>JARQZK010004425.1:0-215000 GCA_030704885.1 Cynegetis impunctata
ACCGATAGAAATAATAGGGTGTATCCTAAAGAACTATTGTACAATAATGTTAAGATCAATGTTAGTCAGTCTGTTAAATTTCTTGGTATACATATTGATAGTAGTTTGAAGTTTTATGCGCATATTGATTTTCTGAAGGGAAGACTAAATTCGGTAATATACTTCATGAATATGTTGAAACAACAAATAGATACAGAAACATTAAAGATTGTATATTTTGCTAACTTCCACTCGCTTCTTAGTTATGGCATCATTTTCTGGGGGGCGAGTCCGATGCTTCGACAGGTTTTTGTTTCCCAGAAGCGTGCAGTGAGGGTTATGTTGGGCATGGGTTACAGAGATTCTTGCCGGGGTGTTTTTAGGAAGAATGGGTTGTTGACTGTCTGTGGTATATATATTTTCAAATCATTACTTTTCATGTATAGGAATATGCATTATTTTGAAGAATACCTGAATAAAAATAGAACACGAAGAATTGAACCCTTTCTGTATCCTGTGCGTAGCCTTTCCCTCACTGAAACACTTTATAATTGTATGAGACTATTTAACTTGTTTCCTAGGAGATTTAAGACTTTTGATCTAAAGTATAACAAATTTAGACAGAATAATGAATTTATTTTGGATATGGAGCCGTATGATGTTGGCGAATTTTCAGCTTTTTGTAAAAGAATTTAATTATTGATTTTGACTTGTTTTCTTTATTGTATTGTTGCTATCTATGTAATGAAACAATTTCGGAAAATAAATATTATTATTACATAAAATATTGAGTTCAGAGAGTCCCTCATAGTTGAATGAACTCCTGGTTAAGAGAGAACTATGTCATTGTGTGAATGTACGTAGTAGTTTTGATATACCATACCATAGGTCATCCAAGTTTGAAAGGGCTTTCTCTTATAGGGCTGTGAAGATTCTAAATGATAATCTGGATCTTTTTAATAACTGTATTAATATCAACACATTCAAAAGGTACCTTAAAGAAAAATGTCTGAATTTTCAGATTGATTGTATACAGTGATTGTTTCGTTTTGGTGGTAGAACAGCTATAGCTGAACTTCCACCTTTTGTACTTATTTTTTATGTAATTCTTAGGTGCAATAAAGATTATTATTATTATTACATGACGAGTGTATACTGATTTCCTTGGTGATAACAATAAGGTGAAATTAAAAAAAAATTTCGAAATAATTAAACACATCGAAGTAATTTATTTAAAAAAAATTTAATCAAGTATTCAAGAGTAAAAAACAGAACATATATTATCACTCTTATAACTTCATTTTGAAACATAATTGTGTGGAACAAACCCACTACTTCAAAATATCCTACATAATAAAATTAACCTAAATCTAATACACAGCGCAAAGTGGGAACAATACTAAATTATCAATCTATTTCATTTAAAAATATACTCTTATTAACCTCCGTTTCATTGTCCTCGTCAACAATTTTCAAACAAACATCAATATGATCGTTCATCTCCAGTTCTGAAACCAACTTCAAACAAAATGGACAATTGTACATTTTATCATCATTATCTGTTCCACTTTTCTTCGATTTTTCGTCATCAAACACTTCATTCAAACATTCGTCTAAATGACAATTCAATTCAGATTTTAAAATATTTTTTCCGCATGCTAAACAATCTATCATTTCTTTTTGTTTCGCTGAACTGGACCTTTTTAGTTTCTCATCTTTCATATTATTGTAACAATCATTCATTTTATCAAGTTTTTTTATCAAGCATTCAGCAAGATGGACGTTATAATTATCTGGTTCTATAATTTCTGCACATTCAGGACATTTATTTCTATTTTTACAAATTTTTACATGATTGTCAATGTCGTTAATCATTACATCATTTTTACATACTTCACAATTTATTTTACTAATGTCCATATTGCTTTCTTCTACTAAAATTAAACTCTGATCTTTATCACTCTTGCTATCTGAAATTTCAAATACATCGTCTTCAAAATTATTTTTCAAACACTTGTTTAAATGGTTTTGATAATCAGATTCTCTAAAATTTTTCAAACAAACAATGCATTCTTTCTCATTCTTTTTAGAATTACTCAAACACTCATCTAGATGACCATTCAACTCATCTATCGAATAAGACACATTACAAACGGGGCACAGCACTTTCTCCAAATCTGAAGAATCTTGAGAACAAGTGTTACTCAATTTTGGAGATTTTGAAATAGACGGCAAATTTTCAGAAGATTTTCGTTTGTTCGAAATTGTACTCATGTTAGCAGCTGCTGAGTTGCTATTAGTAGCAGTATTTGGGAATTTATTAACCCAATAATTCCTAACAATAGCATATTTTTCAGGTGTTCCGCTAGGGATACATTCATTTTTGTTATTAGAGGTTGAAGGTTTATTAGTACCCAACTTTATTTCAGTACTTTTACTATTATCAGATATTACTGTTGATGGTTTCTTATTAATCACAATGGTGTTTGAGTTTCTTACGGCTCCTTTTTGCCCTGCACAAGTTCCTCCACAAGTTTTGGTCGTACCATTTGTGAAACCATGGATATTGTTAGTTTTTGAAGAGATAGCAACCGAAACGGCCAGACCAGTGGTTGGTTTCGAAATTGTATGAATATTTGAGTAGTTTCCTGAAGTCGATGATTTATTATTCGAAGAAGCAGTTGTTTTGGTAATCGGTATGTATTTTCGAATATCGTTCAATGGTTTATTTTCTTTTCCGTCTGTTTTAGTATTACTATGCTTCGTATCTTTGGTTTTAGGTTCTGGCGACTTTATCTGCGAAATAAAATTAAAATAATAAAATCGAAGATAATAAAACGTTGGTAAAAAATATACATTCACAGTAGAGTCCTTTAAACTTGCCAAATTCTTTTTGAGATTCATAGTACAAAAACAAAAATGATACTAAGAAAATGAGGTCTCCAAATGTAGAATATAGTTGCTACTCTACTCATTTGGAAGTGGCCCACTGCTTGTTTTTTGATAACTCTCATGATCAATATTTCATAACATGTTAATTATTGATAATGAGTTTAAAAAGTATAAGGTACTTGTATCACAAATTGCGAAAACTTCTTATGAATAAAAAATTATATCTCCATTTTCAAGCGCTGCAAATCATTAAAGAGTACTAATAACATATATTATCATATCTGAGATTGAATTCTCGCACATCACTTGGTGAAACATTATAAAGAATAAACTATAAACTTTAAAATAAAAAACACTTGGCTTATGTTTCACAATATAACAAATATTTAGGTACTGTATTTAGCAGTAACGAAAAGTCGACATGTTTCGAGTTATGAACTCATTATCAGTCTTGATAATGAGTTCATATCTCGAAACATGTCGACTTTTCGTTACTGCTAAATACAGTATCTAAATATTTGTTATACTGTGAAACATAAGCCAAGTGTTTTTTATTTTAAAGTTTATAGTTTATTATTATATCAATAACATTATTAGATTAACATATGTTATATTTTAAGGATTACTATAATTGAAACAAAATGTGTTCTTTAATAATATTGTTATGGATTTTAACCAAGTAATAGCCTCATCATTTCAAAAATTAAATATATGTCAAATTTATCAATTTAATCTAATGAATATTATATAGCAAAATTTAGAACAATTCAAACATAATGTTTAATAAGGAAAATTACCTGCTCTAATGTCACAAATTGCACGGACAGTATACCACCATTTATGGTGTAATATGTAATATATATTAATATCATTAGAAAATTTCAATCTACAGCAATAGAAAATATGGATGATATATCATGAAAGATAAAATAAGCTTAATAAATAACAACAATACTGAATGTGTATGTTACTACAAATAAATTATCTATCTATCAATCTATCTAAGATTATCCTTTCAAATATATATTCCATCAATTTTTGAAAATTATTTTGGTTGTTTTTTGCTGCAAAAAAGTGATACAAAACTCACCTTAGTAAATGTTCCTCCACAGTTTCTTGAATGTTCCCCATACCAACGATCAGTTGGTCCTGGAGCCCTATTCACCGATCTTCTGATGATCCCAAAATATGGCTTCCACTTCTGGCAGGGACCATTGCATCTCCACCAATGCTGAAGATACAATTCAACCTCATCATGAAAGTCATGGTAGACTGTAATATTTGTGCCTGAAACAGAAGATTGTAATCTCATTATTTTCAAGTAATATTAAATTCAAATTTCAATAACCTTTATTATATACACATTGTCACTCAGAACTTATGAATATCTCACTATTTGGTAATAAAAACGGCGGAAATATGTAAATATTATTTTCATTGAAATGTTAAAATAATATGTAATTGGGGGTACCTACCCGCTTCATTATTTATTCTGTGCATATGCTTGTGAAACTCTGGTCCATGCCCATCCCGATCCCTATTATTATGTGTAACAAATAAAAAAGCATGGATCATTTCATGAAGCAAAGTCTCAATCAAGTCTTTTCGGGGTCTCAGTTTCAGCAGAGGTTCACTTAGGGCAATATGACACATCCCTGCCCTTCCTTGGTAAGAGCAAATACCAGCACATCTTTTCATTCTCTTACTCCAAGAAACACATACCGCATCAAGTTTTCCCCAAAAAAACTTAGTATTAAACGCCATAAAGAGTACATGGACATCTGGAGTTGGATCTATTACTTCCCAAGAAGGATCTACGAGACTTTTAGTATCTACTCTACTTTTTTTCTTGCTGTTATACACTAAATTGCCAGTTGGTCTCTCGATAGCTTCTTCTTGTTGAAATTGTTCATGTAACTTCCGAGCTAACAAGGAATCCGATAAATTTATTGTTGTGCTACTTCGTGAAGAACATTCTTTCTCGAATTGCTCTTGCAATTGGCGAGCTATAATGGAATCTGAGAGATTGACTTTAGGAGATGAGCAAAATTCATGCTGGAATTCTTCTTGAATAATGCGTATTGTATCGTAATCGAGGTCCATATTGCAGGAAGGTAATAATTTAAGCAGAACTATTCATTTAATCTTTTCTTAACTTCTAAGTTGAATAACCTCATTTTATTTTTTGTTATCAAATAATATACATCACTGTGTCTATTTTGAGAAACTACTGCTTAAGTGTTTACTGGAACTACAGACATGAATAATTATCATAAAACTTAATTTCAGCCAACTGCGATTTCAAGAACAGTTGTTTGAAGCTTCAAATTTAATTCCTGAAAATTGAAATATATCACTGGCACTTTTGAGCAACTACAGTTCATTGGAACTACTGACAATTATTTTCATATAATTTAATTTTAAAAGAATCATTTAGCCAGCTACAATTTGAAGAATTGCATTTTATGTTTCAATAATTTTCGAAATTGAAAAGCAATTTGAACGGTAATTAATCATTTGACCAAACTGATATATCTTACTATATCATAAAACTAATGCCTTTCGACAATTGTATGAAAATGAGAATTTATATATATATATATATATATATATATATATATATATATATATATATATATATATAAAACAGAATTTTTCGTGTTATCGATACACGTTCGTGGCAATAAAATGAGGTAAACTAGGACATTTATTACCTACCTAGCGGAGCTGGTTTGTTTGATTAGTTTCAAATAAATGTCCTAGTTTACTTCATTTTATTGCCACGAATGTGTATCGATAACACGAAGAATTCTGTTTTATATTCATTTGCTGCCTGTATAAGGGATACAATCGGAGCGTTGTTTCTGGCGGTGTGTAAATGTTGCATTATATCGATTTGATGTGGCAACTTTACTCTTGCTTAGCGAATATAGTAACCACCCTCGGGCGTCAGGACGTACGAGTTCCCGTTGCCAAAATGTTTTCATCTATCTGTAAGATGTAGTTCATTTGTTTCCGACTGGTGGCGCTGTGTCATATTTATATGCCATTGAGTCACTAGAAGGAAAATATAAGTCCGTTGGAAATATTTGGTTGGTTACTGCTTGCAAACTTACAAGGCGAATGCTGGGCCAGTATTAATCCTCTGAACCCTACCCACACTTCCTAGGTTCCATAAATATCCCGTTTCACCTATCCTTAAGCACTTGTACATACAAGTGTATCCTCTGATCTGGCTGAAAGAGTTAATCCCAAACTCAAGCTGCCCGCCTCCCTGACACATACTTCAGGGAGAAATGAAACACGTGTGTTTCCTTCCTTCCTTTGGTTGGTTATCACTTTCGATGGATGGATGATACTGATGAGCCCCAAATAAGGGCGAAACAGACTGTCTATCATTTCCATTGATTGTATTATGATAAACAACTTATAGGCTCTTGCACCGTATATTATTAAACTAAGTTTAATGGTAAACCGAGTTTAATTCGACATTTTAGCTTGCACCAAAATATAAACGGCGTTTAAGACTCCCTAAACCACGCATAAATTAAACGCATAATTTTCGGCGTTTAATTTGAAGTTTAAGTACATTTTGAGGTTATTTGTTGAAGAAACAGTATATTTTTCCCTTGAAAATTTAATTTTTGCCGGCGGAAACTCGAATTTTTGTTTAAAATGTTTTATGAAGAGCTTGATATCTATAACGACAACTAGAATTCCTGGAATAGTGTACACATATTTATTTCAAAAATGTTTGCTTGGCTATCGTCAAGCTATGCAACAAAATATGGTATCCTATTATATTGTTTTATTGTTATAGATTTTTTTGTTCAATCAACAATAATCATCTTATAGGTATTTTGCCAGTTATTCTCTCTAGGTGGTAAAAAATATGGCTACCAGAACTGAAGGCGTGGATTTATAGTTTATCTATACTAATGAACACTGCACTCATTCAACTCATAAATGCAAATTTACTCTCCATAATTAAAAATACACACACAAAAATTTATTTATATGATATCAAAGGTAGGAGTGCCCATTAAACCTATCTAACTTTGTAGGAATGACAGCTTGTCCCCCATGGATCAGCTACTTTTTAGCATTAAATAAAATTGTATGCCCATGGAGAACATCTGCACAGTATTGCCCATTTTTTGGAGTTCATACATCCACAGTTCACCGCTCTATCTGGAAAGTATCAGTGTGGTCCTCTTTTCCTTTTATAATTATCTTCCATTTTATGCACATTTAATACAAATCAATGAAAAATACAATCAAACAATGAAAAAAAAAACTTCTTTACTATTAAAACTAGGTTAGAAAAGTAGAAAAATAAATTCTGTTTCTTCTTTTTACTTCATGTACATCGCTGTTTCATCCAAAATACTACAAAAACGCAGTTTAGCAATGGGTCGGTTATAATTCCTTGGTGCAACGACCAGAAAAATAAACGTAGTTTAAAAATTAAACCAAGTTTAGTTAAACGACGTTTTATGATAAAACGGTGCAAGAGCCTATTAATGTTTCTAACATACACCGTCCAAGGTATATGGAGGCATTTCGATGTTTCGTGAACTCGTATAACCAGCTCCGCTAGGAGGTTTGTTTGATTAGTTTCAAATAAATGTTCTAGTTTACTTCATTATATATATATATATATATATATATATATATATATATGTAAAATATATACATATACATATATATATATATATATATATATATATATATATATATATATATATATATATATACATATCGTCGTCTTTAACCTCTGAATCATCTGTTACTGCCAAAAATTGTGCTGAATGTATATTAATTTTTTGAGTTTCTTATATATATGAATATAAATATATCTGATAAAGCAAGCAAGTAAATAACACACAAACGAGAAAATACATTAATTTATAATCTTTTATACTTACTATTAAGGCGTAAAATCAAGCATACTTTACATAGGTAATTAATTTTCGAATTGAAATGTAACAGAAGTTACAGATTTATCCATAAAATATTTCAATGTACCTGTTCGTTTAACATTTTCATATTATCAAGCACTCAACAAAATTATTTAATTATTCTGAAGAACAAAAATGAATATTTTATTTCGACCACTTACACAGTTCCTCAAAATTTTGGTTATATGCCAACCTAAAAGCACTGCTGAAAATATTAAAACTATAAGTCATGAAAACTATTTATTTTCACTGAATTTTTCGTACAAATTTAACCAATAATTTAACAAATGAAATGAGTTTATCATTATTATAATATAAGTCATAAAATATCATTAATAATAGTTAACCTATAAATATGATTAAAAAACAATTTATATGAAAATTTTTTTCTTAATAAATTGTGTGTTATTGAAGAAAACGTCATTATCTCTATTGTAAAAATCAGTGTAAAGACTTAAAAACATAATCGAAAGGCGGCATTATGAAAAGTGTATATATTAAATTTAAAATGATGGAAAGATTCGAGAGGCTTATAAATGAGGTAGTGGAAGCAGAATTTGAACAGAAGAACATAAACAAAATTCGCAAATTAACTTCCTCGGAAAATTACTAGTATAAAATTATCTTGTCTCTTAATACAAACGACAAATTTATTCAAACATTGTCTGCTATAGTAGTAGGCCAAGCTACAGAGATTTGTAGGGAGCATTTTGTGTAAAAAGTGTTAGAAGAAAACCAGCTGCGCCATTGTTTGTAAAATAGTTTCATATGATATAGTGATATGTTTTTCACTCGACTTTATTATTTATAACTTTGTTATTAACAATTTGATGAAAAAAATCGTACTTTTTTTAGTTTTTTGCTTATAAAAATGAAACTATCAAAGTAATCGTGATGGTGTCAATAGACTAATTGTAGAAAATGAAAAGACGAAGAAAATGATAAGTAGGACGACTCGATCAGACCCTTAGTTTAAGAGAAAATCGGAAAAAACCGTCCAAAATGCAGTTTTTTCAAAAATTTTCAACTCGGTTATTTTTCGAGTTGTACCGTAGATCCGCCGGCCAGTATTAGTTATTGCTATAAACTTCATTTGAGCGAAGATCAGGAACTGTTCCATGCATAGTTTTTGATCTGTGGCCATTTGATTATGTTACTATGCAATTTTCCAGCAGACCTGAATGCGACAGGTATGGTCCGATTTCAATTTACTAAAAAGATTTTGAAAGTAGAATTCTCATAGTTCAAAACGTTCATCTAGGTTTTTCATAAAAACGCTGAGAAATATGTTATAAATAAAGCTGAACATGACGAAAAACGGCCGAGCGCGTGAGAGTAGTTGAAGAGTGGGGGTAGAGCAGCAGGCAAGGAGAAGTATGATATTCGAACATGACAGTAATTTCTAAACGTTGTCAGATAATAATTCTAAACCCCCACTCTTCAACTACTCTCACGCGCTCGGCCGTTTTTTGGCATGTTCAGCTTTATTTTTAACATATTTCTCAGCGTTTTTATGAAAAACCAAGATGAACGTTTTGAACTATGAGAACTCTACTTTCAAAATCTTTTTAGTAAATTGAAATCGGACCATACCTGTCGCATTCAGGTCTGCTGGAAAATTGCATAGTAACATAATCAAATGGCCACAGATCAAAAACTATGCATCGCACAAATGAAGTTTATATCAATAGCTAATACTGGCCGGAGGATCTACGCTACAACTCGAAAAATAAGCGAGTTTGAGAATTTTTGAAAAAACTGCATTTTGGCCGGTTTTTTCCGATTTCCTCTCAAACTAAGGGTCTGATCGAGTCGTCCCACTTCTCATTTTCTTCGTCTTTTCATTTTCTACAATTAGTCTATTAACACCATCACGTTTACTCTGATAGTTTCATTTTTATAAGCAAAAAACTAAAAAAAATGCAATTTTTTGCATAAAATTGTTAATAACAAAGTTATAAATAATAAAGTCGAGTGAAAAACATATCACTATATCATATGGAACTATTTTACAAACAATGGCGCAGCTGGTTTTCTTCTAACACTTTTTACATGAAAAAATCTCTGTAGCTTGGCCTATAGCTACATAATATCAAGTCCTTATTAAAGTTGTGATGTGATATCTATGGCAGAATAAGGCATTTTAGAATCGTCCGTAAATATTCGTTTAGGAGTCCCATTATTAAATTGAAAATACGAAAGCAACTCCAAATGAGGATGTAAATTATTACACGGGGGAAAAGTTGCAGATACACAGATTTATAGTTTTTCTTCGGTAAGAATATTTTCTGAAGTTGTTTTTTATTAGCTCACAAGACACAATTAATGGATTCTTTTCAACTATCCAGTATCTATGAGTAAGTTTGATCAAAAAAAATCCGTGGAAATCACCGGACTTGAAGTAGATATTAAAAAAAAAAGATATTGTTCTATTAGTATTCTACGATAACTAAGGGATAGGCACCTACCTCAGAAGACTCTGCTAAAAAACACATAGTTAGGAGTAAATTTAAGAAGCCATAGATGGCGAGAACTGATTTGATAAGTGCCTTGTGAAACATTAATGCTGTATTCTGGTCTGCCCCCCCCCCATTATTAAAACATACATATCTTAGGATTTGACACCTTTTCGCAGACCTTACTTTTGTGTACGTAATATGATTTTTCCATAACAGTTTACAGTCTAAAAGTACTCCTAAGAATTCAACGCTGCTCTTATGTTGTTGACAGGTCGAATTATTTAAAATTAAATGGAAGGCAATATATGGATACAACTGTTGAATAAATAGGAAGTAATAAAAAAATATTGTATTATTTTTTTATTGAGTATAAAGCCTAACAGCAAATTTACGTGTACGTTAATTTTGTTTTGTCTGGCCCCCAATAGCATATTAGAAGATTCAGAAATTGATTAAATTTCTAAATTGAAACTTTAGAACTCCATATACCTTTTTACAAGCTTCTATGATCTTCCATTCGAGGTCACATTGATCAACGGGAGCTACCTGATAAATAGAACCACTGAAAAATATGCCAAAAGACGTAACAGAGATACTGAAAATCTTTCCAACTTCAACTTTTTGATATAAGTGCCTTTATTCGCCTTTTTTAAACATTTACATATAGAATATTCGGACAATCATTAAATAAACATATCACTTTGTATAAAAACTTCAAGAGCATGCTAAACTGGTGTTTATTATTTGGATTAGGCTTGATTAGCTTAATGATGTAGTATCATTTTTCGAAATTTTATATAAGTAACTCAAAATAGAAATAACAATATCTGAAATGTGTGGAATAAATTCTCCAAAAAATAATTTTGCTGCTTTTTTTTAAAAATATTTTCATCATCCGAAAATTTAGTTCAAATCCTGCCTTCCACCACAATAATTTTTTCTATGAAAATTCAACGAACTCCTAGAAATAAAACCTTGCTCACAAATCTGACAAATATAAGGCCTTTCTCCGGTGTGTCCCCTCACGTGAATTCTAAGGGGGGCACTCTGATTGAAACATTTCCCACAATACTCACAGGAGTAGGGTCTTTCTCCATTATGAACCCTCTCGTGCATCACCAGATATTCTTTTTTGATGAAGCTTTTAGGACAATAAGAACAAGCGTATGGTTTAACACCTGTGTGAATTCTGTAATGAATTTTGAGTTTATCATTTCTCGAAAAACCCTGACCACAAATATCGCAAAGTAATTTCTTTTCCCTTGGAATTCCATAGTTCTCATGTCGACTTTTCATGTGCTTTTCTAAAGTACTATCTTTCGCGAAAATTCTCATGCAAATGCCGCACTGGTTATTTTGCAATTTACCTTCAATATTAACAACGTGATATCTAACCTGGTGAGCAAAAAGATATTTCGAAAAAACATAACTCTTATTACATACAACACAGGTAAAAGGTTTTATTCCTAAATGTTCATTATCATGTTCTCGGAAAATAGCCTGATCATTGAATCCTTTCCCGCAAGTTTTACAATTATAAATAAACTTTTGTAGATGCATTCGGTTAATGTGAGATTGAATACAAGTCATTCTGGGCGTTTTATATGAACACAGAGGACATAAAAAGTCTCCTCCATTATGTTTTTGGTTATGAACTGAAAATTTGTAAGGTTCTGTGAAAGACTGCAAGCAATTACTACAATCAAACTTAGTTAAATGATTATTACTAAGGTGTTTCTTGATTTCATCCTCCTCTTGACACTCTGCCGAACAGAAATTGCAAATGTACAGATCCAAAACATCGTCGAACTTGTAATTTTTGAGTGCCTGAGTTGTAGGAGAGTTTTCCCTTATGTGGAGTTTTTTATGAGCCTGTAGAAGTTTGCGCGTATTGAAAAACTCCAGACATTTTTTGCAAGTCCACATTATATTCGTTCTTGGTTTCTTCCTACTTCTCTTTTTGGTTGGTTTTTCTTGAATCCATTCCGAGTCTTCATCTTCATTAGAAACATCTACGTGTTTGATTTTACGCCTACTTCGTTTCCTAAAATGGGAAGGAATTAGGAATAATGGAATTAACACAACAAGGAAATGAAGTTCTATGTAATGAAGAAATGAAACAAGTGTTGAAGAGAAACTTTATTTTAGAAACACTGACGTATGACAATAGCAAATTTCTTACCAAACTTACCAAATGTCTTTTTTTCCATAAAGAAAAATATTGAGAGCATTACTGAATCCACCCTAATCTACAAATATAGCAAGCATCATCAATCGCTTTCAACGATTAAAAGGTTAATGATTCTCCATGATTTTTGAGGAGTGGTTTAGTTTATTAGAAATGTTTTAAAAGAAAACTAACCATATTTTTATGAACGTTATGTTATATCAGTGAAATTATGTGGGTTTAAGTAAGCTAAGTTTTTATCAATATCAATTGATTAGGTAAAAACGTTCGATATTCAAGGTTTTTTCAAATAAGTTTTAGAGAAAATTTGATTAAACGAATATATTTATCAAGTAAGATATAACATATATTAGTTAAAATCATATATTTTCAAGATGATCGTTAGTTGTTTATCATAATTTTTTTCTCAGTTTATCTAACGATGATTGGAACTTCTGTTTATTCCAACCAAATATAAAACCTGTTTAACCATTTCAGTAATTAACTTCTTTTGTCTAAAGTTGTTATGAAGATGAAATTGCAACTTTGTTGAACACGATATTAAGCACAAATAGATGCGACTCGAAAAAAATTATATTTTCAGCCGATCTTTATGTCTGAACAGTTTATATATATATATATATATATATATATATATATATATATATATATATATATATATATATATATATATATATATATATATATATATATATATTTTTTTTTTTTTTTCTTTCTTTCTTGTAGTTGGTATTCGAACAGAAGAACCTGGGAAATTTCTACAAGAAAATATAAACTATTGGGACATACATTGTAGTCACCATGGAGAGGAGATCTGAATGAATAAAGGAACAAATAATAGAATGCAACAAAAAACTTTTTATTTGATCAAAATATAAACAATTGGTGCATACACAACCACGTTAATATAACGTTATTATATTCGTCGTTGTCATTGTAATCACCAGGGAAAGATGTCAATTAATAAAAGAATAAATGATAGAATGTAACAAAAAACTTTTTATTGTATCCAATTACCAATTATTGTACTTTAATAAAAGAATAAATGATAGAATGCAATGAAAAACTTTTGATTTTATTGAAATATAAACTATTTGAGCATACATAACCATGAAAATATAAGGTCGTTATATTTGTCGTTGTTATTGTAATCAAGAAGGGAAGATCTGAATGAATAAAAGAATAAATAATGGAATGCAACAAAAACACTCTTTATTTTATCAAAATATAAACTATTGGTACATATACAAGATAACGAGACTTCAAATATACATGTATTCTCCACGTTTCGCGTGCACTCTATAATGCCTCTTCAGGTGAGCTTTGTCTCTGAACGACTTCCCGCACAATTCGCACATATGTCTCTTTTCTCCGGTATGCACGGTCATGTGCATCTTTAAATTGAAATTATTCGCTATAACTTTCGAACAAACGGGACACTGGACCCTCCTACTGGCTCCGATGTCGTGAATGACGCTCAGATGCCGTATTAAACTCTTTTCGAAACTGAAAATCCTCTTACAGACCTCGCACTTGTATACGGTCTCGATTCCTGTTAGTTCCTTACTGTGATTGAATTTCATGTGGCCTTTTTTGTAGTTTTCTGTCGTGAAACTTTTCGGGCAGAAGTCGCACTGGTATTTTCTTATGCCGGTATGGATCTGCTGGTGACTTTCCATGACATATTTCGTGTTGAAGCCTCTGCCGCATATATCGCACTTGAACTTCATGTTATCTACATGTCTATTCACGTGTACTATAATAGATGCGACGTGTGATGTTTCAAATTGACAAAACGAGCATTTGTAAATGCCGTAATGCTTAATGCTATGTTTACATAACTCAACAGCCGTTCGGAAATTAAGTGTGCAATTTTTACAAGGGTACTTATTATCTTCATGATAAATTTTGTGCTTATCTAAATCCTGTTGACTTCTGAACACTTCCAAGCATTCGTCGCAATTCAGGTTTTGATCGTGACGGCGCATGTGTGGGACCATTCGCGAAATTTTTTTTCCACATATGTGACATAAACTGCTCTTCTTTTCGTCTTTATCGTCGTAATCGGCTCTTCGTCTATAATTTGAACTTATTCTGGTGATCTTAGCTCCGTTTATGATGTTTTCTTCGTCTTCGAGCTTAACAACAGTTTGCAAGTCTATGTCGGATTCGAAATCGGATACCACGGTGATGAAAATTTGTTCTTCTTCTTCTTCCTCTTCGTCGTAAGGTTCTTCTTTGATCCTCACGTCTTCAAAAGGTAGTTCGTATAAAACATGATCTTTGGACCTGAAAAAAATTAAGTTAGATACTTCGAGATTGGGGAAATGTTTCTCAGGTATTTCAGATATTTTCATGGTTTTTTTTTTGGATAAATGGTCAAAATTCATCAATGAATTGTAACGAAACGTTGAAATGAGAATATAAAGTGGTTATTCGTTTTAATATCAAATGATTTACTAGCGAACAAGTTTCACCAAAACCTGAACAAGATTTGAAATTTTTCAGTTTGGTGACTTCACGATCAAGTGTTAAAACCAAAAGTAAGGATACTTCAAGAATTTTATCAGCAATAAAACAATAACTTTTTGATAATTTATTGGTTGTCTGATTGATTTGAAAAACAACGCATTATTTGAATTATTTTTTCAAGGAGTACAATCGTTCTAGTAGGCATTTATTTATGAATCTATATAATATATATAAATATATATATATATATATATATATATATATATATATATATATAAATATATAAATATATATATATATATATATATATATATATATATATATATATATATATATATATATATATATATATATATATATATATATATATATATTGTTCTACCGTATAACCAGACTCAATCAAAGTAGAAGAAGTAATCAATTTGAACTAACTATTTTCGTATAGAGAACAAATTTTATTTCTTATCAAGAATAAAAAATATAAGCAAAATAAAAATATTGGAGAAAAGCAGACAGCTAAATAAAATCCTTCAAAAACAGTTTTTCAGCTCCCAAAAGCCCAAGAAAGCTAAATTTCGAATATGTTCATGGGGGGCTCAAATTTTGAATGAATTTATAGAAATTTTAAAATTTTTTTATCTAATAATTCTATTAGATATACTGAATATTTGTATACTTCAAGATGTATTACAACCATATTAACATCGGTTAGATCGTTGATAATACACATGTTGATTATTATATTATTAATTTCCTCAAATTTATTTCCTGTACTTATTATCTTGTATTGTACAATAAAAAATAGATTAATAGAACTGAATAATTCTTATAGGAAAAAGCAGAGAAGTTTAAAATTACTTAACATACATTGTATTTTTGTATTAAATTTTTGTTAACATTTATAGTGTTTACTTTACAATACATTTAATGGAAAAGGTATCCTATGTTTAATATCAAGATTTTCGTTGTAATATGATTGTTCTTATTATACCACAAGAGATAACAATTCGAATTTGGCTCTTTCACTCTTCCCCGATGAAAAAAATTGGGCACGTCTCAAAAAATCTTTCAAATTAATAATAATTAATATCATCAGTGTAATGATGGCACAAATTGTGAATTCTCAATGAATATTGTTAAATAAATTTATTCTTTTTTTTTAATTTTTCTTTTTCACTTAGTTGCAAATAAAGCGACATTAAATTATAACAAGAAATATAAATGAACTTGCCTAGATCTCAATCTCCCCCTGGGAAGTTTGGACGGCATACAGCCACATTTAATACAAAGTTGTGACTTTGGAAGGCAGGAAGAATTTTCTCCACTATCATATACTGCATTCTTGTAGAGCCGGAGATTTGCAACCAATGGTTAATAGTTAAACAATTTCCACAACAAATATCGATTTTTACACCGCAATTAATATTCATTTTCTCACTTAATAACATATTATTTTATAGGAATTATTCTACAGCGAATGAAAAATTTTTACTTTTTTTGAGTGGAAAAAAGTTCTATTACACACGCCTTAAATGAGTTGAAAGGTAAATATCAAAAATCAAATTTTATATACAAATTTATAAATATATATATATATATATATATATATATATATATATATATATATATATATATATATATATATATATATATATATCCACTACAAAAGACCGAGATTCATCATATAATTATCCTGGTGGGACTGCCTAATGAAGTTTCGACAGCTCGATTATTTGCACTCATCCTTCAAGCAGATAATATAATGTTAGAACCATCCGATGGGCAACAAAAAGGGCTAAAGTGCAAGACAGCTGTGTCGGCCTTATTAGCGACCATTTCAACAAATAATTAATAAGTATATGTTAGAAATTCGTGACTCAAAACTTATGTTTATATATAGAGATATATATATATATATATATATATATATATATATATATATATATATACATATATATATATATATATATATATATATATATATATATATATATATATGTATATGTATATATATATATATATATATATATATATATATATATATGTATATGTATATATATATATATATATATATATATATATATATATATATATATATATATACAGGGTCCTGCAACAGTGGCGCGGTGTTCCATATCTCTATTTGGGAAACAGATAGAAATCTATATTTCTATAATATTACCTTGTTGCTCGAGCTCGACAAAATAAAAATATTGTCGTTCACACAGGGTGTTAAATTTCTTCTGGGCGGATATCAACTATGTTTTTTCAAATAGCAACCTATATTTTTTATCGCTTTTTTGGTTTCTAAATAGAAAATAAATGACACTTTGTGTATATCTTCACTTCTAAAATATTGACGGTTTTCGAGATTTCGAGCATGACAGGTTTTTTTTTCCAATATTTGCCACTCAGAATATTTCAAATTATAAAGTTGTGCCAAGTCCAATTTAAATTTATTTTTGGTCAAATATTCTACATTGGTAACTCTCTCAAACGATATATCTGAAATCAACCTGCGATATACAGGGTATGAAAAATCGCTTGCCACATATTGTAGATAAAAATGTTCAGAATCTTCCTTATTTCAAATGGAACACCCTGTGTATTATAGATCCATCAGAAGCGCCAAGAAAAGCTCTACAAATGTCATGAAGTATTCCCTATGGCTAAGTTTACTAGTTTTTCCTTAAAAAGCGAAAAACGGCAAATATTCATATTTCTTCGCTACAATCTCAATGAACGGATTTTTTCAAAAATAACTTGTTGGTAGATAAACAAGTTGTGAATTACACCACAAAATATTCATTATATATTCAAAATAATTTCAATAATCTCCAAATTTGAGCCATATTCTTTCGATATAAAACAACCTTTCAGCAAATAAAATATTTATTGGAAATCTAGTAGTCTGGCAAATGACAGATCAAAATATTTGCTTTCAAATAAGTGATTCGTTAAGTTGAACTTTCGATATAATTGCATCAGAATGTTATTTTCAGTTAAATATTTTACATTGGTTACACTCTCAAACAATAATTGTGAAATCGACCTATGATATACAGGCTATGAAAAACCGCTAGCCACATATTGCGAATAAAAATTTGCAGAATATTTCTTATTTTAAATGGAACACCTTGTATATTATCGATCCATAAGAAATATTTTGATCTGTCATTCGCCAGACTACTCGATTTCCAATAAATATTTTATTCGCAGAAAGGTTGTTTTATATCGAAAGAATATGGCTCGAATTTGGAGATGATTGAAATTTTTTCAAATAAACAACGTAAATTTTGTGGTGTAATTCACAACTTGTTTATCTACCAACAAGTTATTTTTGAAAAAATCCGTTCATTGAGATTGTAGCGAAGAAATATGAATATTTGCCGTTTTTCGCTTTTTAAGGAAAAACTAGTAAAATTAGCCATAGGGAATACTTCATGACATTTGTAGAGCTTTTCTTGGCGCTTCTGATGGATCTATAATACACAGGGTATTCCATTTGAAATAAGGAAGATTCTGAACATTTTTATCTACAATATGTGGCAAGCGATTTTTCATACCCTGTATATCGCAGGTTGATTTCAGATATATCGTTTGAGAGAGTTACCAATGTAGAATATTTGACCAAAAATAAATTTCAATTGGACTTGGCACAACTTTATAATTTGAAATATTCTGAGTGGCAAATATTGGAAAAAAAAACCTGTCATGCTCGAAATCTCGAAAACCGTCAATATTTTAGAAGTGAAGATATACACAAAGTGTCATTTATTTTCTATGTAGAAACCAAAAAAGCGATAAAATATATAGGTTGCTATTTGAAAAAACATAATTGATATCCGCCCAGAAGAAATTTAACACCCTGTGTGAACGACAATATTTTTATTTTGTCGAGCTCGAGCAACAAGGTAATATTATAGAAATATAGATTTCTATCTGTTTCCCAAATAGAGATATGGAACACCGCGCCACTGTTGCAGGACCCTGTATATATCCATATATGTATATATGTATATATATATATACAGGGTGTTCCAAATTAAGTCGGCACCATTGCCAACTCCGTTATTATTGATGCTACGATTTCGGTTAAATGGGCAAACTGGTAGCATTTTTAGTGGCCTTCTCGATGCTGAAAACAAACAAAAAATTGACAGTCGCGTTGTCATAATATTTCATAAAATGATATTTTTTTCAATGGAACACCCTATATTTTTTCATGCATTTCGATTCGTAATAACATTCTCAACAACAAAGCTAATATCATCTTCCTTCCTAAAGTGGAAAATGAGTGACTTATGTGGAAATATTTATTTCTTCCAGTAGTACGAAAAATTTCTTCGTTTTGGCGAATAAAACCTCATGATTGTCCAAACACCCATTTTTGGTATTCATACGAATGACAATATTTTGTTATTAATAGCAAAATAAGACAGTAAAAAGAAAACATTGCGCTGTGGTTGAAAAAAATATGTTAGATTCAATAAAACATAATTATTATGAGCAATCAGGTTGCCTTGAAACTTTGTTGAAATTCTATTTGTCAAATATTCTCAAGTATATCATGACAATATCATGAATTATTGTAACTGTCAACTACTTACTGTTCGAATATTTTCCGAAATGCCGTTTTCCCATGAAGAAAAATGTGATATGTTAGAATCCTACTTGGTTTGCCAGAAAAATAGCGTAAGAGCACTCCAACACTACAGCAATTCGTTTCCCGATCGTGAATTACCTAATCGGCGTTATTTTGCTGTGCTTCATCGTCGATTAAGGAACAATGAAAAAGTTTTTGAGAAGAGGAGAACTAAAAAACGTTTTGTAATATCTGAAGAGACAGAAATTGACGTTTTATCCTACTTTGAGGTATATCCAAATAATTTCCATCAGAGATTTATCTAGGGAAATAGCTGAATGTCTGGTATTCAACGAATTCTGAAGAAACATAAAATTTCTCCTTATAAGTTAAGACCAGTGCAAACAC
This sequence comes from Cynegetis impunctata, assembly GCA_030704885.1. NCBI lineage: Eukaryota > Metazoa > Arthropoda > Insecta > Coleoptera > Coccinellidae > Cynegetis > Cynegetis impunctata. The sequence goes on from JARQZK010004425.1 coordinate 19,945, forward strand.
TAGAACCTGGTGATCATGAGAGACGATTGGGGTTTTGTCGGTGGTTTTTGAATAAATGCAGACAAGATCCAAACTTCTATAGAAATATTATATGGAGCGATGAGGCTAATTTTTTAAATCGTGGGATGTATAATAGAAAGAATTTCCATTATTGGAGTAGACATAAACCATTTCTAGTCAATCCCCACAATCCGCAAAGACGATTTAGTATAAATGTTTGGTGTGGTCTATTTAGAGGCAGAATTATCGGTTCATTTTTCTACCACGGTTCTTTGAACGGACCCCGTTACATTAATTTATTAACAAGAGTGTTGGAAGAGTTTTTCGATGATCTTGATCTGGAGGCTCGTCAGATGATCTATTTTCAGCAGGATGGAGCACCAGCACATAATGTCAGTGGCGTAAAACGACTGCTGCGAGGCTGCTTTGGAAACAGATGGATTGCTACAAATGGTCCTGTTAAGTGGCCCCCTCGTTCACCAGACATGACACCTCTAGATTTTTATTTTTGGGGATTTCTGAAAAATGAGGTGTACAAAATGAAACATAATAATGTAGATGAACTGAAAAATTATATTGAAACTATAATTAATAGAATTGATGGCCGAACTGTGTTGAATGCCACACGCAGTATCAATAGAAGGATCCAAATATGTGCTCAACAAGAAGGCGGTGTATTTGAACTTTTACTCAATATTCAATAGCGCTTTATCAAATCCGTTTGTTATAAATGTTTCCTATTAATACAACTGTCTTATTTTCACCTTTACGAAAAAAAATCAAATGAACTTTGTTGTTGAGAATGTTATTACGAATCGAAATGTATGAAAAAATATAGGGTGTTCCATTGAAAAAACTATCATTTTATGAAATATTATGACAACGCGACTGTCAATTTTTTTTTGTTTTCAGCATCGAGAAGGCCACTAAAAATGCTACCACTTTGCCCATTTAACCGAAATCGTAGCATCAATAATAACGGAGTTGGCAATGGTGCCGACTTAATTTTGGAACACCCTGTATATATATATATATATATATATATATATATATATATATATATATATATATAATAAATAGAGTTATAACAGTTAATATAAAGCGCAACCGAGAAATCTACTGCAATAACTAAATGTATATAACAATGAAAATTGGTGAAAATAAAACACTTTCAATGCAAATATATAATGAAGGAAATGATTATTCATTAAAACACCATCTCATTACCAAATGTACATATATATTGAAAGCTTTAGTGGGTTTAATACTGATAAATAAAGTTTTACTACTATAAAATCATTTGCTATAAGTCCATATTCACTAGAAAAACTCAATTCATGGTAAAATACGAATCGATTGCCTTTGGTTAGTTTCACTATCTGGACCCGACTGTCCTACACGATATATGCTCGTAAGAGTACTTTTCCGCTTTCTCTAAACCGTCTTTAGTGAAAGAAGATCGGTGTCATTTACCACTACAACCGACTGAAAACTGACTGTTTAAGTTTCATCAATAACGCCCTCTACAGTTTTTCACTCGACTCACCGAAATTCATTTCTCCCCAAAACTTACACTCGACTTAATCTACTTCAAATACATCAATCTAAAATATCGAAAACTGCCTTGATTTGCTTTTCCAAATTAATGTTCTGTTATTCACTTAAATGGCACTATGAAATCGAACAAAAGTTCCAGTGTTACCATAGAACTGAAAACAATAAATCTTGCATATCACTGTACAGGCTGTTTATGCTTAATCACCATTATATTTTCAGTACGTTACGAATGAAATTTTTAATGAAAGCCTCGTGTACATTCCACAACCATTTGGTGAAACTGAATGAAATTTTAAATATAATTTACCTAAGTGTTCAAAAATTGGCTCAAAATTTCAATCACTTACTTCGAAAATTCTGTGATTTATAAGTTACCGAAAAACATTAATTCGTAGAAATGACAGAAAATAGGAAAGCTCAATCCTACACATTCGTAGATATAATTTAAATTTTATTTTGAAACGCCTTCAAAAAGATTGCACTTCATTCAAATTTATTTATTTTTGCTAATGTAACAGTTCGTGAACAGCGTTGTCTTTTGAGAGACCAAAAATTCCTGTGAAATGTATGAACTTATCTCAATCATAATCCTATATATTTAAAAAAGCAAAAAAATCAAACTTCAAAACAAACCAATTCATCTGCATCTTGAATAACCTGAAGAAACGTACTTTTTGCAACAAATTTAGATTAATATTTTGTATTACCACCTCTAGCTCTTACTACTGCCTGCATACGTCGGTTCATATCTTTCAATAAGGTGACGAATAGCATTTTGAGGAATATTTTGCAATTCCTCCTGAATTGCTGAACGAAGCTCGTTTATCGTATAGTTTGATTCTTAATTTGCATTGAATAAATTTGCATAAAACAATTCTGCAATAACTGAGATTGAATTCTCGCACATCACTTGGTGAAACATCATAAAGAATAAAGTATGAACTTTAAAATAAAAACACTTGGCTTATGTTCCACAATATAAAAAATATTTAGATACTGTATTTAGCAGTAATAAAAAGTCGACATGTTTCGAGCTATGAACTCATTATCAAGACTGACTACAGGAGAGTATTGCATCGTAATTTATAAAACAGTCAAAAGCAAAGGTGATACCTGAAAATCAATTTGTTCGTTTACAAGGGGTAATTGACTATTATGGGCGGAACTTATTTCGAGAATTTCGAGAAGGTCAAGACGTTTACCCTTGTTACCTGAATGTAACAATTTGGTTTTGTTGAAATCCAGGAAGTGATTGAATTTTATACAATGTTCAGAGAAGCCAGTGGTATTTTTGTTTTGTAAAATTGACTTTTTATGTTCTTCAACACGAATATTTATATTCCTTCCTGTCTGTCCAATATAGAAAGTAGGGCATTCGTCACAAAATATTTTGTAAATACCACCGTTTTCTCCGATGTTAGATTTTTCTTTATTATTGACCAAGAATGACTTCAAGTTTCTTTTATTTGTACAAATTGTTTTAACGTTATGTTTCGATAGTCTGTTACAAATTTTGCTACTCAAATGAGGCACATAATTTATTGGGAAGTATTTTTGTTCTTCATTAATAGTTTGCGTGGGGTATATTGAATGCAACAGATACTTTCTTCGTTTTTTCCCAATGAGCTTGTCGATGAGACTTTCATTGTAACCGTTATTGATGGCTTATAATTTAATTGTATTAACTTCAGTTTGAAAATTTGTTTCCGATAATGGAATCGTGAACAACCTATGTATGAACGAATGAAAAGCACTGAGTTTTATTTTTTTTATTATCGCCTTTGTTGAGTGAAATTTTCATGAATAACTTAGAAGAAAAAATTTTCAATATTGATAATAATTTAATTACTAACGTTTTATTATGGAGACGTTATGTAGATGATATTTTTTGTATTTGGACCGGTACAGATAGGCAGTTAGATAATTTCCTTAAACATATAAATACTTTCTACAACTCGATTCAATTTACAAAAGAAGTAGAAAACGAAAACGGTACCTTGAATTTCTTAGACGTTCAGATTGCTAGGAATTTGAATTCTCTTACTTTCAACATTTATAGAAAACCAACCTTCACAGATACTTTAATTCACAGCGACAGTAACCAACACATTAAAATAAATCTCAGTGCTTTTCATTCGTTCATACATGGGTTGTTCACTATTCCATTATCGGAAACAAATTTTCAAACTGAAGTTAATACAATTAAATTATTAGCCACTAATAACGGTTACAATGAAAGTCTTATCGACAAGCTCATTGGGAAAAAACGAAGAAAGTATCTGTTGCATTCAATATACCCCACGCAAACTATTAATGAAGAACAAAAATACTTCCCAATAAATTATGTGCCTAATTTGAGAAGCAAAATTTGTAACAGACTATCGAAAAATAACGTTAAAACAATTTGTACAAATAAAAGAAACTTGAAGTCATTCTTGGTCAATAATAAAGAAAAATCTAACATCGGAGAAAACAGTGGTATTTACAAAATATTTTGTGACGAATGCCCTGCTTTCTATATTGGACAGACAGGAAGGAATATAAATATTCGTGTTGAAGAACATAAAAAGTCAATTTTACAAAACAAAAATACCACTGGCTTCTCTGAACATTGTATAAAATTCAATCACTTCCTGGATTTCAACAAAACCAAATTGTTACATTCAGGTAACAAGGGTAAACGTCTTGACCTTCTCGAAATTCTCGAAATAAGTTCCGCCCATAATAGTCAATTACCCCTTGTAAACGAACAAATTGATTTTCAGGTATCACTTTTGCTTTTGACTGTTTTATAAATTACGATGCAATACTCTCCTGTAGTCTGTCTTGATAATGAGTTCATAGCTCGAAATATGTCGACTTTTTATTACTGCTAAATACAGTATCTAAATATTTTTTATATTGTGGAACATAAGCCAAGTGTTTTTATTTTAAAGTTTATACTTTAATTCTGCAATAATTGCTTACTATTATAAATGAACAATATATTGTTGTTTTCTCATTGCTGGATTCATAAACTGAGCTGTCAAACTGAGATTATGGCACAATAAGCAAAGCCATCTCGTCAAAAATTAACAGTTCTTAAAATTGGGTAAACTGTTGTTTGGAGATCTTTTCTCTCTTAAAAATGAACTAGGGCACTTAAGGCATGAAATGAAGAACAAAATGTTGAAAAGAAATGATTCTTAAGAATAACTGGTATTTTGAAAGAATCTGACCACGAGATTATTCCACAGGGTGTTTTGAAATTAGGGTTCAACAACAAACTTCTCATTAACCCTGTAGAATAACTAATGAGGCAGCTTTCAACAAAAGACTGAATGTGCAAGTTGAAACTAAATATTTCATCTACAGGTTTCTGAAAAAATTTTCAAAATTGAACTATAAATTAAAAAACTATGACTTCTCAAATATTACCAAATATTAACTTGTTGCGTTTTTTTTTGCACCTGAGTATATATATATATATATATATATATATATATATATATATATATATATATATATATATATATATATATATATATATATATATATATATATATATATATGCGTATCTCGCAAACAGTTCTAACGATTTGGATGAAATTTTGTATTCAAATAGAGTTTGGCTTTGTAAGTTTACCCATATAGTTGCATATTTTGTAAAAACGCAATTTCACATAAAAGCACACAATTTCATATAAGGCCATCTCGTAAATTTTTGTGGTACTTATATTGCTGACGATGGATGATAATCAACTGTTACCTTAAAATTTTGCGAGATGGCGCTATATGACATTATACAAATGTTTTTATTTTAGTTAGACCGAGCTTTCCTCGGTCGCCAGTACATTATCTACAATGATTTAAGCAGAACCACACAGCCTGTACAGTGAACTCATATGAGGTACAAATAATTATAATATTTTTGGCATTATATCTTTAATTAATAGGAACTCCTTTACAAGACCTCAAGTGAATATTTAGCATCGCTTTAGCTACAAAACCTTTCTGACAAAACTGACACACATACGGCCTTTCGCCTGTATGCGACCTAATATGTATAACTAAACTCGACCTCTGAGAAAAACATTTTGTACAATATTCACACACGTAAGGTCTTTCTCCCGTATGTATCCTAACATGTTCTACCAAAATAGGTTTTTTGGTGAAGCATTTACCACAGTAAGAACAACTAAATGGCTTATAACCGGTATGCGTGCGCAGATGGAACTTAAGCTTCTCTTTGCTTGACAAAATTTTCCCACAAATATCGCATATGGCAAAGTTTCCAGTATGACTATTCATATGCAAATTCAAGCTGTTCTTGTGCTGGTACTGCTTCTTACAAATAACGCATTCGTGAATGTTGGGAACACCAGTCAACTCTTCTTTGTGCATACTATTTCTATGCGCTGATAGATATCGGGAGTACAAGAAGCATTTTCCACAGAACTCGCAACCAAACGGTTTCAAACCTGTGTGATAGTTTTCGTGTTCGACGAACCAGCTGAATATTTGAAAACCCTTGTTGCAAATATTACAGTGGTACTTCTGAGTTCGTTCGTGATCGCCGCTCATGTGTTTCTGGATCTCCAACAGCTCCGTTGTGCTGAAGTCACAGAATATACATCGAAAGATTCCTTGTTCAGAATGGGATCTCATATGAATTACATGATCGGAGGGTTTCTTATGGTTGACACCACACTGCTCGCAGCTATAGCTGTTGTTGTGGGTTTCCATATGTTCCTTCAATGCGCTTTTATGCCTCAATTCCTTCCCGCATATATCACAAGGATGCAATTCGTTAGTTAGCAAGGCAGTACGAAGTCTTTTTCCTACATGATCTGATTTATAATGCATCTTCATTTCCTTAAGTGTTCTTTTAATATCGGTTTTGCAAATTGGACAATCGAATTTTTCATCTTCGTCGTCCAAATTCATCCGGAATTCAGCTTTCACCCGAATATTTCCCTTATTCGTTGCCGGTTTTTCAGCAGTGCCATTTTCAGTTTTCACCCTTCTAGAGTATTTCTTTCTTGGGGACACAACTTCTTCTGAGGGTTCTTTTTCTTCTTCTTTGACCTCTTTGAGTTGGACTATTGGTATAAGAACATCCGGTAGGTACCTGGAAATAGAAATAGTTAGACAAAAGTAGTGAAATATAACGAGAATGCAGTCGGGAGGTAATGAAATTTAATAAACCGTTTCCAGAATGTTCATCTTACCTGGGCTTTTCTCCATATTTTATCCCATAAAAACAAAATGCTGATTTAGTGAGATAATCAAATTTCTTCCATGAAACCTTCACTTCATCTAAAAGTACTTTTAATCTAGTATAATCAATAATTTGAGTTTGACATTCTTACTTCAATTCACTTCCATGATAACATCTTTCTAATCATCATTTTGTTTTCTTGACAAATCTGGTGTAGCTCTAAGCTATCTTTGAGCGCAACTTAGGGATACTAATTCGAATATCAGAATTCTACTACTAGCATAATTCAATTTGCCTATGGCCTATATACAAACATCAGTATCAGTAACACAAAATAAAAAACTCCTCGGAGCAAGGTCATAAAGATCCCAAATGACTGAAGAAGTAACCACTTAGCATTTGCTAAAGAATCTCGGGTTGGAAATTGAACCCAAATTTTAGTTCATGTTAAACCTTTTTATCGCGTAGTTTCCGACATCTAAAATAGGTTAACGTCAGCCTAGGACTTACCTTGCATGTTAGGTGCAGAATTTGTGAAGATGCGTGCAGAGTATTTTTCGATTTACGTTGACTAAAGAAATAAATATACACACTTAGTTTTGAGAATTTCTGGATATAAGACTGAGAATACAAAATTTTGTGACCGTTAAAATCCTCTTGAATTAAACCCTAAATATTTAACCTGAAACATATTCCAGCCAAAGCATCCAGAATACATTATAATATATATTTTCAATTTTGGGGTTATAAAGATTCATAGAAAATAAAGGAAATCTCCACAATATTTTTCAGGGCGTTTCAATTCAAAGTGGAATTAATTACATATCAATACTAATACTATTATTCAACATTGAAAAAATATCGATACGATCAACCCTATCGAAATTACAAACAATCCATAACTGTTTCAATTGATAAACTCTTGAGGTAATTAGAGAAAAAAAATGCTACTTTTTAACATGTATATTTATTCAAAAACTGGAACAAACTTCCTTTGGATACTCTGTAATAAATGAAATCAAATTTATTTGGAAAAACATAAATACAAAATAGCAAACTCTCAATAACTAAAAATAAACTCAATACACCAGTCTAACGATAATCAGACTAATAACTTCAATTTGTACAACCAGTTACCTACTTGCGTCACATGAGGTTTATCAAATTAAGAGTTTAGCAACGCGAGTCATAGTTAACTTTAACACCGAGGAATGTCTTTTCATTCTCAAAAAGTAACATATTTTCACTGAAACTCCGCCTTACTGTTTTATGGTAGAGATTCTTTTTAACACTGTTATGTAGTTTATAGACTTCTAAGTGCTTGAATGGATAATTTGTGATGAGAATAAAATCCCATATCTACTGAGTACCTATTCTGACAAAAATATAATTTTTTCAATTTCATTTTCGTATCCTGAATTAAAATAGGAATTTAGAATTTTAGAAAATACCGGGCACTAAACAGGAAACGGGATATATTCTGCTTTATTCTATGCAACGAGGCCTTAATTTAATCAGTCCATAATTTGAATTAGTTGTATAACTAAAAGATGATTTTTTTATTTCAATAAAAAAAATTTGGCTTCTGATTTTTTCTCTTGAAAGGCATGGTGAATGTAAGATGAGCCAAAGTCTATGTATTACCCTTTTCTAAGATAGAATTATTTTTACAAATAAGTTTTTAATTCGTTCTCTAATTTAATTTCATATCCTTGTGTATTATATAAGTAAACACAGTAAATAAGGGATTTCATTCAAGGTCAATGTCCAAAACTTTATGAATATTTCGTGGAAATTTACATTCTTGCAAAAACGTAACATATAGTCACATAAGCCTATTTTATGGAATAATCACAACTGAACAGTTCTTCATATGACTATCCATTACACCTTTGGATATGAAACCTCTACCACATAACCTACAATTATAGGGTCTTTCACCAGTATGCGTTCTTTCGTGAATACGTAACGGAGATCTTTGCGAAAATCCTTTTCCACAAAACCCACATATATAAGGCTTTTCTCCAGTGTGAACCCTCTCGTGTTCTTTGAGTTGCTCCTTTCTGGAAAAGCTTTTCGTGCAAATTTCACAGCCGTACGGTTTGAAACCCGTATGAATTCTCCGATGAAACTTCAGTTTTTCTTTACTTGAAAGACTCTTGCCGCATATATCACATAGTACTGAAACCTGTGGCCCCGGCAGTTCGTGTTTGGCCCGCTGGTGGCGCTTGAGGCCTGACGCTGAAGTATAATGCTTATTACAGATCTGACAGTCGTATTTAACCAGCGGCATACCAGTCATTATTTCCCAGTGTTGCGATCTTCTATGAGAAGTGAGAAACCAGGAAAACATAAAGTGCTTTCCACATATTTCGCATTGGAAAGGTTTTTCTCCGGTATGAAAGTATTTGTGCTCTACCGCATGTGTACTTACAGTGAAAGCCTTGTTGCAGATCTCACATTTGTATTTACTCGTACCTTCATGGGCTCTTATATGCATTTCAGTGTGGTACTTTGAGGTACTTCGGAATGTACACAAATGGCAAGAATATTTATTATCTTCATTGTGCTGTATGGAATGAAAAGCGAACATTATACTATTCTTATAAGTAACATCACATATATCGCAGTGTACAGGGTTGACGGCTTCTCTAGCATCATCATCAGACTTTTTCATCAACTGTCTTTTTAACAGGCTCTCCTTGTCTTGTTTATTCTTTGGTTTCTTAGTTTTGGTTTTCGTTTTTTCAAGACTTTTTGTGTCTGGTTTGCAGTCGTTCTCTACCGAGTTTTCGGGCGATGGATTACTTTCAAAGATTTCTTCATCATAAATCTCGATGTCTTCTTTGATCAGACATTCATTGTCCGATTCTACCTCCGCTTTTATGCAGTTTGCTAAATCGGCAACTGAGCTACCATTTTGCGCATGCTCATTGCATCTGAAATAAAGGAAATGTTAATATCGCATACTTTAGGGTAGGAAACTAAGCGCCAATGATGTGGAGTTCTTTCAATTTGCACGAATGTTACTAAGAGCATCTTCTCAAATACAGATGTAACAATGTTAACTATTAAAGATGAAATTAAAAACAGCATATAGAGAATAATTGATTTTAGACGTGATGTGTATGAATATTCGACAATTCTTGTAGAAGTACACAACTACTAAATATTTTTCAGTTAATAAATACAAACTAAAATTGTTTTGATGAGAAGTAGTGTCAATAAAATGAAAAAATTTTAGTTTCATAATTCTATATAAGTTAGTAGGTACCCATTGAAGTACATTTAACTATTCATTCTTTGCACAATTATATGAATTCCATATGAGATTTGAGTTCAACTTGATATTGAGTCATGTTATCTGGCTAAATATTGCCGAAATATATCTACTAAATATGCAGATGTTTTTTATTGTTATTCACTTGAATCCTCGAATGCAATTAATTATTTTTCAGCCCATTTAAGCAATTATAAGTCATGAAACCAAGAGAGTCCACATTAAGCATATATATATATATATATATATATATATATATATTATATATATTTATATATATATATATATATATATATATATATATATATATTATATATAATATATATATATATATATATATATATATATATATTTATATAATATATATATATATATATATATATATATTTATATAATATATATATATATATATATATATATATATATATATTATATATATAAAACTCGATTAATAATTAAAATAACTGTAAATTGTGGTAGTAAAGAAAAGGAGAGCATGCATTATTGTTAACAAATAATAAACTGACAATACCTGTTTGCTGAAATCACTTGACAAATATAAATAAATAAATTACATAAACTATATATATTCTGATATATATATTATTGTTTTTACTTCTTTCTAAACACCAATTTATATATATATATATATATATATATATATATATATATATATATATATATATATATATATATATATATATAAATTTATGTGTGAAAATATTCTGCAAATCACACAGGAAAAAAACAACAGTTTAATAATCATATAATCTATTCAACTTTACACACCAACTAGACTAATTTTGTTTACATTACAATTTTTGTTATTCAGTACAAACATTTCAGTTCCAAATCAACTTGAGAACAAGTATTAAACATAATAAGTTTTTTGTAATTTGAAAAATATTCCACAATGGTGAGCTGGCTGGTTAGTCCTCAAAATAAAATAATTTATTGAATATTTTAAAATGCAGAAATTTTTCATTTACTTTTTCACATATGAACTAATGGATGAATAACAACATATAATAATGAAAATCACAGACAAAACACTGGTATTAATACTACAAAAAATATGATTAATGGATTCTATATTTATATATACATATATATATAATTATTTATTCGAATTGTTGTTGCCTGTGATCTATTTTTAAACTCTTGATAATTATTAGCAATAACAGGCTGCTTGAATCTTGAAAAACTCGATTTTAATAAAAAATTGACGTTCCACTATGATATTCGTAATTGAAATTTCTTTGACATTTATTGATTTAAAAAATTGAAAAAAACAGGGCTGCTTAGTATATGCTATTCAGTTCAATATTAACATTCAAAATTGTTATCACCAGATGGTAAGGGAAACCAAAGAAACCCTCACCTACGCAATGTTTGAAAATAATAATAAAAGGGTACTATTTATCTAACAACAAAGAAATGAGTCATGGAAAAACATTAAAGAAGTGGAGTAGAATTATCGGTATAGACGCTTATATGGAAGCAGCCGTTGACACGTGTTTCGGACTCTTTGGTCCTCATCAGAACGGCGTAGCCAAGTATTGGATTGAAAATTTGAAGATGAAAAAAGTACAACAAACAAAATCCTTAGATACGGAAGATAATCACACAATTGTGGTTTATTGTCTGAACTCTCCGGTATGGGAGATTTGGTCAAACTTTGCCACGGAGGCGATTAATGCTATCCGCGAGATCTAAGAACGAGTAAATAAACAATAACAATGAAATTAGTTGCTGGAAAATATTAAATAGGTAGAGCAAAATTATCGGAATAGTTCGTTTATATGAAAGTAGCCGTTTTCAATGAAATTTTTTATTTATTTAGAATATCAAATCTTTTAAAAAGGGGTACTTACAGTTTATAAGAAAGTTTAAAACCCTCAGCTTAAGTTTAGGATCATTGCCATATTTTCAGCTTGCAATATTTAATTATTTATTCGAATTGTTGTTGCCTGTGATCTATTTTTAAACTCTTGATAATTATTAGCAATAACAGGCTGGTTGAATCTTGAAAAACTCGATTTTAATAAAAAATTGACGTTCCACTATGATATTCGTAATTGAAATTTCTTTGACATTTATTGATTTAAAAAATTGAAAAAAACAGGGCTGCTTAGTATATGCTATTCAGTTCAATATTAACATTCAAAATTGTTATCACCAGATGGTAAGGGAAACCAAAGAAACCCTCACCTACGCAATGTTTGAAAATAATAATAAAAGGGTACTATTTATCTAACAACAAAGAAATGAGTCATGGAAAAACATTAAAGAAGTGGAGTAGAATTATCGGTATAGACGCTTATATGGAAGCAGCCGTTGACACGTGTTTCGGACTCTTTGGTCCTCATCAGAACGGCGTAGCCAAGTATTGGATTGAAAATTTGAAGATGAAAAAAGTACAACAAACAAAATCCTTAGATACGGAAGATAATCACACAATTGTGGTTTAAAAATAGATCACAGGCAACAACAATTCGAATAAATAATTAAATATTGCAAGCTGAAAATATGGCAATGATCCTAAACTTAAGCTGAGGGTTTTAAACTTTCTTATAAACTGTAAGTACCCCTTTTTAAAAGATTTGATATTCTAAATAAATAAAAAATTTCATTGAAAACGGCTACTTTCATATAAACGAACTATTCCGATAATTTTGCTCTACCTATTTAATATTTTCCAGCAACTAATTTCATTGTTATTGTTTATTTACTCGTTCTTAGATCTCGCGGATAGCATTAATCGCCTCCGTGGCAAAGTTTGACCAAATCTCCCATACCGGAGAGTTCAGACAATAAACCACAATTGTGTGATTATCTTCCGTATCTAAGGATTTTGTTTGTTGTACTTTTTTCATCTTCAAATTTTCAATCCAATACTTGGCTACGCCGTTCTGATGAGGACCAAAGAGTCCGAAACACGTGTCAACGGCTGCTTCCATATAAGCGTCTATACCGATAATTCTACTCCACTTCTTTAATGTTTTTCCATGACTCATTTCTTTGTTGTTAGATAAATAGTACCCTTTTTATTATTATTTTCAAACATTGCGTAGGTGAGGGTTTCTTTGGTTTCCCTTACCATCTGGTGATAACAATTTTGAATGTTAATATTGAACTGAATAGCATATACTAAGCAGCCCTGTTTTTTTCAATTTTTTAAATCAATAAATGTCAAAGAAATTTCAATTACGAATATCATAGTGGAACGTCAATTTTTTATTAAAATCGAGTTTTTCAAGATTCAACCAGCCTGTTATTGCTAATAATTATCAAGAGTTCATATATATATATATATATATATATATATATATATATATATATATATATATTATATATATATATATATATATATATATATATATATATATATACATATATGAATATATATACATATATATATATATATAATATATATATATATATATATATATATATATATATATATATATATATATATATATATATATATCAGGGGCGGCTAAGCCGCCTCCTCAATATTATGTATATCACTACTATACTATATTAAATAGTCAGCATTCAGCATATTCATATTAATCAAAATCATAGTTCTTAACTAAATCTGCCCGATGATGGTCTAGTGACCGAAATTGCAATCGCAATGTTATATTTTTCAAAATATTTTGTGATAATAAACGTAGTAAATTCAAATTTAGTTTTGTTCATCAATCAAAATCATATTATTTTATGCACCTACTTTCCTTTCAACCTACATTATATAATATAATTTATTAATTACGATAGAGGGTATTTACATTTACTGCATTTCATTCATTTCAAGATTTCATATCAACAGTGGCAATGCTGCAGAGGCTTAATAAGGTATAGACGCGTTCATTATTCCATATGCCATGCCAGAGAGAAAAGGAAACGCTGCGAATGAATATACCTTATGCACTTCATTGAAATAGAAAACACCGGTGAAAGCAACACCGATTAAAGCTAGCTGCTCGGTTCAAAAGGGATACATTAATTTTCACACAATGTCGTCCAATCAGAACTATAGGCTTTCGGGTAAAATCGAGTGAATTCGTTGGAAAGCATTAATCGTAGTCACTAGTGGACGAAAACAGTTTGTTTTGGTTTTAATTTATTTTGCTCGCGTTGTTTTTAAAATGAGTTCGGTTACTGAAGTTAATTTTAAAAATTTCAATGGTGACTTAGTGGAATATTTGTTATCCCATAACTTCAGTGCACTAAATTATGACGATAAAGTTTTCATAAAAACATTGCGACCTCCCCAGAATTAAACAATTTGGTGCAGCGTAGCAGAATCGCGGTTTTAATATCAGAAATTATGAGAGACATCCTTGGCTAACCGGCTCACAGGTAAAAAATAAATTATTTTGTTTCCAGAGTTTACTTTTCACTAGGGAAAATGTCTGTTTGTTTCATTTAAATATATTTTTGGAAGGGGCCTATTTTATTTTTGGCAAGAAAAAACTTTCACCTCCCTGTTGGTTCTTGCTGGGCAACAATTGATTAATTCCTCGAATAGGTAACAAATTCGTTAAGTAGGTAGGTAGGTACCTATTTTGTGGAAGAAAAAGAAATTTGATGAATAGATGAATTGATTAATTGGCTGAGAAGAGTTTTTGTGAATATTGTAAATAGGAATTGTAGGTCTCAAGGTAGACACTCGAAAGTGAAAACAATTTTTTTCGCAAAGAAATCAATATTTTAGGGTGCTTGTTTTACTTTGATTTTCTTCAAATTATAAGGCGGTTGACCTTGAAATCCTAAAAATTATCGCCTATGGTGTATTTTTTTAACACCTATTGTAGCCTCCTTAAACCAACACCTCACGAGCCGCCACTGATATATATATATATATATATATATATATATATATATATATATATATATATATATATATATATATATATGTATTTATTGAAATCTTTTTTCTTAAGCCAGAAATATAAATGTGATAATTTCAGAAATTTTCTTCGGAACACGGCTTACCTAAACTGAAGATTTATTTGTTTGCTTTTTAACATTCATTCCAACGTTTCGGCCTTACAAGGCCATTTCAAGGACTAGTCGAATTATCTTCGGAAACACTGGGACTCGTTCCATCTTATAACATAGACTTCGAATGAATTCACATTAACAATGTTAATGTGAATTACAGACTTCGATATAATCGTTAAAATAGAATCGAACATGTGTTTATAATATTGTTATACATTTCAATCTACTACCAGTCTCATCAATTCCAAATCAAATTTTTCATAAAGAATAAGTAAAATAAAGATAAAATGTGAAACAAAAAATTCAAGAAGAGGACACAAGCCAACTCATAATAAAATGCAATTCATTAGTCGTATATCTATTTGTCAATAAAAAGATCATATTGTGAACTAACTAAAAATATCAATGCTTACTTCTGATATGAAGCGTCATAGCACCTTTACTGACAAATGCCAGATCACAGAATTCACATTTATAGGGACGTTCCCCAGTGTGATATCTAACATGGGTTTTGAATGAACTCCTTTGCGTGAAACATTTACCACAATCCTCGCATTTGTAAGGCCTCTCACCAGAATGAGTCCTCAAGTGAAGATTCAGGGTAGTTTTGAGCGCGAATTTTTTCTCGCACAGAGGACACTCTACAGGCCTTAATCCCTTATGGATCAACAAATGGTCCCTTAAGCTCCTCTTCGAATTAACCCTTTTACCGCAATGATCGCAAATATACCTCTGTCCGCCGTTTTTATGGATCCTCATGTGATGATGCTTAAGGTACTTCTCTTGTAGAAAAGTCTTGTTGCATAGCTCGCATCGGTATTTAGTGTTAGTCTCATAACCTTCCTCGTGCCTAGCACGGTGGCTCTGCAACGCAGCTTTGTCATAGCAAGGTCTGTTGCAGATATCACAAACATGAATGCTCTGGCCGTGTTTCGATCCGACGTGGTTCTGATATTCCTGTTTAGTTACAAAACCAGCACCGCAAACTTCGCACGTAGCCACGTATTCTTTCAAATGACGCTTTCTATGCGTACTAAGCGAACCTTTAGACCTCAATACTTTGAGACAGAAATCGCATTGGAAAGATACTTCGTTGGTATGGATCCTATTATGAACTGTAACTTCATATTTCCTCTTGAACCTCTTATTGCAAATTGGACATTCGAAAGGTCTCTCTTGACTGTGGGCTAGAAGATGTTTTTTCAATCGAATTTTTTTTTGGAAACCTTTAGAACACTGTGGACAACTGAACGGAAACGAGCCTTCTTCAATTTTAACTTCACACATTTCGCCAGCGTTGCCATCTCTTTTCCTGAAAATAATGTATTATATAAATTTGTTCTAACAATCGTTATATTGACTTTTGATAAATATAATACCATTTCTGATTCAAGCTCCTAAATATTAAGCTATAGGTACATTTTGTTAACAGGAGTTTGGCTAGGCTAAATTGATTATACCTCCAAATAGTACGAAGCAAATTGCGACAACAGGTTCTTCAGTTATGGATCCTTATGTAGGTAAATCCATGTATTAAGATCGGGAAACTTTCTCGTCGACATTTTAATATTTTCTGAAAACTTCTTTGTGTCTGTTTGATGTCTAGTTGGAAATTGAAACTGATATTATTTGAGCTGAAGTGAAGCGTAACTATAAAACATAAACTCCTCTAATAATGTGGAAGAAACTAAGATTAATAGAATAAAATTTGTAAAATACTGACTCCATTTCGAATTCGAAACTCTGAGCGAGCGTTTACACAAGTATCCAGAAAAAACGATAGTGGTATTGTATTTTGTTGTAGATTTTGTTGGATCGTTGTTACCTAAATCTTGAATCAAATTCATTCAGAAGAAATTTTGACAAAGGCTTCAAGCAGAAAACTTTATAATAAAATCATGAAAAATATACTAGTTGTATACAAATAAAGAAAACAAGAAATATTCTACAATAATTTGAAAAATTATCAAACAACTTTCCAATAGAGCTGTTTAAACAGTGAATTATAGAAAACGTCATGTCAAATCGACTCAAAATCTTCATACAGTTGTTTCGATCTTATTAGATATCATCAGTGCAGCTTATTTGACTCGAGAGCGCATTCATAAATGGAATCACATACGCCACAGCTGCAGAGTAGACATTTGATGTCAGGAAGTCTGTATTATCGCGACGGGATTCTGCACTATCGATCTAAGCGATGAATTGTTGGTTTCCAATATCCTTGAGAGATGGCGCACTGAGTTGTTATTCAGATAGTAGTTCGACCGCGATTTGTATTGGGGAACAAACAGAAAGTCAGAGTCAAATAAGCTGCACTGATGAGATCTAATAAGAACGACACAGCTGTATGCAGATTTTTAGTCGGTGTGACTTGACGTTTTCTATAATAGACCGTTGGATTATGAATGTAGAAATTGCGTAGCCAAAGAGCGTGCCCCCAGTAACTTATTAAATTCAAATTATCCAACACTGCAAAACTATCTAAACTAGCTATTAAATTGCGTGCCCCCCCCAGTAACTTATCAAATTCAAATTAACAAATAAAAAACTCTCTAAACTAGCTATTTAATTCTGCAGCTCTTGAACACTGACGACTTGTTTTATTCGAATAATAACGGAAAGAAACTGGAGTAAACTTCTTCGGATGCAAACCAACAAAAATTTTACATAGAAAATAGAAGTAAATAAAATATTATATTCGAAGAAATTAATAAGGAAGACAAATATTCAGTTCTAAATTCACTGTATATATAAATATATCGAGAAGAAAAAACAAGTTACATAAATTTATTTTTTATTGAAAACAAACTTTTAAAATATTTACAAATGACAAGTTCCCATAGTAATATAGATTTATATTCTTATTTCAAATTTTCTATACTAGATAGGTAATCTAGATCAACACCTCCAATATCATGAGTTTTATAGTGAGTCATCAAATGACTCTTTGTAGTAAAATTTTTTCCACATTCACACTTATAAGGCTTTTCTCCTGTATGAGTCCTAATATGTACGGTTAACGAAGTTTTCTGTGTGAAGCTTTTTCCGCATGTTTGACATTGATAAGGTTTATTAATACTGTGGATTCTTTGATGGACTTTCAGATAATCGCTTGAAGCGAAAAGAGTATTACAAATATTACAAATATGATCTTTGAGACCCGTATGCATTTTAATGTGAGTTCCAAGCACCTTCTTACTGCTCACAGATTTCCCACATATGTTACAGACGTATTTCTTGATCCTTCTATGAATCATCATGTGTGCGTTCAAATTTCTAACAGTTAAGTAGCTCTGACCACAGATTTCACATATGTGTAATCTTTCTTTTCCGTGGTTACCATCGTGTGTTAGTTTGTGCTCTTTCAGTGAAGAATTTGTAGCCAACGAAAGACCGCAAATGTCACAGATGCATTTTTCTTTCTCGTGATGTATCCTTCTATGATTATTGTACAAACTTCTTCGTACAAAACCTATACCGCAATCTTTACAATAAGCTATATATTCGCCCAGATGCTTCCTTCTGTGCGTAATAAGGTGAGATTTGTGTACGAACATGGTGGAACATATGTCACATTGAAAAGTTGGCTTTTTGTGAATTTTCTCGTGGGCAGTTAATTCGTATTTATGCCTGAATGATTTTTCACAGCTAGTGCACTTGAACGATTTCAATCCAGTATGGGTAATTAGGTGTTTTTTAAGGATTTTCTTGGTCGTGTAGCATTTCTCGCAAATTTCACATTTGAAATTCGCTTCTTTGGTAGTTTCTTTTTCCACGATTTCATTTAAAGTTGCTTCAGTTGGTTCTAGTGATTGGTTGAAATGGGTTCCAGTGTTCATCAAGCTTTCGAGCTGCTCAGTTGCCGCCATATTTTGTAAGATGACAGTACACTCTTCTTCGGTTGTCAACATTCGAAGCAGTTCAGTATCAGTTGGGTTAAAATGGTCCACTGGGTTCTGCAAAAGAGCGTCGTGTAGTTGCTGGTCTGGTTGTTTCAAATCTGGTATAAAGTAAAAATCGTTTTGTAGATTGAAGTTAGTATTATAGTTGTCATCTTGATAGTAGCATCTGAAAATGAAAACGCATCAGATGGTTCAAGTAACACCTACATCGCCTCATTGGGGAACGCTCATATCTACTCATAACATTAATCGGAAAAATGTAATTGAATTATCATAGTTATTTCCAAAAAATAATTACTCAAATGCTCTCAGGATTATTTTCAGCTGTGCTTCTAGGCCAAGATCCCAGAGCCGCAAGACGTTCTTTATTTTCTCAGTAATAAAATTTGTAGGATGAAGTAGTGCTCGTATGTACTTTCAGTGTATGGGTACTCGCTATCTTGTGCCGACGGCCAATTTCCAGGTATCATTTTCTCACACTTGATTTTTATATATTATACTCAGGGAACCATTTCAATACCTTATACAAGCTGCCAGACCGATCGTATGGGCCGAACATTCCGCCAGACACACATTAAGTGTGAGTATGACAGTATGAGCCCATTAAAAATAAAAATAATAATATCAAAAGTACGTATAGGGAAAACATAATAAGCGATAAGCCCCCTCTTTACGTGTATTTTATATGAGAAGTTGTTGAGTTTTAGTTGTGTTTTGGATCGTTTACAAACGTTCAGAAGAGATGAATCACTATTGTTGTGTATTCTATTGCTCATGTTGGTCAAAAAAACCCCGAATATAGCTTACATACCTTTCCGAAAGCTGGACAATTCAAAGTTGCATTCCAAACAAAGTTGGGAAACAAGGAAATGATGGACAAAAGAAAGGTGTGGATTCATAACTTGAAGATTGAAAAAAAATGTCTGAACATAAGAGAGTTTTTTTTTTTTTTTTTTTTTTTAACTCGAGGGACCTACAGTTTAACGCCGGTTCCGAACGGCCAATGGGCTTGTAATCTGTGTACATTACCCAACATATTTAAATTTTAATAACCACTGAATTCCGGACATATACAACACCCAAGAGCAAGGTGGGAATCGAACCCACATCCTCGGTCAACAAACGGTACAAGGCGATAGTCGCTCACCGCTGGTCTACCGAGGCCCCCCATAAGAGAGTTGTTCTTTACAGTTTACTGAGAATAATTATTTTCCCTGCAGTAAGTTTGTGGATTTTTCCATATAGAATTATACCAACTAATGATGTGTAATTTTCAGCTAACCGAAAACGTAGAGTTTTTGAAGTCCAATGCTATTCCAACGAAAAATCTTCCATTTTTATCGGAATCTGAACCTGGGCCATCATCCAGAGATTTTAGATTATTGTATTTTCTTTCATGTAACAACCAGAGATACTATTAAAATAATAATAACAAATGATGTTTATTTGCACAACCAAAATAACAGTTTATCATAACATCAAGAATATGAAATAAATCTGGACTCTATAGCTAGGTAAAAACTAAAATATTCAATTATATAATCAGAAAAGCAGAGATTCTATTAAAAAAAACAGACTCTCAGAAGTCTACCGTACTTTTAGGATAGCTGTTATACGTCAGGAAAATTCAAAAAATATAATAACTTATTACGTACAAACCATTCAAGCAGAGTATTCATATTAATTCTTCTTTCATTTCATGTTGTTTCTTTCAGTTTAGCTGGTAAGTACTTAGTTTTGTCCATTATACTCAAAAATTCTTCAGTTCGTAATGAAAGTAGACATGTCAGAGATGTTTTCTTGAAACTTTTGAAAGTTTTTTTATTTTTTAAGTAAATAGGTGTTCTATCATACAGCCTTTTCATGAGGTATACATAGTTCCTTCAACCAATTAATTTATTCGTCCTCTACTTTATTTTATTATTGATTTTCATCTTCAATGATAAAAACTCAGTGTAAATTTCAACTTGATGTAGGTAGGTTATCTACTGTTGAACAGAGATAAAATTGTTCTCAATCCAAACACAATATATCACAGGAAAATACAAAGTCCAAAAAAAACACAAATTACGACGATAAACGTTCGAAAACTCAAAACGAAATGAACGTAAATACCATTACAACCAATGTAAACAAACAGCTAATCTCCCATGCTCTAGTACCGATATTAGCCGTTCCGGCGCTACGATCTTAATTTCGGACGCCTATACTCAAACATAAAGCATGCTTGACTAGACAGTAAATATAGAAGGGAGTTCGACGCGCATAGATAATCACTATCGTGCTTGAAATGGGCGAAACATGACATTTCGCTTATACTGTCATACTCACACTTAATGTGTGTCTGGCGGGATGTTTGGCCCATACGATAGGTCTGGCAGCTTGCATAAGGTATTGAAATAGTTCCCTGAGTATAATATATAAAAATCAAGTGTGAGAAAATGAGAGAAGTAGGTCGAGTTTTTTCCATATTTAGCACCTGATACCTGGAAATTGGCCGCCGGCACAAGATAGCGAGTATCCATACACTGAAAGTACATACCAGCACTACTTCATCCCACAAATTTTATTACTGAGAAAATAAGGGACGTCTGGCGGCTCTGCGATCTTGCTCTATTCCCTTCAATGTCAAATGGCAGCACTACTATTTTACAACATAATGCCTTTCAAAGAAATGAACTCTG
This sequence comes from Cynegetis impunctata, assembly GCA_030704885.1. Lineage (NCBI taxonomy): Eukaryota > Metazoa > Arthropoda > Insecta > Coleoptera > Coccinellidae > Cynegetis > Cynegetis impunctata. The sequence goes on from JARQZK010004425.1 coordinate 41,584, forward strand.
AGTATGTATAGGAACATAATGGACTTGAAAACCTGAAACATTTCAACAAACCTGCTTGCCTGCGGCTCAATCACGTGAATAAAACATTTGCCAGTTTTTTTCAATATATTTTATTGATATTTTTTCAAATGATTCATTTCAGGCTTTTCACTGTTTAATTTTTCAAGCGAAATGTAAATATGTAGCTCAAACAAGCGGTTCCTTCTCTAGCAAATAGAAACATTTGAAATCCTATATGTATAGAAAAACCTACTCTTGTATAGCAACCCAATGTTACCACCAATACCACATTTCAAAGATCAAATTCTTCATATCTGCTGAAAGTCTTTGAAATATAATTACCTGAGAGTTTAGAAATTATTTTATCTGATAGTCAATCGTGGCACCTATTGAATCTATATATTTTTCAATATTAGTAGGTTTAATAGATCCGCTGAAGATGGGCTAAGTCGAAATTTGTCCGATGAATGTTTTCATAGTAATGATTTATTTTTATGAGCGGTCAATGGGGATTGTTTATTAGTTGATGCTCTTTTCCGAATGTAGTTAAGCAGGTGCAAAAAGTGCCTAGGTGCAAAGCTACAAACATAGGAGCAGTATTCCAATGGTGGACGAACTTAAGCCTTATAAAGCAGTAATAGCTGCTTTTACCTGAACAGATAACCATGCTTTTGTGCAGCTGACTTTGCAATGGTCGAGATAGGTTAAATTGGAATTAAAACCGATTTCTTTCATATACTTACCTAGTATGTGTACTAAAAGAGATGTAACTTATTTTGGAATGCACCGTACTTGGTAAATGTACTCTTTATGGGATATCTATTTAACTTGCTGGTAGCCATCCTCAAGTACTCTGCACATACGCCAAATTAACTAACTCAATTATTTGCATTAGATGAATTAACTGCTGTATAAAATGTGTCATTCAATGACAGTTTTGTCAGCGATAAAAAAGGTGCAATCTTTCTTATCACTAATAAACAGACATCTAGTAAGTTTTAAAAAAATCATTACACCAAACCAAACAATTATATAACCAAGGATTATATTCAGAACCAAAAATTAGGACAAGTTTCGGAAATACAATAAATCATATTTTTTGTCCTATATTAAAAGGAATTTTCATAAGGCCGAACATTCAAACCAAGAATTATATGAACATCAATATAATATTCTGTTTAATGCTGTAAAATAGGTTCACTGTCAAGAGAATCGTCATAATTTTCAATAAGTTGACGATTTCAAATTTGAACGTTATTAAGTATTACAAATTGAGTTGCTTCGAAAAATAAAGAACTGAAACTTAATATACTAAACTTTTAATGTATTAACTTATATGTATTATACCATGAACGATTTCTTCAATGAAAACTTTAAAATATTGAAAATGAATTCTTTACTTAAACTACCGCACAAATTTTGTTCAAAATAGATAAACAAATTACGGGAAAAATCAATAAAACTTCTGTTCTATTGTGACAGAATGATAGGTCATGATAAATCTTGAAAATGAAATTCATTTCATGAGAAACTCATATTTTATTAAAAGAAAAGATGAATAAATCTGATACACTTAAACGATTTGTCAAAATAAGAAAAAATTTCTAGTAATATAATAATTTAAAAAATCCACTTCACAATATATTTTAGCTTTCATACACAATTTATATAAATATATAATAAGAAATTTCAGTGAAATAATAAGAGGGAAAAATACGAAGTTATTCGTTATTCCTTATTTCGGAATGCAAGACGTATAAATAACATTTATACTTGTTAACCTTCAAATAATATATTGAATAAATTATTTAAATAACATTTTCGTTCACATCATAATCGATAATTTAACACAAACATAATAAAGTTTATGAACAGATTTATAGTAGGTTCATATGTGCAAGATTCAGCTTCTTAAATTTAATTAAAACATTAAATAATCAAGATGTCTCCGATTCTGATTTTACATGTTGAAACTTCTCAATGTTTTGATCAGACGATAAGTGTTTTGATTGAGAAACACAGTTGAGAGCATTGGGATTCCATATCTTCATTTTCAGTGTACACACAAAATTACATTCAATAAACAGAGTAAAACATTTGAGAAAATATATAAAACTAAAATATACTAAATAATAAAAACTTAACTTCTCTACATGTTGGAAAATATGCAATTAATTTGAGATATTTTAATCTCCTATACGTTTGAGAGACTTGGGAAGAAAATCTTCAATGTTTCTAGATATCACATACGTATTCATATAAATAACAAGCCGTATTCATTTCTCCAACTTAAAAACTAGAGTTAGTCTTCCAAAACGGAGATATCATCCAGCGTTGGTATTAACAATAAAACGAAACAAACAAATGAATATTTAACAAGTAAAGATCAATTTCGAAATATGACTGTCATGAGTAATGACAGGAAAAAATTTTTAAAATTTACTTTGATAATTGTGTCACACATCAAATATTCCAAAAAAGTATTCGATTTGTTTTTTTTCCATTAGTTAGGAATGATTTTTCCATATAAGTTGTGAACTTCTTTACACTATTGTAATATTTTACATCACAACCACATTCCTAATAAATTCATCATCCATTTCAACCAAAAAATAATAACAAGGTAAACCAAAGAAAATTGCAGAAGCGATTAACAGTACATGTTTGTCTTTATAAATGTTAGAATTTCCAATGTCTGTAATACACTTTTTTTTTAATATAAAATTTAAATAAGTTAATAAATGTGAAAAAGAAAGAAATGAGATCAGTGAATAGATGTCAAATCAAACAATAAGAGCAAAAAAAAATTAATTTTATTAAAAATGATTGATTCAAATGGAAATTGCAATCTAAAAAATTTACTATTTTTTAAATTATTTTCAACTTGTTACTTTTTGAAAATCTAGGTTTATTAATTTTTAAGATACACGCAATTTTAGTTTCAATATATTTATCTACATTTTCAATCCATATTGTTCAACTTATCATTTTTTCATTGATCTCATTTCTTTTTTTTTCATTTTGATTATTTACTTTAATTTCTTATTTTTCATAGACAATGGAATTCCGGACATCTAGAAATGAAAAAACCTTATCCATCAATTTAAAGCACTCATATGTGTATGCCAAATTATCAATGAAAAGTTTTCGAATTTTCATTCAATTTTTGTCATCAACTGAAATTACACAAAGATATAAAAATATCTAACTATTCATTTATAACAATGACGTTAAAATTTAGAAATCCCAATTCAACTTTGACAATATACAACGAATCATTTAAACATATGAAATTTTTCAACGAAACTCTAAAATTCATGAATTTCGAGATATAAAAAATACTCTGCATATAGAATTTCCCATTTGAATTCAGTGTCAACAAAGCAATGTTATATTTTTAGTTCAGATCCAGCGAGATTGGCAATTGTCGAATGAAATAAGTTCTAATGAATTTCCAAGATCACCGTGTATTCAATTATTGAAAAATCTAATTGACGTCTACACATACATGTCCTTCTATTGATGTTACGATTCTCTTACATTGATTACAAGTATGTTCAATTTTATAATGATCTCTTAAGAGCTCGGCCTTCTCGAAGGTATCCTTGCAACGCCAACAGAAGTGAAGGTTGTGCTCCTTCAGCAGATGAGTTCTAGCCTCCGGCAACTTGCAAGATGAGTAACTGCAAACCTGGCAATGGATCTTTTTTGCTATATGCAACCTTAAAGTTTTGTGCTTCTTAAAACTCAGTTTACAATCTTCACACCTAGTCGGAAATTTTTTTCTAATCTTCAAGTCTCCAACTGATTTATTCGAAGATTTCATATCGATAGTCAGTCGATTGTCTGAATCATCGTCGTTTTCATCTTCTTTTCCCATCTCCGCAGCGTCTTCTTCTTCCTGTAGACCATTATCTTCACTTTTGTTATCTTTTGGATTTATAATAACTTTTATTTTAGGAACTGTATGATCTTCCACTATTGCGACATCATCGTCGAATTCTTCAGTTCTTTCATCGTCACAGTTACTTTCACTTGGGGTAGTTTTGTCTATCATAGTCGATTCCAAATTATTATGGAACTCCATATGCTCTTCGAATGACTGGTTGTCGGTGAAGACATCGAAACAAATATCACACACCAAGGATTCGGTTGTAATGGATGTAGGCATCTCAGCTTTATTAGAGTTACCAGGACGATTTTCGAAGTTTAACGATTCCGAAGACCTTAGAACGCTGTAAGATATTGTACCATCCGTTTTGTTCGCAGTAACCTTCTTGGTCGACTCTGCCTCGATAGGTTTACTCATTTTTTCTGGAGGTTCATTTTTCTGCTTTTTTTTGGCCGATACTGTGCTTCCTTTGGAAGTTGAATTTGAATGTTTTTCTTTAGGTGCGTTTCTAGTACCAGGTTTCCTTCCCCTCTTTTTGCCTGTTGGACATTCTTTAATAATTTTGGCCACTATGTCATTAGTTCCCTTCGACGGCAGCTTTTCCAATTCTTCAGTATTATCGACACTTTCTTGTTGATCTTTTTCATTAGTTACAACACTATATGTGTTTTTTTTCTCCATACCTGGATATAAGTCTTTTAAAACAACAATCTTGGACTTGGTTTTATCAGGTTGATAAACCTGTTCCTCTTTCTTATCATGAACGTTGATCTCGTGTCTTCTCAACTGGTAACAATCTTCAAATCTACTATTACATAGAACACATATGTATCTGTATTTTTTCGGACAATCATTTACCTGTGGTACTTTTGAAACGACATAGTTTCTAGGAGCAAAAGAGTTATGTTTCATAATATGGTCCATGTATTCCCCAGGAGTAGAATAAATCATAGAACAAACTTTACACTTGAAACAACAAGTCTTTTCTGATCCTACCGGTTTATGTTCCATCAACTGCTCGCTATTGGTGAATAGAATATCGCAATTTATACACTTTATATGTATATTGTTAATAGCAGGTAATTTTTTGTCTTTTTTATTCGTATTAGCTTTTCGTTTAACTGGATTTGGTAACTCAGGCATAGGTGTCTCTTGGATCTGTTCTTCTGAATCCAACAGAGGAGAATCCTCAACGTTGGAAATTATTTGCGCACTTTCTCCTGGTGTACTCGCAACTGTTATTGATGTATTACGAGACTGAATCTCCTCCTCTTCGGAATCACTATCTAAAATTCTTCTTGAATTCTTCGTTACTTTGGTCCTTGAAATTCTATTCGATCTCATGGACTCATCGATCTCATCGAATTCTTCGACGTCCGATTCACTTTCAATGTTAGCATCGCTGTCCGTCTGCGTGAATTTCTCTTCTTCACTTTCCTCATCGTGAATCGTTTTGTGAACTTCTAAATCTTCGGCTGATTTAAATTTTTCGAAACATTTGTAACAAGTTAACCATCTAAAACGTCTGCCAGGTAAAACATAATATCCGTCTTCGTCCAATAAATGTCCAATTTCGGTCAGTTTTACTTGACACGATTTCATAGACCTGAAAAAGAAACCCGTTAGTGCGGAACTTAAGGAATGAATTATGACAAGTGAATTGACAATTTAATCAATGAGCTCTGTGATATTTACCAACCACTGGCTCATATGAACCACAATAGGTTTTTACTACAGATTTTAATATTGAATAATTCCTCAACTTTTTTTGCACCATTTATTCAGTAAATCATCAGACCAAACTATCAATTACTTCCAAGTGATTTCACACTGAAATGCCATAAAAAAAATTCATGAAGAAAGACTGTAATATAAAACTGATTTCATTTTTATTCATGTGATAAACTCCATTAGTCCTGGTCCATTCTCATGAGGAATATTTGATCTCATTAGACCCTCATCGTTTCCATGTCCTGCTTGATAATACAAACTGATTCGATCGAATAATCCTTAAACGAAGATTCTAAAGCTAAAGGCCTTTGTCACTTTTCAATTATGAATGATTTGCGACACACTGAACAATTTTTCAAATAATGATTGAACGAGAAAAACTAATATCAAAAATATCAACTTTATTTTCAAGAAGTTACATCAAGTTCAACAATAATATTAGAATTATGCGTGGCTATATGCCGTTTAAAATAATATTCATCAGCAAAAGTTCTAGAACAAACACCGCACCTATGCCTTATCCCCATATGCCTATTTTTGTAATGATTTCTATATTCCCTTACAGTATAAAAACCTTTATTGCATTCCTCGCATCTGTGCCTAAATTGGTCCAAGTGACGTAACATGTGTTCTTTAACATTCTTTTCATACATAAAAGTTCGAAAACAGAAATTACATATAGCTCGATCCGTATGGGACACAACATAATGCAAGTAAAAATCGCTGTTTTTGGCAAAAGATGCTGTACATACATCACAGTTATTTATATAGCATTTTCCTTTTTCGATGTGTCTGAAGAAAACAAATTTATTAATAAACAATTGCTCACAACGCAGACATTTATAATGTGGTATATCGATATCTTCATTTGGTTGCATGTAAATATAATTGGTTGAAGTGAAATCTGGTAGCTCGTGTCTTCTTTTCAAAATATTAGCTCTTGGTTTAGGAGCGCTGTACATTTTCTTATTGGGTGATCTTTTCACTCTTGTCACGTAGCATTTCTGTTCATCTTCTTCCTCTGGATTTTGAAGCATATAACCATGCTCTAACTTGACAATCTTAACGGCTTCAGATATGTCCTGTTTTTGTTGCTCCACAGCCTGCTCCTCAATTACTACTTCGTTCACACACTGAGAATCATCCAGGACGTATAACAATTCATTGGAATCGACCAGATTCTGTTTTGATATAGTAACCAAGTGACCATCGTAATCCAAAACGATTTCCTCAACTTCATCGCCCGCCTCCTCGTCTTTATGCTTAGCCGAGTGCTCATAGAGTTCAGGGAGTGTCTTGAAGTAGGCTTCACATTTGCAGCAAGTATATATGTTACCACAAACGCTCATGTTGTGGCCAAAGAAGTCTTCCTTACTTCTGAATAAGCGATAACAGATGCCGCACTTGTAATTTGATTCATCCTCTTCGAGATCCGAGCTGTCTCTTAGGTCAAGGGAAGATCTGGAAATAGAAGTAGTTATTAAGTCTGCACTCATTTTAGTACAACAGTCTGAAGCAGATCAAAGTGAAGAATGCAAGAATAGAGATTCCAATTGTTTCACTTTGTTACCTTCAAATAAATTCTCAAATATGCAGAGGATAGTACTCAGGTTCAATAAATGCTGTTTTAAACTGAACCACTATCTTTAAATATCCGGCAACTGACGAAAAATCGATGTGGTGTTTTGTACATTGGAGATAAGGCGAGAAAAATGAAGATCTAGTCATAACTATAATCACATACGTGGAGTATATATTATAACAAAAACTTAATTAAGATAACTTCATTTGGGATATTCCAGAATCTACAACCAAATAAAGAAAACAAAAAATTCTTTGGAAAAAGTTTTTATTTCTCAACATAGTTTTATTTTATCTAACAAACCTATTTCTAACGATGTTCTGCTATTTGAAACAGTCACCTAGTGATAACATCGCTTCATTGTTGACAAATATTTTAACATGGAAATATTATTCAAACTTTGAAAAAAGAAAATAAACCAAGGGGGTTCAATTTGGCTGTTAAAATGTGTAAGGAAGAAAATGGAACCGCAACTCATTGAACGAATATTTGAACTAGTATAGTTTTGATGAAACATTACTTTCTTGTAAGCCAGGGGTCTCCAAACTACGGCCTGCGGGCCAAATCTGGCCCGCGACAGCCAATCTCTTATTGTTGTTACTTTTGCAATACATACACAATAGTAACTGAAATGCAATAACAGTTAACGTTTGCTCAGGTCGCGCACTTTGTGACTAGTCTAGTCTAGAAATATAGTTGAGTCTAGTCTAGAAATTTAGTTAATGGTCCTTGGAACATACTGAAAAAATCATTATGGCCCAAAGGCTTCAAAGTTTGGAGACCTCTGTTGTTAGCTATAAGGTACATACTTTCGACCACAGTAATATTTTTGAACACGCAGCATCTAAACGTTAGATCGGGTATTTTTATGACTACCCTTGTAATTATAGGTTGTGACAAAAAATAAATTGTACAGGGTGTGTCCCGATCTATATAGATTGAATCATGCTTTTCCATTTATTACGCAAAGCTCTTGTGGAACTAATCATGCTGTTAAATTAATTTTTGGAACTTAGCTCCTCATTGCAGGTTACACTCCAGACACTTGGCGAATGAAATATAGGCCTAAAACTGTGTCCGACACGACTGCGTTCCTACGTAAACAATTATCATGAAAGCAAACAGTTTAAATTACAATGTATTTAATATCACGAAGTGACACGATAACATTTCTGAGCTATTGCAATTCCAATCATCAGGAACATCGATTTGAGAGCTAAAAATATCTAGTAAGAAGAGGATAAAGGCATAAATACATTTCTCTGTGTAAGGAGACTCCTTTTGCCAGATAATAGAGAGATACACACAACACGTATGAAAAAATGCTCAAGAATTGATGTGAACATATGATTAGAGCAATGAAAAAAATCACATAGTAGATGAATTCAATGTTAAGGTTTCAACTTTCGTTGAAAGAGAAATATCATGGATTCCGATAACATTAAAATCTGGTTGATATTATTCACTATGCCAATTTTATATTGCTTAAATCAATTAATTCTTGAGCATTTCTACATAAATGTGTACCCTATGATCTGGCTAGAGGAGATCTTTATAACTCAAAACAGCTCCCTCGCACATACTTGATGATGTATTTATACCTTTACCCTTTTCTCACTAAATATATTGGTGGATCATCAATTTACATATGTGAAAGGGCTAATACTTGATGTAAATTGATAAATATCTCAATAACATAAATCAGTCGTCTAATTGAAATGAGAATGACGCGTTTCGGCACACTGGACCATATTCAGATACAACAAGAAGATTCATAATGAAACACAGATATTAACAATTTTCACTATATAGCGGGTGGCGCATTTAAAACAGTCCACCTGGAATATTTTTATAAATTACCCCGAGTTATCCCCTGAACAGGGTGGCAGACCCTTCATGAATCTTAAATGGCACGGAGAGGCCTTCATTATTTTAGAGGAATTACAATTATCCTTAAAAGCGTGCTCAACTATTTTTTTCTGAATTGAAATGATTATAAAACGACCCTTCAAACGTGTAGGTAAAATCAAAAGAAAAAGTTTTAATTTTATGACTGTCTGGAAGTGAATTACTGGCAATTTAGCCATCTACCAAATTGTAAGCCATTTACTTCTAAACAATAGTAATAAAATATTTTCCCAATATACCGAACATTTTGTAAAATTTCATGTTATATCACCATATGCTACCACGATTCGGTAGCGAAGATCCTCTGAAGACATAGGTTCCATTTTATTAATAACAATTTTCAAATTACCCCATAAGCAATAGTCCAAGAGTGTTAAGTCCTGCAATCTTGGAGGCCATTCAATGAAGCTACCTTACCAATGCAGTATTTGGGAAAATATCGAATCAACAGTTACTCACAGGGGTTGCATGATGGTGGAGATCTATCCTGTTAATATATTCTCTTGAATATGATCATCGTTTTCAAAAATTTCCACAATGAGAGAGTAGACGAGATCTTAAAGCATTTTGGAGTAAGATTCACCAGTCAAAGTATAAGGTAAAATTTCAAATAAGATTTTTTTATTGTTTGGAAGTAAATGGCTAGCAAATCGAACAATCAATTAAAATTGTTCTAAAAAACTGTTTTAAGCATGATTGTAAAGAGATTTGAAATACCTTTGAAATTATATACCACTAGAGCCCTAATGTAATTTCAGATTTTTGAAGGGACTACACCCTGTTCAGGAGGACAAGTCTACATCCATGAATTTATGATCAAATGATGTCCCCCTCGAAAGCAACATCCACCTGTTTTGGGATTTCTCAGAATACCTCCGATCATTAAAGATATTCCAGGTGGGCTGTTTTAAATTCACCCCCCGGTATAAGTAGTACACTTTGATTTCAAGAAAGAGAACAATAGTGGTGAAGTGAGTGTGTTACGACTTCTTTGTTGAAGACAAATGGTTAAAGTAAAAGTGTAGATAGAGCAGGCGCGGATTCAGGCCCGACTTTTGGGGGAAGAACTTTTAAATCTTCAAAAGCCAAAAGGTACTGGTATTTTGGGCAATGGTAAATCCAGTAGCTCCAAATCAGAAAAATTAGGTGGGGCCCGGGCCATTTGGGGAGTCAGAATACAAGAGAGTCAGGGGACGCCCAGTCCCCCCCCCCAGGATCCGCGCCTGAGATAGAGGGAAGTTTGATTTCATTTACAGTAATCTTCGAAATAATTCAAAAATACTTTGAAGGGTATAAGGAATTAATTTGATGTTTTTTTTGCTAACCTCTAGTCTCTTTCATCTTACGGCATTATTTTTTGGGGTCCCAGTTCACAAGTTGAGCATATATTTATAATTCAGAAGCAAGCTGTAAGAACAATGTTAAATATGAATTTTAGGTCATCCTGTAGAGGTTGTTTCTAAACTAGTAATATTTTGACTTTTCTTTCCTAAGCTTCCATATTACTTTGTGGAGTATAAAAATAATAACTCAATTAGAATTCACGAATTTTTTTCTTCCGATCCATAAATATTCGAATACTGAGCATAGCACGTTATATATATGGCGATAAAACTGTATAATGTTCTCCCAATAAGCATTAAAAGGTGATCTGCCTATAATTCATTTCGAAAGGATATATTTTCGATCATATTGAATTGTAAACCATACTATTTCAAAGAATTTATGGACATAAAGTGAGAAAGATATTCCAGCTTCAATTTATGATTTCTCATTTCATTATTGTATCTGTATAATGATAATTCTGGAAATCCAGCCTTCTCTCCATAACCACCTACTGCCACCCACTACTCATGGATAGCCCTTGGTCTTCATTTGTAAGTAAGAGATACTATTTCAAAGAATTTATGGATATAAAGTGAGAAAGATATTCCAGCTTCAATTTATGATTTCTCATTTCATTATTGTATCTGTATAATGATGATTCTGGAAATCCAGCCTTTTCTCCATAACCACCTACTGCCACCACTACTCATGGATAGCCCTTGGTCATTTGTAAGTAAGAGAGTTTGGTCTTGGTGGGTGGAAGTCGGTATGTGTAGCTGGCGAGAATTTTTATTGGAAAATTTCTTTCTTTTTCCAACACATTGTATGTCTTATATAAACTGGAGATTGTGTTGAATGACATTATGTGTATATAGCTATGTGTATATAGACATGTGCAACGTCGGATTTCGTTGCCAGTAAATATATAAATCGCCAGACGCATTCAATACCAACCAGGATCAATAGAGAGCAAAAGGATTATAGAATCTTTATTTTATCAATGATCTTAAAAACTAATCATTGGACAGTCGTGTAGTACAGCATTTTGATTCAACAATTTTAATATTCAGATCACCATATACATTATTTTGAGTCAGGATAGAGAAAATGTAACTATATTTCATTTCCAAATGTACCCAAAATATAATCACTGAAATAATAAATGTAGCGTCAACATGAACCATTCAATTCTCTCTCTGATTCATCTAACTCGAAGAGATTTTTGGTGTAACTTCACACTATTCAAGAGTAATGTATTGCAACTAGCAAATGATAAAATTTTTTATTTTTCACTTGTATATTATATGTTTATTTCACCTTGGATACGGTTGCTATAAACACACTCATTATGCCCTAGGCCATTACGCCCGCATTTGCGGGCATAATGGATTTAAAACGCCCGCTTATTGTACTAGTGGACTCTGGATTTCTCCGGCAATTAATTATTCGCAGCTTTGGCTGCATTTTCTATGATATTCTTGGGTAAATTCATTTTCTAAATAGTTGATGGAATCCGTCGTTACTACGTGATAATTTAACATGAATGATGAACAAAACTAAATTTGAACTTACTACGTTTATTATCACAAAATATTTTGAAAAATTTTAACACTGCGATTGCAATTTCGGTCACTAGACCATCATCGGGCAGATTGAGTTAAGAACTCATTCATTTTCATTATTTCTATAAGACTACACAAAGAAATCAGCATGACATTCACTGAATATGATGACAAAAGTATTCACAAACGTCAAACTATCAACAAATGACATGCCTACTATGAGAAGGAAAATGGATAGGAGCAATGAAACGATTTTAAAATCGCTTTTTCATCATAATATAATAATTTTTTCGTGAAAAATAAAATCTTGTATGCACCGCGTGCGTTACTAGATCCTTATGCCCATCGGGCAAAATTCATCCCTCGGGCCAGAGGCCCTCGGGCCGAATGTTTCCTTCAGGGCATAAGGATCTATATAACGCACTTGGTACATAAATAACTATTAAATAAATACCGTATCATGCACGTTAACAATTTCAATCTCCAGATAAATCAATGAAGAAAAAAGATTGCAAATGGTCATACACGATAAAATTATAACTTTTGAAATAATTAATAAATTAATGTCTACCCTCACAATTAAGTTTGGCCAACACTGATCGTCAGTACTGGTGTCACCGGAACAAGAAATTGGCCAAAAAGCCGATCTGACGTTGCCACATTAGCATAGTCTTCTGAGGATTGTGGTCGGTGTTTTCAGACGTTTAGTTAAAATTTGTTGCTTATGAGTTCATATCAACCGAATTGTCCTCTTTGTGTAATTTCATTTTTAACTCATATGAAAGGTTTCATTTTCGAAGTAATAGCAAACAAGTTTGGAATTGGAACATTCTTCCGATCTGAGAGTGTTGAAGCTATAATTATGAATATAGGTAATAATACAAATATTACATACTAAAAAGAAAATTCACTGATTTATTGTATATAGGTACATGAGAAATTGTAGACTTATAACCTTGAAATAGCACACTTGGTGATAAATAACGAAGAAATAAAAAAGTAAGAATAATATAATTGAAAGTACTTTAATAATACATTATTGATAAGTTTATATTTCGAGTGAAACCATTTTCTCTCTATGTACATTGATTCGAGCCATTTCTCTAAGTTATAAAATCCAACATATGGATATGCTTCTTTTTAATTTTCTATCTACTAATGCTTAAAATTCATCAAAAATTTTCGAATAACCTATATGATTTGTCTCCTTTTATTATTTATTCTGATCCCTGATCACCATCATACGAATAGATAGTAGAGAATTTGCAAAAATTATTATTAATTCTCCACTTCGAAATCATACTATAATAAATAATCAATTCTAACTTCTATTTAAAATTCTCATCAATATTTCTATACTTGAAAAGAGAAATATTACATAGTTTGAAATTCACATATTGAATTTATCCGTGTCTTGAACGAAACATGCTAGTCTAGTCAACAAGTTCAAAAACGTGTTAATTCTTGGTAAAGCTCCTAAAAATATGAGCGATAGTTCATTCGATTCGGAATGACGTCTAGAAAAATGTATCTCGAGGATTTATTAGCACATAAACAATTGCAATTGTTATTAACAAATTAAGATGAACAAAATATAGCATTTTGTTTTTCGTTAATAACTCATAAGCTATTGACATTTAAGAAATTTTGAAAAAAGTTCCTCAAAGATGAGGAAATTTTCAATAAAAAAGTGTGGACTCCCGGAACTCTACCTATATTATTTATAATTTTAATTTAATGCCGAAAATAGGGCTCCGCGCGGCCGTTGAGCTATGGACGCTTTGCCGCTAAAGCGAGTGCACCACATAAAATAATTTTGTTATAGTAACAAATGTTAATTTAAAAATTTGAATAAATTATGGTATCATCCAGATACTTGAACGAAGAAATACAAGTTAGAAAAAAATTTTTAAGTGAATTTTTCAAAAAGTTATACTATTGTTTATTAACAATTTTTTTTCCAATCTTCCTTTTCATGAATAACGACATAAATGTTTGAATGATTGCCCTAAAAATTTTTGGCTCCGTGGAGCCCTTGCTATGTATATACTTAACAAGATCATGCGATAAAATTTTCTTAAAGTCTATTATTTTGTTTATAATGATTTTTCTAAGTTTACAAAAAATGAAATTTTCTGGAAATGTTGTTAAAAAAATTTTATTCAACAAATAATATATTATTTCCGTTTCTGTATCGAAAAATAGGATCGAATGACTCGAAAAATTTTTTTTAAATAATTTTTTAAGATATTGTTTATAAACAAATAGACAAGTTTGACATTTTTTGAAAATTATTTTTCACCATTTCATTAACTTTTATTATTAAATTTTTTTATCAATAATTCCATTGTTTATTGAATTAACAATATGTTATAAACAAATTCTATAAACCGTTATATTTTTTTTCTTAAGCTAAAAAAAATTACAAAAACAGCCATACATATGAAAGTACAAAAAAATATTTTTTCTATTTTTTAAAATACTTTTAAATATTACACGACTTCGAAGTTGCACCGGTCATTCGATTTGTCATGTAACAAATTGATATAATTTATTAACTATTAGAGATACGATAATGGACATTCAGTTGGTTTTTATGAAGGATTAATTAAACTTTCAAATCACTTAAAGACTATGTTTATGACTATTGTTTATTAGCTACTATATCTATTTGTTTATAAAAATTTGAGAATTTCTTGTCTTTCTCGTATCTTTTATGACTTATTAATTGTTCAATAATGAAAACACAGCTATGAATTTCGGAATAATTTTATTCAATAATAAAATATCTACCAATCAATCTTAGTTTTTGCGGCTTCTAACTCATGGTTCTTCTATAATTCTTTTTTTAATACATTTTTTCATCAAATTATGAGAAAGTCAAGAAAATCTCAGATTTTTATAAAAAAAAATAGATATAGTAGCTGATAAACGATAGTTATAAACATAGTCTTTAAGTGATTTGAAAGTTTAATTAATCCTTCATAAAAACCAACTGAATGTCCATTATCGTATCTCTAATAGTTAATAAATTATATCAATTTGTTACTTGACAAATCGAATGACCGGTGCAACTTCGAAGTCGTGTAATATTTAAAAGTATTTTAAAAAATAGAAAAAATATTTTTTTGTACTTTCATATGTATGGCTAATTTTGTAATTTTTTTTAGCTTAAGAAAAAAAATTTAACGGTTTATAGAATTTGTTTATAACAAATTGTTAATTTAATAAACAATGGAATTATTGATAAAAAAAAATTTTTTTTGTTAACCTATGAATGAATGCCAACTTTGATTTTTAAAGAGAAAATAGTTTCTTCAATAATTATTTAAACAATCGAAATATAACGAAACTAGTTATAAACAATAAAAAAAAAATTTATGAATATTTTTGTTGTTGTTTAAATCATTATTTAGCCAAGTCAATGAAATGGTGGAAAAAAATTTTCAAAAAATGTCAAACTTGTCTATTTGTTTATAAACAATATCTTAAAAAATTATTTTAAAAAATGTTTTCGAGAGTCATTCGATCCTATTTTTGGATACAGAAGCGGAAATAATATATTATTTGTTGAATAAAAATTTTTTAACAACATTTCCAGAAAATTTCATTTTTTGTTAACTTAAAAAAGTCATTATAAACAAAATAGTAAACTTTAAGAAAATTTTATCGTTTGACCTTGTTAAGTATATACATAGCAAAGGCTCCACGGAGCCAAAAATTTTTAGGGCAATCATTCAAACTTTTATGTCGTTATTCATGAAAAGGGAGATTGGAAAAAAAATTGTTAACAATAGTATAACTTTTTGAAAAATTCATTTAAAAATTTTTTTCCAACTTGTATTTCTTCGTTCAAGTATCTGGATGACACCATAATTTATTCAAATTTTTAAATTAACATTTGTTACTATAGCAAAATTATTTTATGTGGTGCACTCGCTTTAGCGGCAAAGCGTCCATAGCTCAACGGCCGCGCGAGGCCCTATTTTCGGCATTAAATTAAAATTATAAATAATATAGGTAGAGTTCCGGGAGTCCACACTTTTTTATTGGAAATTTCCTCATCTTTGAGGATATTTTTTCAAAATTTCTTAAATATCAATAGCTTATGAGTTATTAACGAAAAACAAAATGCCATATTTTGTTCATCTTAATTTGTTAATAACAATTGCAATTGTTGATGTGCTAATAAATCCTCGAGCTACATTTTTCTAGATGTCATTCCTAATCGAATGAGCTATCGCTCATAATTTTAGGAGCTTTACCAAGAATTAACACGTTTTTGAACTTGTTGACAAGACTATGCCTCCCGCATTGAAAGAATCGCCTTTTAAAACATATATCAATCTTGAATGTTAGGCTATCGTCATGTTTTTTCATTTTTAAGCCTAGCTTCCTCATTCGCCTAGTGCCTGGAGTGTAAAGTGCGATAGGGAACATTTTTCCAGAAAAAAATATATATATATATATATAAAAAAGATATATATATATATATATATATATAAAGATATACATATACACATATATATATATATATATATATATATATATATATATATATATATATATATATATATATAGGTATATGGCATTTTCCAACTTTTTTGAATGGCGGATTTCAAATATCCAAAGAACCTGCATCAAATGTCTTAAAGTTTGAAAATACCTTGTGTATGTTTGTGTAAACATTTATTATCAATGTGAGAAAGATGGTAGAAAATATGGAAATCACATAGAGATAAATAATATATTTTCTAATTTGTTCAATGGAAATTCAAACATAATTTCAAAAAAAATTATTTTCCTTCTTGGTTTTCAGAACCTTCGTGTTTCTTCAGATGATTTTTCAACAGAGTTCTCGTGACAAATCCTTTTTGACAGACCCCACAAACGTGGGGACGTTCCCCACTATGGTATTTCATGTGAGTATTCAGAGCAGCCCGCTGCGCAAATCTTTTATCGCAAATCAGACATTTATTCGGCTTTTCCCCAGAATGGATACGCTGATGCGTTTTCAGTAACTTCTTACTGGCGAAATTTTTGCCGCAATCCTGACACATAAAAGGTTTCTCTCCGGAATGAGTTCTTCTGTGATTCTTCAAACTAGCAAGTTCTGTGACAACCTTTCCGCATAGATCGCACACGAAACGTTCCTTATCGTGTTGTACTCTCTGGTGCGCTCTGAAGCTTTGTTTAGTTGCGAAAAATTTAGCACATTCCGAGCACTCGAATCCTTTATCTGTTTGTATCTTTGAAAATTTGTTTCTAACTCTTTTAACTTTAGCAGGTTTTTCGTTAGACCATTCGTCTGGGGAATTTTCTTCGTGCGCATGTCTATAATGATTTCGGTACTCACAACGAAATAAATATATACAGTAACACTCTGGGCACTCCAACGGAAAACGATTTAAATATCTGATATTGTGATCGGTATTATTACAGTTCTGACTCGTTGAGTTTTTCTCGCAGGCCACACAAGTATACACGTTGGTTTCGTTTTTCGTTTTGCAACCTTTGTAATCGGGATCTGCATCCTTATTACGTCTTCTCGATTTCGATCTAAAACAAATTAGGAATTAGCTGTAATTCATCGAATCGATCATTGATATTCCTCATACCTATTATTATCGATAAAAATTGTGTTTTCGATGCATTTTATATGCTGTTGAAGCCACTCTGATATAGTGTCTTTTCTCAAGGTAAACCAACTTTCAAATGAAAAAAAAACAAGTGTCGTGAGACACCTTGTCGGAATGAACTTCCGTTGGCTATATCCCATGCTATTAATAACAGGCAAAATTGAACAAATTTACGTTTGAGAAAAATTAAATGAAAAAATCAGAATTATTTATATTAGGATTTATAGATTACTACGAGAGCAAATGGAAACTATTTAAAACTGTGATCTTCTCGAACAAGAATAATATTCTCATTAAAGCCATATTCTATGTATCATATTTTCTGATAGCAATATTAACATGGAAACGTATAATGGAACCAACCAATAACTATGCTATCACAACTATTCGAAATATATTTATTATTATGTATAAGTACATAGGATTTTAGTAATGATGTGTGGATAAATTTATTATATATATATATATATATATATATATATATATATATATATATATATTTATTTATATATATATATATATATATATATATATATATATATATATATATATTAGATAGGATATATTATATATATATATATTATATATATATATATATATATATATATATATAATATATATATATATATATAATATAATATATATATATATATATATATTTATATATATATATATATATATATATATTTATAGTATATATATATTATATAAAATATATATATATATATATATCATATAATCTCTTGATAATTATTAGCAATAACCGGCTTGTTGATTCTCAAAAAACTTGATTTTATTAAAAAGTTGACGTTTCGCCACGACATTCGTGGCTTTATCAAAACAAAAAAGTTTTGATAAAGCCACGAATGTCGTGGCGAAACGTCAACTTTTTAATAAAATCAAGTTTTTTGAGATTCAACAAGCCTGTTATTGCTAATAATTATCAAGAGATTAGAAATAGTTCACAGGCAACAACAATTCGCATAAATAATATATCTATATATATATGTATATATATATATATATATATATATATATATATATATATATATATATATATATATATATATATATATATATATATATATATATATATATATATATATATATATATATATAATATATTTTATATGTATACATACAAAATTGTTTCGTTCAGACAGTAGAGAGTGTCAAAAATGTTGGTTTTAACTGAATTACGTGAAGACCTGCTGATTGATTTTCGGTGTATAGTTTAGTACTATAAAATTACGTTTCCTAGTAGTATATATACATGCTGTAAATAAGTTATATCGTTTTTTGACAATCCATATATTTTTGTCGAGTAACTAGATATATTTGGAAGCTATCTTATATCATGAGTATTTTTCGCTGGAGGTTTTGCCAAAAAAATATTCACAATTACCTGCATACATAAATTTTATTATTATTAGTATTTACTTAGTAATAAAACAAAGTCGGAAGTATGTATTAAAATTATTAAAAGAAACTAAATATAACGAAAACATTACGTAAGCAGGTTCTCACGCATTTTAGGAGAAAACAATATTTTTTTGAATTTTTGACGGAATCTAGAAGACAATTCAGAATATAACTAAGTCGGCTTAGATCGACCTAGTGTGACGTCAGGAGTCTGTGATCAATGATGTACACGTATTTTTTGGACACCCTGTATATATATATATATATATATATATATATATATATATATATATATATATATATATATATATATATATATATTTATATATACAGTTTCCTTTAACTATTCATCCCGATCCGTGATTATCATTATACGAATAGATAATAAATTATTTGTGAAAAATATAAAGAATTCTCCATAAATAAACCATTGTAATTGCAATTTGAAATTTCCAAGAATATCTATACTTGACAAAAGATATATTAAATAGTTTTCAATTCACAATTCATCCGTCTCTGAAATTGACCATGCCGCAAACGTTGAAAGGAAGCCCTTCCAAAACATATATGACATCTATACGCAAGCGTACATGCATACAGCTGACCTTGGGACTGTGACTCTTATATTAAGAGTTCAACTTTCACATTACGGTTCCAAATTTTTAGACCTAGCTTTCATTCGCCCCAAATGTCTGGGATGTAATGTATACTAAGAAATTTCGTCCCAATAACACACATATAATCTGGTCCAACTCGCAGATTCCAACAGAGTAAACCAAACGACGTATTCATATAGTAAATGTGTA
Source organism: Cynegetis impunctata (assembly GCA_030704885.1). Classification (NCBI taxonomy): domain Eukaryota; kingdom Metazoa; phylum Arthropoda; class Insecta; order Coleoptera; family Coccinellidae; genus Cynegetis; species Cynegetis impunctata. The sequence goes on from JARQZK010004425.1 coordinate 61,452, forward strand.
AAAATATGATATACAATACAGAAAGTACTTCTTTATACCATCTAGTTAATTTCAAACAAGTAACATAAAAAAGTTTCTATTGAAACGCATTAAAGAAAAAACTAATTTACCCAGAAAACACAAGTCTAAATACACCAAACCTATAAAACTCTTATTGCATATTACGAACCTGCACTGCTTCACCTCATTGTGGTAGGGAAGGTCATTCTAAGGGTGCACCATTAAAGAACAGAATGACAGGAATCAATCACAAGGTACAGCATATCAACAATATATCGGCGAATGTTTACTACCAAAAGATCAAACGTCTTTAGTTTATTGACGTAGACTAGCCACTTGAAACATCCCCACCGAATCTACACCATTGGTGTGAGATCATGTGACCGCGAAGGCCAGTTCACAGGTCTTTTACGCAAAATGATATTCTCATCGAATGTTTACCACCTTGAATTGATGTTGTAGCGCTATGGATCATGTTGCACCGTATTGATGAAAGCAAAGCTCTTTCTGATCAACATTATTCAATTCAAGGACGAAAAAGTTAACAATCATAGCTCTACACCACTCTCCATTCACTGTAACATTCTGATTAGCATCTCTGAAAAACTATGATCCAATGATTCCATCTACATATCAAGAACTACAAACAATAACTTTAATTCATGAGTTTACACTCATAATCCTTATATTGTGAGTGAATAAACACTGTCCAAAAATTCGTATGTCCATCAAAATTTCTAAGTAAACTACATTAGAGTTAACCTATTCATAGAAACTCATATAAGATCTTGATGTTCAGAAAGAATTGATTATTCCTTCACGCCATCATTCGTTTAGATAATATGGATTATTTGATCAACATATGGAAATTATGTATATACTCAGGGCCGGATTAACCTTGTCCGGGCCCCTAGGCAACAACCCTGTCCGGGCCTCAGGTCTTTTCAAGTTGATAAAGGGATGTAAGTAACTTCCAGATGATCGACTCCAGGTATCCTGTTACTTCAAAGTCTTATATGATATTGCAACAACATGGTTACTTTGACTTGATGCTGCAGCATCACATTACCTGACTCGTTAGCTTTATTTAAATGGTCTTAATGAATGAGGTTATAGATAAGTGATGAATGATGATCCAGGTTGCATGATGGGTTAGGAAAGAGAAATGAGACGGGACGCGGTTATTTTCAATTTAATCTTGTATAACGCAATAAAATACAATAAACGAAAGAAAACAGTTTTGTGAAGTACAAATTGGAAAAAGTCAAGTTCCAAGATATTTATTGGATTTGTACAGTACAGTAAGTTTAAATATTAACTTTCTTTACTTTTTTTGAAACAAAATCGTTTAAAACATCTTGGAAGTTGACCCTTTCTAATACATCATTCTCAATGGCCATTATCGACTATGAGTTCAAACGATTCTGAGACATTGTTGAACGAAGACAGTTTATTAGTTCTACTACTCGATATATTCTGTATGTATGAATTATTTCATCAATTGACAACATGCGTCGAAAGAAAGCAATAATATTGTTGAGGAGTTTCATATAAATTTTCAAATAAAATTTTCATTCCATGAAATTTTTTTTCTTGGTGCGTGCACGGGCCCCTAGTCGATGCGGGGCCCCTAGGCAGTTGCCTATTCTGCCTAATGGGTAATACGGCCCTGTATATACTCCACTGTTCATTGAGATTATTTCTCAAAAAAATTATATTTATAACTCCCATTTTCCGTGAACGTTAATGTGAAGTTCATCGTCCTGAATATATTCAATGAATTATATTTCATCTCAAAGTACCCACCGAACGATAGAAATAACCCAATCGTTATTTGTACGAACACTCAACTGAAAAGTTAAACTATCATTTCCAAAAATATACCAGACATTTTTCCATTATATCAGACATGTAATGAGAACTTTCACTCTGCCCAATATAAATCCAGTCTTATTTAAAAACCCACATTTTATTTCTCGGCATTAATCTTCGAGAAGCAAACATATCGAGTTTTCAAATAAAATCGAATTCAGGAACCAGCGAACACTGAATCTTTAGACAGATACGCAAAGTCTTATAACCTTACATCAGAAAATTTCCTTATTTGTAATATTAGTTAACATTCATTTTTCACGAAATGAAATTATGTTTTATTATATTCTGATCTGGAAAAACCTTGTTAACCTTTTAAAAAAAATAGTATTTGAAGAAAATAAGTTAACCGTATTATATCCTCATATTCTCGTATAAAGTTCTTCAGGTAAAGATGCCTTGTTGTAAATATGATCCTTCATATCGGAATACTAGTTAACGAAACATTGAACTCGAAGAAGTATGTAGAAAACTGATCTGAAGTACCTAAATATTAGTTTTACGAGTTTTTTTTATCGGAGGTTACACTCCATACACTTGGCGAATGAAAGATAGGCCTACAAATGTGTCCAACATGGCTGCGTTGCTAGGCGTAGACATCAGCTGTATTAGTATATATTAAGAATTGCTGTAACGAATTAATTGTTAGAGTCATTCAGTAGAAGCTGAGAATAGCGATGATGAAGATAGGTACGTACTAGTGTTTGTAAATTTTAGTAAGATACTCTATATAATTATAGAGATATGAGTTTAAATAAGTGTATTATTATATATCGTATGCGATTGATCGGGTCATGGGTCTTCTGAAGACACTATCATTTATCACTAGTAACCCGCCAATGATAGTAGTAGAGCTGTGTCGATCATAGTCCGTATGCGATTGATCGGGTCATCGGTCTTCTGAAGACACTACCATTTATGACTAGTAGAAGTAGAGCTGTGTCGATCTCGATTGATAGATCACTTTGATTCGATCATGAGCCGCATGCTATTGATCGGGTCATTGGTCTTTTAAGAACTCGATCCTCTCTATTACTAGCAACCCACACATGATTGAAGTAGAGCTGTGTCGATCACAACCCGTATGCGGGTCATGAGTCTTCTGAAGACTCTAGCATTTATGACTAGTAACCCGCACATGAAAGGAGAAGAGCTGTGTCGATCACGATTAATAGATCACTTTGATTCGATCACGAGCCGTATGCGATTGATCTGGTCATTGGTCTTCTGAAGACTCTATCATTTATGACTAGTAACCCGCAAATAATAGAAGTAGAGCTGTGTCGATCTCGATTGATAGATCACTTTGATTCGATCATGAGCCGTATGCGATTGATCGGGCCATTGGTCTTCTGAGGACTTGATATTTATGATGGCAATCACGACTCGTATAGGATTGATAGGGTTTATGAGTATTTTGCAAATTAGATCCTTTACGACCCACAGTCGTTCAGTCCAAACATTTCTGTTACTATAATAAAAAGCATAGAAGTTCTTATGTTAGTGAACTACTGGATATTCATCGATATCAATTTACTTGATCTCTTATATGTCATGATCGACTTTGGTCACACGAAATTATCGATCGACACAGCACTACCTGTGGAGCACAAGCAGGCTTTTAGCTTGTAGTAAGATTGCCACATCAAGCGTGTGGTCACAATTTTCTGGCACGTATGAAGTTTCTGCTCGAGTTTTTTTTCAACGTTTTGTTTTGCGATGAATAATTCTCTATAATCCCAACTTTCATAACGCTCTTCTGTTTCAAATGATAATAATATGTTATTTATAGATTTACAAAGATTATCATCAGTTAATCTGCAGAATCACTCTGGTGAATAGAATGAGAGTGGTAATTTAATGTAACATTCAATACACATCATTACTTTATACAAAATTTGCCTAAAGAAGAAAATTCCAATTGCATAGAATTCAATTGTTTTTGTTAGTCAAATGACATTCAACTTCTTAAAACTCTGCATTAAAGCAGTTCTTTCGGCATCAATCTATAACAAGAAATCAAACATTTGTTGAAATTAAATGGGAATACCTACCACGGTTATTCTATAAAGCAGACACGAAATCAATTCTTCAAGAGGAACGGAGATTCTGTTGAGAAAACTTTTCAATGCCCCAGACTTCATGAGGATGTTTGAAAAATTCCTAAAAACACTTGTTTTGAATATGTTCCCTGAGTTTCACAAAGAAACTGGCCAGATATTTATATCTATGTGCATAATTCAGTCAACAATTAATTCTGATATAAAAAAGAATCTATCTGACAGAGCAATATATACGTGGGAATCTTCTCAGAACAAGAACTGCTATATTCAGCCTTTAATTAAGGCTGTTAGTGTTATATACTAAATTTCAGCAACCACTCAGCGATTACTCTACTAATTAACTTGCAAATATCATATTCATTATTGGAAATCTTTATATTTAACTTTATAATAAAATTCTTCATATTCACCACTGGAACTTCTTGAAATGTAGTGTGAACTATAAATATTAAGATATCTCTGGGGTCATTGTAAGTTACGCACACTTAGGTAGAGTAATTTTTTGAATGTATTGCAATGCACAGCAGTTGGACACCAGTGCTCAAGTTTTACGAAAATAAGTAAGCATTTCGCTTTGTGTGATTATCATTTTCGAATTATTCAAAAGAAAATTCATGAAGGCAACAACAATAGCACAGGTTTTAATGACTTATCATAACAAGCCTAAACTAGGACATCAATGAAAAAGTTTTCAACTTAAAAATGGTATTTATTCCTTATGTAATATTGTATATTATTATAAAACTAACTACACATAAACTTAAATGTAATTTAAGGGACTGCATGAGTTTTCAAATGCTTCTTCATCAGCGTTCTGGTCACAAAACCCTTACTGCAAACCTCGCACACATAAGGCCTTTCTCCAGAATGGTACCTCAAGTGAACTGTCAAAGTGCTTTTTTGTGTGAAGCTCTTGAAGCACAATTCGCAAGTGTACGGTTTATCGCTAGAATGCACTCTCTGGTGTACCGCCAAAAATTTTCTGGCTGAAAAGTTTCTACCACATTCAAAACATTGGAAGGGTCGCACCCCGCTATGGCTCTTCATGTGAAGCTCCAAGCTAAGGGCGGAGGGTACATCCTGCGAGCAGACGTTGCAGGTATATCGTTTGTCCCTGTGTCGAATACTCCTGTGTTTACCAAGGCCCTTTCTGGTACTGAAACGCCTTGCGCAGAATTCGCAACCGTATCCCTCGTCCGGCCCAATAACCTCTTGGGACGGCAGATCATTACCGTTCCGTTCCTCGTGCAATGGCCTGATCTGCACCTCATCCGCGGCCGGGACCTCGTGGCAAGACTTAAAATGGTACAAGAACTCACAATTATATGAAAACCTTTCTTCACACTGCGGACATTTAAGCTTAATCAGACAATCATCTTCCTGTTCAGTCTTTATATTTTCAGTTCCTTCGTCTTCGGAATCTAAGATTTCTTGGATCTCCTCATCGCGTCCGTTTGTATGGGTATTATGATTTCTTCCGGATCTGAAACAACATTTTTTACTGAAGTTTTCGTTCGCTTAACGTTTTACACACACCTACAGTGTTGACTACCAAGACAATCATGCTGAGCTCAAGAAAGGAGAAGCGCTCTAACATACGCATATTTCCTGTAAAACTGGTTATATATGAAGAAAATTAGACGCCATACCTTGAATAATTCCTGAAAAAATATCAAGTGCATTACTTGGTCAAGCATCCTAATTTGGAAGTGCGAATTTGACCAAATATAAATAACCCCTATTGAATGTTAAATATAATTCATCTAAACTTTCATGCAAAGAAATCATTCTCTAGTACAGTTCATAGTTTCTATATAGAGAAAACATAATAAAAATTGTTCAAACAACGGTTCTGCGATCATTCTAGATGTCTCTACTTACCTGTAAAGCAGATGAATATTTATAGGTCAAAATACCCATTATGAAAGAAGATAAAACAAACTAGAAGGCTTTCATTTTCAAATATTTAATTTTAAATTATTCGATCTATGATCGGCAGAAGTTCTGGGAGAAATATTTCATTAAAAATTTTGTTTAAACTTTTTAGCACATAAAAAATTTCTACTTTTCAAAATATTTTTTTTTAATGGTCAAGAGACTGGTTTCAACATATTTTTTGCAAATTCAATCTAAATTTTAAATATGAGATTATGATGTGAAAATTATCTATCATGTTGAAAAAATGAAAAGGAATTTGAAGAATTCGTGAACTCTCTACTTTCGGAAAATTAATATGCAGTATTTTCGATGTATTAAAGTGCTTTATGTTCAAACAGTAAGAAAATACTACTTCGCATCACTTACCTACACCAATAAAAACATTAATGTATATAAACGAAGAGATTTACATCAAAAACTTCCTTTAACTGAATGATATTATGAATAGTCTTAATTGATATTTCGCTTATATCTTGTTGAAAAATTATTTAATATTAGACAAATCTAGAAAAAACCAAACTTTGACAAATTTATTCAAATTTCAAAATGTACTTCAGAAGGTATCAGGTTTTGAAGCCATTACCAAAAGTATTTCTAACTAGTCTAAGAAATACTTTTGATAATGGGCTCGAAATCCGAAACATTGTTAGGTGAGTTTTTGAGAAATTTTAAATTTTAATATATTGGTAAACTTTTAAAGTTTTTTTTAAGATTCATCGAATAGTGAATTAACTAAATTATGCTAAACGGAAAATAATGACGAGTCAGTGAGTGAATTGAACAGTGAACTGCAGTGTTGCTAGTTGAACAGATTTTCTCATTCTTTTGCTCATAAAATAATTCTATGAAGTTCATCCATTGCGGCAAGAAAACATGCATAGCAGGAAAAAATCAAACACAATATGTCTTGAATTACAATTTATTGGCACTAAAATCAAAATCAATATTTCAATCGCTCTTAAAAATTGTCAATGTCCATATTTTTATAGTAATAGGAATATTTCCAAATTTCTAATATTCGACCTGGCCAGGTTAGGCGCTACCAGAGCTGTTTTGAGTTTCTGGCCTTCCATAATAAAATTTGTATGATACAAAATTTGAGCGATATTGAATCTTCACTAATTCATTTTGATATGCTTGACCAGTTTCGGTACGCTATAGCATCATCAGAGTTACTTCTTGAATTTGAAGATGGTACGGTATTCCGAAGCGCGTCAGGTAAATTCAGTTAAATTATTGAAAATTCAATAAATATTTTATTTTAGACGATTCAATCATCCCTACTCGATAATCAGAAAAAGTTTTACTAAAACCCAAAACACCAGTTACATTTGTCATATGATAAAGACTTCACAAATTTACTTTTCTTTGGAAAAATATAAATAATTTTATGCAATTCTAAATACTTTCATTCAATATTGCTTTCCCAAATTGGGGAACTGAACATGTTAACTTTGTTGAAAACGGAGATCGTTGAAAATATTATTTTTCTGATTGAACCTGGGAGAATTTTCAATATTGAAAAAATTCACCAATAAAAAAAAATGGCATTATATTTATAGAAAATAATTCCATAACAAATCATATATGAAGAAAAAAAAATTAGAGAACTCGATAACAAAATTACATCTTTATCCACATCTCAATTCAGTGCTTGACAAAAAAAAACGATCCCTCTCAATACTTTGTGCTTACTCCTCAAATATCGTTTAGTTTTGATATACCCAAAATGATATTTTACATAGTTGATGGAATCCGTCGTTACTATAAACTATATATAAACTATAAACGTAGTAAATTCAAATTTAGTTTTGTTCATGATATTTTACTTTCGAATGGTTCTCCAGATAACCCCTGAAATGCTGAAGCGATTTTAGTAGCTACCATTAGAGAGATTATTTAATGGGATTACTTGAAAATATCATATTTTTCAAATGTTATTTAATATTTTTATCTCACTAGGAACGTACCATTCAACGGTCAATGGGCTTGTAAACATTGAACATTACCCAACTCAATTATTTGAACCACTGAAACTCATAGACTTACAAAAACATCCATACCAAGCAAAGGATTCGAACCCAGCACGCCAGCTTCACAGATAGTCACTCTACCTCTGCTACACAAGGCGTGAGTACTTTATTTTCGACCAGGTTATATGGAACAGGTAAACATAAAAAATATACTTTAAATTGGAAAAAATGTATGACAAATACTATATAACAGGATCAAAATTATATCAGGATACAAACCAACCAATAAGGAAATACTACTAAGAGAAAATGGTATGATATTAAGCAAGACATATCAACCATCATCTATGAACTTGACATAACAGATATATGCATTACGAAGGAGTCAAAAGAAAGTTACCAATCTCACCTCGGCAACATAAGTTATATCCGTATAACTATCAAGAGGATAATTCCTAAAGTCCCAAATATGCCATGCACATCCCCAGCGGAGCCAACAAAAAGGAAAGGCAAAATAAAAAAAGTCACAATAACTAGCCCTGTGGTAACAGAAGTCCAATATAACCTTCAGGTCCTAGAGTACCCCGGAACTATAGAAGTAGCGAATATAATTACCTAACCAGAAATGCCATCACTTAAGTCACAAAAAAAAAAACATCCGCTCATTAAGATCAGATTCAGAACAGCTTGGACGAAACTGCCCGTCAAAATCTCATAAGATGGCAGAAAATATCAGAAAAGGGATTGGTACAAATCCCGTCTCCATCTAAGGATTATAAGGGAATTACGAGTTTATTGAACCCACTGAAGATGCCTTAGGACACATTTGCTATTCCAGAAGATAAACGAAACTTATTTACTTTAACAAGACATTTCCAAATGCACCAAACGCCGTTAAAACTGTAAATACCTATTGTGAACCTGAAGACTCCTACATCACTAGGGCGAGGAAGTTTATTTTAAGGGGGCACCAATAACATACCACGAATTTGTACGACACTTGTGGGTCACGAGATGAGCATTGTTTACATCGTTGGAATCTGCATGTTGATTTGAGTATAGAGGAAGGGTACATATGAGACACTACGTGACATGACATCATATTTTTCGTTATAAATTCAATGTGGGACCAAGGAAAAACAAAACGAAAATATTCTGGAAAATTCACCGTTTACTAACTGTCGCTTCAGCTTTTCAAGGCACAATCTTGTCTCTGGTGAGAACCACACAAGATATGACATGATTACCAATTACTCATTCTATAAGAATGTCCACCATTACTGGTAGATCATTACGTATGATTTTACACTTTAAGGAATTGTAATTTAATTTCAATTTTACGCCAAACAGAAAACGATAAAATTAACATTGTCGAAGTTTCGAGCTACTAAAGGGAATTAGTCTATTTGTAACTTCAACTTTAATTATAGGAACACTAAACATTCAAAAGCTACCCTTCATTGAAGAGATCAACAATCAAATATTATACAAAACATTAATTGGGCACTAATTTCATCCATAGACTAAATGTTTCTGATTGTGTCATTCTTAGTAATTCATTAATATCTTTCTTCATATATTATTAGTCAAAATTTGAGTATCTGAGGCCCAAATACATCATTGCTGATGTCAAGTGAAATAACTTAAAATGAAAAAATACAAGCATATAAAATAACATACAAATAGCAGAAATAAAACATTTCTACAGCAAAGCACAAAAAACCTAAGGAACTCGTGTATGGTGTACACAGCCAGATTCGTCAATTTACAATGAGATTACATAATGTTATTGGTTAATATTCAATTGAAATATGACCAGGTAGATACAGGCATCGTATGCTTTAGTACTGTTTCAGCAATTTCCAATAAACTTACTATCAAAATGAGATCGCTATTGAGATCCTCAAGTACATAGACTTTATGTATACAGAATCTAGGCGACCTGGTAGTCGCGTATGAGATAAATTTAGGAAAAACAGATCCAATTTCAAAGTCCTTTTTAGAAAAGATTTTTTTTGACAAATTGATATTCAATAACATAAAAAGGTATAGCATACTATCAGTAACATTCCACCACCAGAACTAAGATGGAAGAATGCCACTACAAGAGAACGGGCCAAACTACAACACCCAAACCACCCACAGGACCTCCCAATCCACGAGACCCTATACAACCCGCCACCAAACCGACTCGAATCCCGGAACCCCCTATGGGCTGAGGCTGAACATAACTCCCAGATCAAAGAAGACTGGTGCCATAAATGGAGCGAGGCACTAATTCACAAACATGGCATAGTGGATCCCACACTTGCTCTACCAGGATTTGATCTGAAGAGAAGCACCTGGAGCGGACTCAACAGAATTAGGACAGGCCATGCAAAATGCAATGCCATGTTGTATAGATGGGGACTCCGGAACTCCCCAGCCTGTGACTGCGGAGCCGATAAGCAAACCGTGGAGCCCGGGAATGCCCTTCGAGAAGGCACCTGGGATCATTCAGAGATATTATAGATGCGACACCCCCTGCACTGGACTGGCTGCGCTCCCTGGATGTAGAACTCTGATTGAAATCCTAATCACATCCGCCGGCATAAATTATGCTCACAAATCCTACTTGCCTTTTTGATTATATACACATATTTTATGCTATGTTCTACTCGTTATATATATCATGATCACATTTATACTTTTAAATTGCTGTTGCTGTAATGCCATACGATAAATAAATAAAGGTATAGCTACAGAATTATTCATTTTGGACCAATAATGAGATTAGAATCGAAATTTTTTTAAAGCTGATTTTGAACAGACTATTTTGTGACTAATATTTCATAATCATACGAATAATATGAAGGAAGACCTCAGCAATTTGGATCCGTTTTATTCTAAAAAGTCTTCCTGTCTTGTTTCTTTCGTATTTATATAGTGAATTTTGATACCAATACGTTAAAATTGCTTTCATAACGATAAAGTCATCCAACTTACTTTCTTTTGAAATTGGCCATACAAATTTTCAGAATACAAAACAATTGTTGTATAATTCATTTCTATTGAAATTTCTAGCAATTACTTCAAAAATGAATCTGAAACTATAACGACTTTTTTCATTTGACATTTCACAGATTTTTTAGTCATTCCCTGATCAATTATTTCATTTTCTCCGGACTTGAAAATATTTATAATATATTCTACTACGCAAGTAGTAGTAATAGTTGTTTCAACTGTGAAGCCCATTCAAAAATTTAATTTGCATAAGCGCAATTTGGCTTTTCATTACTTCCAATGAAATTAAATATTGCAAATTTTTCTGAAATTCTTGATGTACGCGCGATTTTTCTTAAGCTTCCATAATTTCCAAACAAGTGGACACCCTGCGTAATATCGTTTTCTCACGATGTTTTTTAAGAAGGAAACTGATAACAATCGAAAAATTTTGAAGTTCAACTGAACTAAAAACCAGTATACTATCTTCAGAATATATCAAAATTCTCCCAAATTCACTCATTGACAGATCAATTGATAACATTGTGTAATTTCGCGTGCGTATGTACCTGCGATTTAGTGGCGAAAGATTTAAGACAAATCAAACATTGGTATGGTCTAGCAGTTTCATGGATACATTTCATGTGCCGCAACAGGGGCGCCCTCTGTGTAAAAGCTTTGCCGCACTTCGAGCAAATGTGCGGCTTCTCCTTCGTGTGTGTAACTAAGTGATCTTGTAAATGGTGATTTCGGCCGAATCTCTTCCCGCAGATCTCGCAAGGAAAAGGTTTGTCGTTAGTGTGAGTCCTTAGGTGATTTCTGAACGAATTCGGCGTCGCCAGACTTTTTCCACACATATCGCACACGTAAAATTGCCTCAAGCCGTAATGTATGTTTTTGATGTGCAACACCAGGGTCTTTTTACATGAAAAAAGTTTATCACAGAATACACAGGGATATTTCGGTTTCACATAAGAATCGTCGTGTTTAACCATGACGTGTTCTTTCAGGGTTTGTTCATTATTGAAGGATTTCTCACAGACCTCACATTTATAGATGAAACCCTCGTGTTTAGTTTTGATATGTCTATTTAGATCACCTTCGTATGTATATTTTTTCCCGCAATTATTGCATTCTAACTTGGAGGCATCTTGCGCGTGCGTGTTTACCAAATGCTCTTTGAATTCGTCATCTGTAGGATACGTTCCACCGCAGATACTGCAACTAAATTCGCTCAGTTCATAATTTTTGTGGAAGTGAATTTTAAGTAAGTAGTTGAACGAATAACGGCGATTACATATTTTACAAGGAATTTTCCTGGGGTCGTCTTTTCTGTACCGTTTTTTCTTTGGCGGAGTGTACTTAGATAATATTCTTTTCTTCAGGCCACCACTACATGTTCCATTATCATTCTGTGCCCTACTAGATATTTTATGGAGATTGTTCCTGATTTTCGTCTTTTCCATTTTCCTAAAAATATGATAGATTAGGTTTCAACAAAGTTGTAGTTCGCGAACTGTCAGGAACTGCAGAGATGTAGTATGATGTTACCTATCAATATTTTCATAATTTAACCGGACCTTTATGGAAACACATTGCCATGTTTTCAAGGGGGGTTAGAGAGCTTTTAGAGTCAAGTGGTTTACTACAACAAAGTAAAAACAAATAACTTTATAAAGAAATAAAAAAAAACTAACTTTTCACAGGTTGGCATAAAAATCTATTGAGTAAACGCGTTTCGTCATAACATTGCCTTTATCTTCATTCAGAGTTATTAGTAGGTACATTGAACAGATTAAGGAGAGGAGAAGGGTTTACTTCAATCTGGTCGTTAACTAGGTTTCCGGAATTTTTATATTTATTGGTGTATAGGGATTTCCAACAGTTGGTTTTCGGAAGGTTTGCCCAAGTATGTTGGCAAACCAAGTATGTTGGGCAAACCTTCAGAAAACCTGAAATTGTTTTTTCATAAACAAAATTTAATATAAAGCCTACAATAGCATTTGAAAATTGATTAAAAACAACAAATCAAAAATTCATAGAGATGAACGTACTGGTGTTTATAGACTCGACTGTAACGATTGTGAAAAATTCTATATAGGACGTACAATTAGAAATTTCAAAACTCGAATACATGAACACCAACGTAGCTATATTAAGCAGAAAACTGACTCTAATTATGCGTGCCATCTTATTCAAGAAAACCATACCTTTAATCACAATTATAATATATTACAATTAGAAAATAGTCTCCATAAAACCAACTGTTGGAATCCCTGTACATCAATAAATATAAAAATTCCGGAAACCTAGTTAACGACCAGATTGAAGTAAACCCTTCCCCTCTCCTTTATCTGTTCAATGTACCTACTAATAACTCTGAATGAATTGCTTATTGTTATTTAGTCTCTCTATGAACCCCTCTGTTATATTCAATTTTCGTATAGTTTGTTTTGTAATACCATAGTTTAGTACGAGATGAAGTCAATGTTATGACGAAACGCGTTTACTCAATAGATTTTTATTCTAACCTGTGAAAAGTTATTTTTTTTTATTTCTTTATAAAGTTATGAATACGAACTTCCACCAAGTAAATGCCAATTCAATTCAATGAAAACAAATATCAGAGCGACCACACATATGCCTGGGTACTTAATAGTACAATAATTCCTTAGCTAATATGTTGTTACTTGAGCTACAGCTCTTTACCACTTCCAATGATTCTAGGGACAACGCATTAGAAATCGGAATATTGAATGTTTTGTGTGATTTTTGCAAGAGATCCTCTATTTCACTGTAATGTATGGCCAAAAAAGTGGTTGTATTAAATACTAGAAAGCATTATATATACTCTTTTCAATTAGTCAATCAACAAATCGTGTCAGCACCAATCCGGTATACAGCTTTTAAGCGCCCATGATCTTATATACTAATGAATATAAGATACTCTTCAACATGATTAGAAGACAAATGAGATCACTTGTAAATAAATTTCAAGAATTATGAGTAGTATTTCCTACTGTTAAAAACCATTCAGTAAAAAAAAAAGGCTCGAAGAACAATTCCAATTATTCAATCACATGAGCACCGTGAAAATTCAAGTTTTCTGTATGTAACACATTTCCAAAACATATTCAAGAGATTTCACATGAACTGATATTTCGAAAAATTTGCTTGAGTCTTCCAAAAATCATATGATTAGCTAATTTGGAAACTGCGACCTTCTCCTAGACTGATATAAAATAAGGTTTATGAAAAATAATGAAGCAGTTAAAATTTTCAAATTTATTATTAAAAAAATTCTTTGTATAATTGCAAGGCTAGTGAAACGTTTTTTCAGTAAGCAACACATGTCCTCATATCTGAAGTTATATATGACCAACATATTTTTTCTGTGTATACTATTTTTTCAAGAACAATATATTAACAAAGATTAATAAATACACAATAATTTGTTTTAATATTCAAATCAATGGTCTATCATCACATTAGTTGTTGTAGTCCCAAAAACTTTGTGATAAGGTAAAAAGAACTCTTAAATTGAATAATTAATAAATTTTTCCAAAGGAAATGTAACACTGATATTAATAAAATAGTTTGTGCTGAGGGAACACGGTTCTGACATTCACACACTAAATGTTCGTGATATTATCCAAAAAAAAAACTCTTTTAGACTGAAAATCTATAATACACTCACTGAACATTGTAAACTTGTGAATTCACCATCAAAGCGTCATTTCAATTTAACAGTCCTGAGAGTTATTTACTACTATCACTCTATTAACTTGTTACGTATCAATATATGTCTGTTATCATTGTCGTATATTATGAACTTCTAAATTAGCAAAAACGACACTTAATTGATGATGTAGAGAAAATTGAAATAAGGTGGTGCATCAACATTAGGTAATATTGAAACTTTTGTTCAAAACCTATAATTATTTATTATGACCAGGTAATAAATAGCAAATGAGAAGAAAATTGAAGTTTAAATTAGTCTCGCGACAGTTCCAACATGTATTTTCCTGCTGTAAAATTATATACAAATTATGATTGTTGAAGAAAATATACATTATTTTATGGAGATAAAGTATTTATAATGATAATTGAAATTGGCCATATGTATAAATTCAGGAACATTTTTTATTGAAATATACTTCAAAACCAATAACTTAAATAAATCCTAGACATTAAATTATAGACAATTACTTTTTGAATATTTATGTGCAATATATTTCCTTTTAAAGTCACTCTTATTCAGATTAAATAATTAAACACGATTCTGAGAGAACAAATACTTCAGCATAGTTAGATTTCAAGATAATGAAATGTATGGACATGCTAAATTTTTCATTTAGTCCAGTCAATGACGGTAAAAAAAGTGTAAACTGTGTATTTATCCCGTACAGCACCGCTTTGTATGAAAATTTGAGTTTAGTTTCTACTTACCATCTATTTCAAAGTCTACCCTGTGCCGGGGGTTGCTTTTTTTATGGGGGTGGATGCAACCCCTTCTTGGGATCGAAAAATTTTTCATTGAAAATAAGTACAGAAATCAATGAATTGACTAATTCTTAGTAACTTTTGTTCAAAGAAGTTTTTTCTGAAAGTCAATACTTTTCCACTTATTCGCGAGTGAAATTGTACATTTTCAGGCAAAAAAAACCACGTCTACAGATTCTTTTTCGCGAATAACTGGAAAAATATGCATTTAATCGAAAAACCTGTAGAGAACAAAATTATAGCTTATAAAAAAACAAAGAAAATTGTGTATTTAGAATATATTCTGACTCAATACAAATGGAATTATTGCTTGTTGAAAGTTGATTGGTATTTACCACTATGTGTATTCATCAATACACTAATATACATATTCTAATTTCTACAAAAATGTGCTTTTGGTTTTCTCCCCATAACTCGCTTAGTTTTTAAGCAATCAAGTCTTTCAAAAAAGCATTTTGTGGTTTTTTTTTAAAGCTGTGAGCTTATCTAAATAAAACTCCTTTTCAGATTTTATCTTTAAAAAAGTTCATGCTAAAAGGGCACAAAAAAGGTACTTTGCGCGTACATACGCAAGCTTTAAATGGCCATATCTTACTCAATTTTTATCCTACGAAAAAAAATTAAACGCCAAAATTTTTGAATAAGAAAAACCTAGTTTCGTATTCCACAAAATTTTACGTATCATTAACAGTTTTTGAGTTATTTTGAAGAAAAGGCGATTTTTCGCTAAATTGTGAAAATTTTTTTCTCTCTTCAAACTCAATTTTTTTTCAAAAAGAAATACTTTAAACTGGTCAAACACTCAGAACGTATTATGAAAACATAAATGAAGTGAATTATAAAGTGGCAACATTTTTTTTTCTAATGGGGTGGAAGAGAGGGTGAGATTTTCACTATTTTTTTCCAACGAATAAACAGGAATCGACATTTTTCTCTTCATAACTCACTTAGTTTTGATACTAGGAACTTTCATAAGAAATGAAAATAAAGGGTTTTTGAAGGACTTCATAAAAAGTTTCACAAGTTTTCCCCGAAAATGCATTGGTTTTTGGTTATTGTACGTAGAAACTTTCCATTTTGGCGATTGAAAATACCAATCAACTTTCAAAAAGCAATAATTCCGTTTGTAGTGGGCCTGCATACATCATAAATACACAATTTTCTTTGTTTTTCTATAGAATATGAATTTGATTTCCACATTGTTTTCGATTGAATGCATATTTTACCTGTTATTCGCGAGAAAGAATCTGCAAACGTATTTTTTTGCCTGAAAACCGACAATTTCAATCGCGAATAAGTGGAAAAGAATTGACTTTCGGAAAAAACTTCATTAAACAAAAGTTGCTTAGAATTAGTCAATGTATCGATTTCCGTACTTATTTTCAATGAAAACTTTTCACCCCCAACAAGGGGTGGCATCCACGCCCAGGGAAAAAGCAACCACCGGCACAGAGTAGCCTTCGAAATAGATGGCAAGTAGAACCTAAAACCAATTTTTTATGAAAATCGGTGCTGTATGGGATAAATACACGGGAAAATGTTCATTGACTGGACTAATTATAAATGAATAAATCCGCCGGAATCACACAAAATTTCCTTCTGAATTGTCTGACATCTTTTCGAGCTAACTATCCTGTAATAAAAGCGACTCCAAAGTATCGATATTCAATCAATAGGTAGAGTTGACACATAAAATTTCTCGCAGGAACCATTTAGAGATTTACCATAAACTTTTGAATAAGTTGGAACATATACTAAATCATTACCGTTTGCATATTATTAACATTGTTGAAAAATACTAAAATGAAGTTGAGCACCATATTACAATTGGTTTCTCTATACATCAAATCAACGAAAAATGTCGCTTCACTAAACAAGTTTGTCTTCACACCGAACCTAACGGTTTCCCGTGTACTTTAGAATGCGTCTTCAACAAGGACTTAGTCGCGAACGCCTTCGAACACATAGGACACTGAAACGGTCTCTCAGTTCCATGCACCGATTTAATGTGTGTAATTAGCGGCGTCCTCTGCGTGAACCCCTTACCGCATTTAGTGCAGATGTGCGGTCTCTGCTTGGTGTGTATCCTCAAGTGATCCTGTCGTGTGCTGCTCTTCGCAAATTTTTTGCCACATATCTCGCATGCAAACGGCTTCTCCTCCGAATGCGTCCTCATATGCAGCCTCAGAGAATATTGCGTGGACAAGCTCTTACCGCATATCTCGCAGATGTGTCGAACGCCGTTGTGGAAGCTCTCTACGTGAACAGTGAGACTCCTCTTGCAGGAGAACACTTTGTCGCACTGGGAGCAAGGAACAGTCGGGGGCACGTAGCTTTCATCGTGCTGCATCATGTGCTTCTTCAAGTACATGTCGCTGTAGAAGTCCTTAAAGCATATATCGCACTTATAGACTACTCCGTGGTGTTTGGTCTGCACGTGTTGGATCAATTCCTTTTCGGACCTATACGATTTCTCGCAAAAAGCGCACTGGTGCCTGAAATTACACCTGATGTGGTTGTAGTTCATGTGATTCTCTAGATACTTATCGGTCTTGAAGGACCTCTCGCAAAGGGTGCACTTAAATTCTTTGGTCTTTATGTGAGTTTGGGAATGCACCTTCAGTTGGTACCTGCAGGCGAATGGTTTTTGGCATTCTTCGCACGTGAATTTTTTGAAGCCGTGGTACTGTTTTATGTGTTTCTTTTTGGCGTTCATGGAGGAAAACTGTTTTCCACAGCATACAAGCGTGTCGTCGCCTTCCTCTAGGTATACTTGCCATATGGGCTCCAACAATCTGGAAATATTAAATGCTAGAACTAGGTAACCAATTCGCAGGCGTTAGATACGGCTACATACTACCAGCCAGCTTGAGCAAAAGTATTAACGCATCAATGGATAGGGCCAAAATGCTGAAAATGGCTGGAAATCATTCGGTTATAACCATAATTTTTTGCGCAATTGTATTATTGCCTTCAATTACACACATTACCTTTACAGTAGGTATATAATTCATCTGGGACTGATCAGTGCATATACCGCAGTGATAAAAATAGTTGGAGAAATATGTTATCAAAATAGAAGTTAAAAACTAATTACAATACAAAACAAATCCAAAATAATATATTTTAATAAATATTCAGATAATTTCATGAACCACAGTTTATCAACAAAGAACCAGCCTTGAAAATAACTGTACTGATATAGTTATTAACGTAACAAGGCCGATATGTAGCAAATAACGGATGAGGTTGGATATTGTAATCCGAGGCGCAGCCGAGGATTATAACTAACCGAATCCGTTATTTGCGTATCGGCCGTGTGTCGTTAAAAAATTTTTGTAATCCCGTTGAAAGATTATATTTTGATTCCGAAGAAAGAAAAAACCCTGTACCTCGCAATTCTAAAGAAAAATCCCAACGTCGTGCACTGTGTTGTCATGGAACAGTTTGACAGTTTTATAAACAACGTCAGTTTTTTGTGTTCTCAAGTTCGCTTTAACGACGACCATGGATGAAATTGAGGAACAAAATCAAATTCCTTTAGAAATATTGGGAGAATTATGTGCAGTGCAGCGAGTGTTGATTAACTGCCGAAAATAACTCAAGAGCGATATCAAAAAGAATATGAAAATTTTGAAAAATGTGGCGTAAAAGCAATAATGTAAAGGTGGTCAATGAAGATGTATTATTAGCCTATGCGAAATGAAAATCAGAGGTTTATTCTCCCAACTCGCTGTGGACCAAGATTTCAATGTTGTTATTGTAAGCAGAATGATGTTTTGAAATAAATATTTGAACAAATTTCAATAATTTCATAACGGCCGGCTTCCGTTATGAAATTATAACGGCCGGCGGCCGTTAACAATGACTTTTCAATTGTCATCTGAATACCGTTAAATCAAAATAACAATATGGGATTACGAAAAATATTTAAATAATTATTCAAATATGACATTCCACATTGACATATTGATATTCCAATATTTGACTACTTTTTACTTGGTATAATCGCTAAGCATATTTGTATAAAATAATCAAAAGAAATGTGAAGTATAGCTATTTTTCCACGATAAAATGTTTTGACGTACCTATCTCCAATCAAGATATTCTTGTCAATTTCGAAAATGAAAATTTATAATTTTTGGCCATAGGTAAGGTGGATCAAAGAGAACTTGTGAATACATTTCAGCACTAATGGAACTACAATAGTATAAAATTGATCATGATATTGCCAATCAAGTTTAATTTTCTTTTTGTCTGTTTTCATGTAAAATTCCCATCCTAAAAAATATTTTTTTCTTCATTATAGCACAATGAATAGTTTTGTTTTTTTTTCCGAAATGTGAAGTTACAAACTGAGTGAAATTTACAGCACAATTTTTTTCATTCGATAAAAAACTAACTAACGGGTATAGTTCGCCTATCGTTTTATTCTTCACAACGGAAAATTTAAAAATAATTTTCCTCATGTATATGTTCTATAAGCATCATTTTCTCTTAATGATTGTTATTCAAATTATTACATATGATTCAAGTGCACATTCGGGTTATTTTGGTTGTTCAGAAAAATTAGCATTGATACAATGTTACTAATTCAATATACATTAAGTATAAATAAGCCCAATTTTTTTCTGTTATAGGTATACACACATTTCGTAGTGCTTGATAAATACTTCAAAAATAAACTACAACCTTGTGAATAAGTGCACAGTAGCGAAAACCATAACTCCTCGAAGTAATTGACGTATCCATAAATATATTTTCTAGTACAACAATAAATGTATTTGTTTTTTCGCCATTAAACTTACCGTCATAACATGAAGAATCGGAAAAAACACTAATCAGCCATTAATTGTTTTGTTATAGTACTTGGAACATATGCTCGAGTTAATTCCGATATCCTGACCATTAACAATGGGTGTATTCGCGTTGGGCGCTTACACGCTTTAAGCGCTCACGCTTAGAAGCACAGATTATTGGCGTTCGTGTTGGCCTACTAGCGCTTAGAGACAGACGCTCACGCTTTGGCTTTGAGCATTTTAAAGGTGAATGTCAGATCTTTTTACGCTTAGGTAGTAAAAAGCCCGATAGTTCACGCAAATACTATGCTTTAACATTTCCCTACAAATTTATTAATTATCGACAACAAAAGTTAGGTTAGCTTACGCTTAGTGTTAAGCGTTTGTGAGCGCGAGTCGACCACAGAGAACGAAGCTTATAAGCGCTTAAAGCGTGTAAGCGCCCAACGCGAATGCACCCAATATATCTATACTCGAGTTAGCTTGGAGACAACAACGAAGTTAACAATCTAACCACATGTGTCATATGAATTCGTGTATTCTGTTATTGGCATACCCTTAACATAAACCTCCCCGTCCCAATAAACTGAGGGAGAGAATTTTTGCAATAGGCATTTACAGTTTCAATGGTTTAGTGTATTTCGACTTTGTTATTAGAGTAAAACAGTTTTGTGTTCGAGGCGCTTTACGAAAATCTGAAATCGATAAATGCAGGAAATTAATGAAAAACTATATGTTCAAACTAAATAAAGAAAAAACCATAAAAATTGAATGCAAAAATATTGCACGTTTAAGTCAGTACCTACTATATGTCTTACATGTATCAATGTATATTTTATAATGCTCAGTGTAACAGTACAGATAGATCGAAACGTTGTGTACCCATATTTGCGCATTTCACTGTAATTTAAGTGCGATAAAGCAGTGAATTCATTCCATTTCTTGTGATATTTTCTACAATACCTAGTGTCTTCTGAGGCTTATAAGAAATTTTATTTGATATTTTCAGACATTATGTATCAAAATCGATCTGTCTTCTTTTACATACAAACATTAATTTTATCTTGCAGTTTTACAAAGTTAATTTCAATCAATTGTTATAACTAAGAAATACTACACACACACAGCGTCTTTTGGTTTATAGAAATCCATCACCCTGATAGACATTTTGTAAGAACCTTTTTTTTAATGCGGACTATATTTGAGCACTTTTTATTGACTCCTTTTTTGGAAACTCAGTATATTTACTAACTAACTGATCACAATGAAATTTTGGCTAAGCAATAAACTACCACAACAAATGGCATCACAAAATTTAAGTCCTACCTACCACAGTTTGAAACCTACATCAAGTCGAATAGGCTGACTATAAAAGTTAGTTTATATCTGTACCAAATATTTCAAAATACCATTTCTTGGATCATTCACAACAAAGTGAATTACACTTTTAGCTTCTGTTGTCTCAATCTTTCTCTACACTTAACTTTCAATAGAGTAATCAATAGTTTTTTCGATACAAAAACAAATCATTCTCTAGCAGCGCCAGATAAGCGAGTACTAAGTTTGATTTGATGACGTTAAAATGGCGCTTAAAATTCTCAATTAAGTGGCTTTGAATTTCCATTAATTCCACTTTGTGGAACACAATAAATATTGATAAATTAAAAAATGTTTCAATTAAGGTTCGAATTTGTGAACTAAAGCGCATGCGCAAAGTTTCATTAACAATAAAACGTGCTTTAATCTGAATTGATAAAATAGGTTCATCAAATAACTTTCAAAAAGTGTATGAATATGAGAACGCTAAGACTGATATATAGTAATTTCAAAGTAAGTAAATTCAATGATGTCAACAGTTTACAAAAAATCGCTATATGCCTTAAACATAATAAGAATATCTCTCTCAAATTCAGTGTAATTATAAAGGGGATTTGAATTTATGGGTCATTCAACTCAACATTCACTATTTTCAAGGTAACGTATTTTATTTTCAAGGTCGAGCATTTTTTGAGGTCGAAGTTAACCATTTTCAAGGTCATCGACTCCACCATCAACCATATTTATTATTCCATGTAAAAAGTTACTTTCGAATTCCTCGAGCTGAAAATACCAATAGTTTTATGGTTCCGGGCTATTCACAGATAAATTGGACAGATTAAGAATTTGAAACTATTAATGCAATATGACAGGGTAGATTTAAATTTATAACTTTCATAAGTATGTTCAATCTACTTCACATAGTTCAGAATGTAAATAAATAATCTTTCTTTCTTCCCATCACTGTGTAGTTCAATACTTAAGTTTGAAGACTGACTTGTAAGATCAAATTCTGTAACGCTATAAAAACACTGTGTTGAAGAAACAAGTATACTTAGGTTTTCCTGAAACAGGCTAGAATTTCTTCAACTTCGTCGGAAGTGAAAAAAAAACGATTGTGCTCTTGACAATGAGGTCGTGTTTTTCGCGCAAACTGCATCGCGTCAAGATGAGATTCGAAAGGAAAAAACGTTTTGGCAAAAAAATTGCATCGCTTACTACAAAATCATGCTTGAATAGCAAAATAATAAAATTCATAATTGTGTAGTCATTCCGAAGAAAGTCGAGATGCTATTCGAATGGAAGTCTCCGCGAAGTGCAGCGCAACCAAGGAAGAGTTGAAATTGAACATGAACTCAATCTAGGTACTCAATTGCAACACTCCAACTTCATCAACAGAAGCTGCGGAGTTGAGAGACTTAATTTAGTTCTGACTGAAAAACGACCCCAGATATGAGATTTCAGCTCATTTGTTTCTATGAGAACCCCGCTCGACATGCCAATATGTACCAAGGGAAAAAAATATGACATCAAAGCAATTTCGAAAATCGTTGTCTACAAGGTATACACATTCAAAAAAAATTGTCACGCACCTGACTGCGTTGACTTTCGATTAGCTGCAATAGTCTATTATTTCCGGGGAAAACACGACTAAAAAGCAACTGAACAAGTAACATTTAATTTGTAGCTAGAAAAATCAAGAGAATCTATTTTGAGTTACAGAAAGAAAAAACATTTTACAATGATATGAAAAAAATGTGAGTGGCCTTCATTTTGAAACAAAGAAAATTACCACTTGCTCAGCAAGTTTTTAAAAAATAATAATCAAATTAGGGGTAGATAATTAGATGAACAATTTTAAATTGTCGGCTGGTATAATAATTCATCATTCTAGTGTGTCAAGTTTTGCTAAATTAAATCTAATTTTCTTCTGAATTGGAAACATTCCTCAGAAACCACTTATATCGAAGAAGAAAAAATGATATTATTCACGTTTTCACGTAAATTGTCCTTTTTAATAACATTCGAGAAAAAAATCTGTACTTACCTTAGGATTCTATCTTATGCTGATAAATTCCAACTGCGAACAATGTCTCTTGATCTTATAAACTTCCTCAAGACTATGTAGGAACAGTGAAGTGAATATTTATGTGTATTCATAACTTTCAATTAGCTTTTCATATTATTCTTATTAAATTGATAAAAAGCTTCTGGATTCAATGAATTAAATAAATTGATCTTCTGCTAAATATAATTTATATTCTAAGGCAATCAAAGCACAAAAGACTGACAAGAATATTTTTCCAAGATGCTGACTTCCTAACAGAGCGAAGAATTCCAATTCATATCAAAATAATGAATAACTGAAAATACCAGGCCATAATGATTCCTTACATAAAGTGAACAAGGAAAATTATTCAATACTTTAAGAAATTAACGAAAACTTTCCAAGGGAGCTACCTGTTGCCATTATTGATATCGAGCAAAAAAAGGCAGAAAATTCGCGTTTGTTGTGTGGGAGCCTTCTTAAATATTTAATTTATTTTGTTTTTAGTATTATTTGTTGTTATAGCGGCAACAGAAATACATAATTTGTGAAAATTTCAACTGTCTAGCTATCGCGGTTCTTGAGATACAGCCTGGTGACAGACAGACGGACGGACGGACGGACAGCGAAGTCTTAGTAACAGGGTTCCGTTTTTAACCTTTGAGTACGGAACCCTAAGAACTGTGCGTTTATTTTGTGACGAATAGTAAAAAATCATTTTGAAATATATCTCATTCAGATAAATATCTTCTGGCACGAAATATATTGTGAACAGCGACGAAAATATAAACATGTTTAATCTAACTAAAACCCTACATTATCAAGGGGGCTCTGGGATCTCGTTCTATATTTTTTATATGCCACAATGGATCAGATTTCACAATTATCTGGTCAATAAAGGATGTCACGAATCGATTAAATATATAAACGGCATGAAAAGAACAAAGTGAACTTAATAAATTTCTTCAATTCAATTTTGTTAATCGATTCTATCAATACAATTAAATTTGATTGATAGTAATATTATCCTGTTAACAAATAACCCAAATAATGAAATTAAATACTCTAGAGAAGCAATGAAAAAAATTATACAATTTAAAATCCATATGAAGTGAACAATTATGAGTTATGCGCAATAATAAAAACAATATAATAATAGAAAAGACAAAATTTCAGCAAACTAAATCTTACAAAATTACACATGTGTGAATCACTTCCTTGATCTTCTAAGAAGTCTAATCCTTCAATCATCACTTATAGACTACAGGCCCATGTCAAAAAATGGATGGGTCATATGAACCACCAGGTGACGTATATAGGACGATATAAGAGCATGAAATAATAAGATTCAGCACCATGCCGTCACTTGTAAGCTGTCCAACTGAGTGCTGGTGAGAATTCAAAAGTGCAGGTAGAGTGAGTACATTTTGTCATATATTTTTGTACGGCATTTTCACCATCGATAGATCCATGAAAAATAATGAGAAAGAGCGCAGTACCGTAAAAAAATGGTGCGCCACAAAGTCGGTAAATTGTTTTGATTTTCTGAAACTTTCCAGGGTAAATTTGGTCATTTCATTCTGTACGGCATCAGTTTCATACTGTTTCAATACAGCTTCTAATCCATTATTCTGCAATGCCGTACAAAAATCATGCGACAAGAAATAATCGAGGGTTGCAACCCCCTCTCTTTCCGTGGTCCGGGGGGTGATTTGAAACAATATAAAATTAATTTATTTTTATTAATTTTATAATTCATTTTCGTTGGTCCAAAGATTTGTAGGGGAAAAAAACTCAAGGAAAAATCCATAGAACGAAATGTAAGAAAAATCCATATAACGAAATATAAGGTGAAATTCATGACGATATTTTTTATACGGCATTTAGATAGTTTATTTGTACTTAAAGCAATAATTTATAGAGTTAATGCCGTACAAATCTGAAATTTCATATTGATAAAAAAGTAATAAAAATATTAAATAAATATAATTTACATATATATCGTCATTTTCATCAGCCTAAAAGATATGGTCTGCATAAAAATGTACGGCATCATTTTCTCATAATTTATTTAACTTAATACTATTTAAAACAAGGGAAAAATGTAGAAAATTGCTATATTTTATTAATCTATCAATATTTAAAGTTTTGCAATAATTTAAAAAATTTCAGTTTTTGTATTTCTCTATAATTTTGTTTAGAACAGTTTCTTTTGAACGGCAATACTATATAACAATTCTATTTTAAAATATCATGTTAAAAAAAAAGTTGCCGTACAGAGTCAAATGATTTTACAGCTTTATAAATCAAGTATACTATGAAATTAAGATAATTATTAATATACATTCAAATGAACAATAATTTTTTGACGGCATTATTTTTAATAGTACTTTTGAGTGCTAGATAATGTTTTGAAACCGAAGCCGTACTTTTACAAATCACCTCCAGGACCACGGAAAGAGAGGGGGTTGCAACCCTCGATTATTTCTTCTTGTCGCATGATTTTTGTACGGCATTGCAGAATAATGGATTAGAAGCTGTATTGAAACATGTGTATGAAACTGATGCCGTACAGAATGAAATGACCAAATTTACCCTGGAAAGTTTCAGAAAATCAAAACAATTTACCGACTTTGTGGCGCACCATTTTTTTACGGTACTGCGCTCTTTCTCATTATTTTTCATGGATCTATCGATGGTGAAAATGCCGTACAAAAATATATGACAAAATGTACTCACTCTACCTGCACTTTTGAATTCTCACCAGCACAGCTTACAAGTGACAGCATAGTGCTGAATCTTATTATTTTATGCTCTTATATCGTCCTATATACGTCACCTGGTGGTTCATATGACCCATCCATTTTTCGACATGGGCCTGTAGTCTATTATTGGGAGCACATTCTTATCAAAATCATTAAATAACTGGAACAATCGCTTTAAAATAATAGTTATTTAAATATATCTGAAAATCCAAGATGGACTGTTATTCAGGGTGTCTACTCAAGTCAGGATCTTAAATTCCCTGATAATTAAAGGCGATTTCATTATTTTTCCAGGTGTATCGCGATACGATTTTCTTGCCGTGGACCACTGCTGTCGTTTTTCATTCAATGTCTTAGACCACGAGTTTATCACATCTTTTTACCAAGAGAGTTTCTGAAAGAACCTGCGTCATGTGCAAATGCTTTCAGACAATTTGCCTTTACATAAGACGTTATCAGTATTTATTATTATTTCTGGAAATATACTTGATGATTATCAATCGTCTGTGGTCCAGATGGTTTGGAAATTGTCTGGGGCACAGGCGGTACCGGGTTCGAATCCCGGATAAGATGTGGTAATTGTCCATAATTAAAATTTCGTATACTATAATCTGCTGGGTAATGTACTAGCTTACGAAGCCATGAGGGTAGATGATGGAAGACAGGCGAATACTCGCCTGTCCCATCATGATCCCTTTTGCAATTTAATACTAATTTTACATTCGCAGAAAACAAATTCAGAAAAAACTGATAACACTTGATAAAATTCCCTGAGTGGACCCAAAATTCCCTGAGAATTCCAGAATATTTCAGGAGAGAAAAAATTCTCAAAGATTTCCAGGTTTTTCAATGATGTAGACACCCTGTTATTGATGTTACAGAAATTTCTTGGTTGTTATTAGGAAACGTGGTAAAATGAAAGAAATATAACTTCGAATTATATTTATTGTCTGAATTGTTAATAGTACAATTCAATGAACGAGTTATGAATAGAATCTTCGGCTATTGGAATCCACACGGCAGACGGCATGAAGAAAATTCTCGATGAATGCATCCAAATTGCAAGAAATAAGATCTAGGTCGAATTCAATCGTATTCGTTGTCAAATGTCATAATTTTTACAATAATTTTTTTTCTTTTTCATTGAAGTAACACAACGAAAAGAAATCGAACGAATAGATTTACCATTCAACTGTAAATTTGTAGATAGAAATGAGAAAAAGAAAAATGTTTATATTCTTACAATAATCTATAGTACATTACATATTTAATATCTTTATTATATAACTATCACAACCAATATTTCACTCAATAGTTATTTGTTTTACTAGGCACAAAAGCACGAGATTTAATGCCGCGGCTGGTGTTTCGGCGTAGCCGAGGCTAGGAAACCCAGCCAAGGCATTAAATCTGCTTTTGTGCCGAGTGAAACTATAATTTTTTCTCCAAGTCAATAACTTTTACTGCCTAGGCAGTAGAGTGGAATTTTTCTGCCTAGGAATTAAAAGTATCCCTTTTAGGCCTATTTAGTGTCATTGAAAAGCTACATTTAATGTCATTTGGAGAAAAACAATATTGTTATAATGCAGTATGCACTGATTTATCTAAGTTACTGTGGAAATTCCTCTCTTGACATTGTTAAATTAGAAACGTCAAAGTCATTAAGTTGAGAGTTTCATAGAAGTCATTAATCAATTTTAGGATCATAGATCAAGAAAATTATCTGGAAACAGCTGCTGTCATTTTGCGCCGAAAAAAAGGACACATATTATCGTCAGACACCGCTACAAATTTTCTATTTTTATTCGAGAAATATTCTCTCTAAATACACTTTTTGCTTGAAAATCAACCTGATAGTTTCCATTCAAGCTTGTTTGTAAATCCAATCGTTCTTAAATTACCAAAAATAAACGAAAAGGAGCGACCTTTTCGTTTTGAGGACACATTTTCATCACATTTTGAAAGTAACATGCCCCGCTAGCTTTAAAATAGCACAAAATTTACAACACACACGCGCGTGAAAATACCAAAACCGTCCACACATTTGACGACCTGATCCAAGAGAAAATGGAATCGTCGAAACGCAGTGCGAATACTGGAAGTTCCGTAGGAGAAAAACAAATCGTTTGAAAATCCAAATAATTTTCCGGGCCCCTCGAACGAAAACCGTTCCGACTACGTCTCGACAATTCCCATTTCGTCAGATGAAAATTCCGAACCGGCGCATCCGTGGAAATCCGCGAATGCAACGAACGATCGGAAGTTTCACGGGTGGTCGTTCAATTCCACTCTCTAAACTACATACCGAAAGGCGCACAGTTAATATGAAACCAAATTAACCGCTTACGATACAAATAACGGAATAGGTGGAAATTTCGTAAAATTAACGGAATTTCCAATAAGGGGTAAATACATGAAAAACAGTGTGAGACAAAGAACAGCATCATTCGTGTCGTTACGGATAATTTAAAGGTAAAATTCAAATTTTATTTCAACTAAATTATTCAACAATTACATACGACAGGAATGATGAATAAGAGTTATAGTTATCATTCAATTTCTCATTTTACTCTACTACAGTGTATTTCATTCATTCAATGTACAATGAAAGTTTTCAATGGAGTACGTTCAAATTTAAATAAGCGTAATATATTCAAAACAATTCACGCATTTTCTTTGGTTGTACACTTTCCGTTTCTTTCGAATTTTCCTGTGTACCCTAGAAAATAGTATACACAAGGAAAATTTTTTCGCATCTTCTGTAACATTCTCAATTTCTGCCAGATCTCCCCCGTGAAATACCTGACCGCAAAAAATTGGACACAAAAGGAAATCGTATGCACAGCAGACGTGCCCGATTGGAGAAACAGGAGTGAAAAACCAGCAAGCTCGCATTTCACGGAAACCCGAAAGATAATTTCTAAAAAATCAACTTCCAACGTGAAATACGCAACTGTCATTTTTCGAAAACCCCGAATCTCCAAATCGTCTCCGAATGCGTGAAAATAACGAAACGTTCAGAGATATAAACAAACCTGATGTTACCACATCCGCGTCGAAATGAAATAAAAGATGAAAATTATCACCTTTTAGAGCGATACGGACAGTAACATTAAAAGGTGTCGTATTTCGAAACATTTCGTTATCTGTCGAGCATGTAACTTTCCTTTCGAACTATCCAAGTAGGCCAGGTTTCATCACGAGCGGGAAATCTTTGAAATGCTCATCCGTTCCGAATTTCCCACTCCGTGAAAGAAACCGAACTGAAATCGGTTCGGTTTTGAATCGTTCACCGAATTTACTTTCGAAACGGAATGAAGTACATGCGAAATTTACGAATTTCCATTTCCCGAACAAAAAGATGTTGGAGAAACGGAAATGACGGAAATTTTAGCACAAAACTGAGCGTCTTCGTAGGAAACGAGATTCCACAAATGACAATCGTCAATTGCGGAGTAAAATAAATTGTATTGGTACATTTGCGCTTCTTCGATTTTTGTTCAAAAAAAAAAAAAACACCACTTAAACACTCAGAAAGATAGCGGTCACAAACATAAATATCAGGATAAATTTTACACAAGAATTCAATTAATAAATAAATGAGAAATTGAATAGATAACACCCATGAAAATATCAACTATAGAAACAAGCAGCAAAGATGACAAAAAATCAAACTACATTTCGAAAAATTACAAAGCAATATTTTGTCATCTTCTACAAGAACTAGAGCAAATAGGTGACACTAATTTTCGAATTTCGCTGAATTCAATTCGCGTAAAAGAATGAAATAAAAATGATTAAATATCTTTGGAAATTTATAACGAGTAAAAATGATTAACTACTCTTCATTAAAACTTGGACAATTGTTATTCTTACTAAACACGGAAAAAATATAGATTAATTTATTTCCTAAAACTTCGAGATTCGAGAGAGTATCCATGAAAACGAAGAAATTAGAAACGATTCGACCGGTCTCGATTGCGTCACCCATTTGCGGAAAATTTTCAAATTTTTTCGGTCGGCGGCGCACGAAAATTCCCACAAACCGTTTTCCCGCGACGCCGACGGAACTTTCGATCTGGTGTCAAGTTTACTCACGGTGCTTCTGTCGACCCTTTCGTCACTCCCGACGGTCCCGGTTGGTCGTCCATTGACGTCGACGGCCCCTCTTGATACGCATCGTCTTCATCTTCGTCTTCGTCCTTTTCGCTATCATCGGACTCTGCCTGTAACGGAAATTAATTAATTAATTTTCACCTATCGACGCGGACAATTTTCAAAACGATGAGATTAGCCGAATATATACTTTTATCACGTTCTCATTATCCAGGAGTTGAGGAAGAGGCAAGCTGAGATCGAATGAGGCAGGCTTGCCCAGGTCAAATGAGGCGAGCAAGCCTAGTTCGCATGAGTCAGGTAATCCGAGGTCGAATGAGGCAGGTTAGCCGAGGTCGAATGAGGCAAGCTTGCCGAGGTCGAATGGGGCAAGCAAGCCTAGTTCGAATGAGTCAGGCAATCCGAGGTCGAATGAGGCAGGCTTGCCGAGGTCGAATGAGGCAAGGAAGCCTAGTTCGAATGAGGCAAGGCTGCCTAGTTCGAATGAGGCAGGCAAGCCGAGGTCGAATGAGGCAGGGTTCAACCATGCATAGAGAATGCACTACTGGACTCCTGGCCGTCTCCAAGAGCCAATCAGAATTGGACTCTTATTTCGGATCTTCAAATTTTCGTGTTTTTTTTTTAATTTGGAAGAAACAGTATGAAATCAGGTCGTTCGTTCGAAATTAACCAAATTTATATGGTCCTGTTATGCCTTAATATCAACCAATCCCTTTATATTAATTTGTAACATTTGACAAAATAGTTTGAAGATAAAAACTGACCTGTGAAATTTAATAAAATCCCAAATGGCTGAAAGGCAGAGATTCTTAAATATTTCATGAAGGTGAAACAATTGAAATTGACGCAATTATAGTTAACAGGCGATCATCCACCTAGCATGTTTTAAAATATTGAGATGCGGAAGTGAAATGAATTTTGTTAGTACGAGGGTAGTTCAAAAAGTATACATGGCGTGGTGGATGTTACAATCATCATACCAACGTCATTTTGCAAAGCTACATTATTGACTATTTCTTTTGAAAATTGAAAAGATTTGAGGAAGATGATCAAAATGGTACAAAAGGATTTTTATATTGACATATATGAAGAGAAATATTATCTCTGTTTGTGTGGAAGAACAATAAAGCTCCAAATAAAATTTCATAAGATATTAAAGGAAAAAAAACAATAAAGATATTTTCGGTTAATTTGATTTCGTCGTTAGGTTGAATACGGTGAAGTGAGATGTTATCATGCGGTTCATAAAAATTTTCTAGAATGTTGATTATGAAATTACTTGTGAAAATTAGTCTGCACATCCCAATGTGATATATTTCATATTCTACTAGTTAATAATGAATCTATTTAGGATAAAGTTTTCTTCATTGAAAAAAGTGAAGGTAGTTCTTCTGAATCTTATACTTTGGTCTGAAAGTTATCAAACATCAATCCTACCCCACAGTACATCAATTGTTACAACCAGTAAAAATCTGAAACTTCAGTATTCACTAACACTTATAAGCTATTGAATACTATAGATAGCAACATAATTGAAGTACTGATGATTCAAATTCATCAAATTTTGTTGTACTTCGGCAATGTAACTTTTAAGGTTTAATTTTGAATTAATAAATGGAATAGTTTCAGGTTTTCAGCACCAAGAAACTACTACCTATTACTTTCTTCTTGATAACTATATATTTCTACAAATAAAAATTTAAAAGTACTCACTTTGGTAAAATTGTCTCCATCATAATCAGGGTCGTCTTCCTCTTCAGAATCCATATGTTCTAATGCTTTCATTGCAGAAGCCCTTCTAGGTCTTTTCGGAGCAGGCTCCTCAGTCTCATTGTTTTCAACAGCTGGTCGAACCTAAAAAAAAAGCAATTGAATTAAAGCCCACATTCCACATTATAGTAACAATTTTACAATAACCCTCTATTTTATTTCACATAAACTTACTTTTGATTGTGTACTGGAATATGGCAACTGTTGTTGTTGTAAGACATAAGTCTTGGCCTCTGAAGACATTCTCATTTCTTCAAAATTGCCTTCCACAACCTCAATTGTTTCTTCTTTCACTTCAGCAGAGTCCATTTTATTTTTTGTTTCCGTTTGACCAGCTTTTGAAATTGGACCTAAGGTTGTCTGGTTGAGCCACTGAAGTAGCTGTTTTTCCGCATTGGCCGTTTCATTCCAAAATTGATAAAATGTGTCTAGTTTTGAGGAGCAGCTATCGCATATTTTTTTTGGTAGACTGTCATCTTGGGAGATCTGTAAAACGAAAAACAAGCAAACTTAGAAAATATTTATATATAACCTCAAAATATACTGAACAATTTCCTATGTATAGTTTGATCAAGATTTCCATGTAACATCTCATGAAAGGAATAATTCTAGGTCGGAAATAATTATATTACTCGACTCATATTTTCATAATATTCACAATAAATTACTGTATTTAAACAGTAAGTGTTTGTTTGAAAAACTAACAAAATTTCATGCATTAATAAAATGTAAGTGCTAATAATGTAATGATTCATTATTATTGTGGTTATACATTTTTTCAAATCAATTCTACATAGCCACGTAAATAAATAGTATTTCTACTAATGAAAAATAACTATTTTCAGTAAAGATGGCTACCTCTTTCAAGATTAATTTCGATTAAATATAGAAATGATTGTAGGTATATATTTCAATATGTCATTACTATATTAATACATATTCCTTCCTCTAAACAAATTTTTCAATATTATTTATAGAATTACAACTAGCTAATAGTTTTTCATTATTTCAGTCACGAAATTAACATTGAATATGGTTGACGCTATTTATGGACATGAAAACATGTCGAAGTAAGCAATCAAAATAGGTATTAACAAAATGAAAAAGTATTTAATACAGTGCGTAACACAAACATATTCATTCAATGAAATATTCCAAGTACAGGAAACCAAACATAGCATAGGGCGTAGATAAAAACCAGTTTGCTGATAAAATCAATAAATATCCATTAAAAAAATATGCCGGGTTAATAAATGAATACACCTACGTTACATGAATATCAGAAATCGAATTTAAATCTGTTTATAAATATGTCAAAAATCATCTGTCGATTGTCGAATATCAAGGAGAAGATACAGAGAAATATAAATATGAAAATGGCGGATGACGCCAACTTACCGAGACTGGCAAACAGGAGGTGATTTTTAGGAATATACCCCTCAAACCACCTGCTTCCTCGAATATAGAATTATTTACTTCTTCCTCCACTAAGCACAGTCTACATAATTGCAAAATATCACTATGATTGATCATTTTACTCTTTCCATCCAGTAGAAAATTGAATAGTCCCCGCAAATCGTACACTCTGTACAACAGCAATCTGAAGCGGAAACTGACGTTCTGCGTTCTGCTAGTGCTGCCTCCCTTGTACAACGTTGATTGCGGCCTGTTTTAGAACTATAAACAACATACTTAAAATAGACTAACGAAAGAGTACTATCTTTTTCTATATGCTAATCTGAAAGAATGAAGGATGTCGTAGAGTACAAGATTAGTATTCGAAGATACGACACTATCTTCTGTCTTTGTTTTATTGAATAATAGGAAGGAAGAGAATAACAGCGCGTCTATCGGAAATGACGTAGTTAGCATATAAATATTCCATTATTTATAATATGATATACCAAATTGAAAACGAAACAGTTTCCAATCAAATCCAAATCAATATGATCAAATCTTAACAACTTAACTTTATTGAGTAATTTCATTATAATGAAAAATGATAATTTATTTTTCACATGTATCTATCTGCTTTTACTAGAGGAATAATTTTGGTATTATTCGCTACGGCTCTGGCTCCATACAAAAACTATTTAATGAATTCAATATGTAGGCAGGTCAACTAGTAGTAGGTTTTAGAGTATCACTAATGACTACTAAAAATTACGTAATAAACCTGTCAGTTAGCTCCTAAAGTCCCATTATATATATATATATATATATATATATATATATATATATATATATATATATATATATATATATATATATATATATATATATATATATATATATATATATATACACTGTGTCCGTAAAGTATGGAACAAATTCATTTTTAGCTAAACAGACCATTTTAAGAAATAATCATGAAACACGTCGATTTTTGATTTCAATTGACCGTATTTTAAAATAATAATCTAATATACAGGGTGAATTACTTTTGAGTAATGACGTCACCGTCATTTTTTTCAAATGGAACATCCCCATTTTGTCTCAATTTTCGGATTACTCTAGCTGAGCAGATTCCAAAAATGTATCACATGTTGATTCCAATTGGTACAGGGTGGACAAAAATTCAATAGTTTTGTGTGTGCTCATAAAGTAACGCGTAACATTCTTTATTAGTTAAATAAACAATATTATTAAAAATACTTATTGTCTAGCGGCAATTATATATATATATATATATATATATATATATATATATATATATATATATATATATATATATATATAATATATATATATATATATAAAATGATGCATCAGATACTAAAAACATCAAAGTCAACTTCTCCCCGCATGAGTCGATGTTCCTATATCCAGCTACGCAGAAAGAAGTTGTTGATGCCAAAAACTCCATGAAAAACTCAACTTCACGTGATGTCTATGGCCTCTCGACAAATTTGATCAAAAGGATAGCAGATTATATCATAGAACCACTATGCTATGTTATTAATAAGTGTTTTGATGAAGGAACCTTTCCCAGCAAACTAAAGACTGCGCGTGTTGTACCTGTCTTCAAAAAGGTGACCCAAATGACTGCGGAAATTTTCGCCCTATTTCCATTCTGCCCGTTCTTTCAAAGTTTTTCGAAAGAATTATAAAAGAAAGAATAGTTAATTATATGACAGCTAAAAACATTTTGAATAATGGCCAACACGGATTTAGAAATGGCCGTTCGACAATAACAGCAATGACCAAGTTAATGGAACAGGTTTGTGAAGCACTTAATCAAAAAGATGAAGTCCAACTTACCTGTATAGATCTGACAAAAGCCTTTGACAGTATAAGTCACCAAAAACTCCTAAGAAAGCTGGAAATCTACGGGATTAGGGGACCCGTGCACAAACTTCTTTCTTCATACCTAGAAGATCGGTACCAAATTGTTGAGTGGAAACATCAAAAATCAAAAGAAATGCGAATAAACCTGGGAGTACCCAAGGCTCCATATTGGTTCCAAGTCTCTTCATTTTAATCATAAACGGACTAGCAGAAAACTTAACTGCACAAGATGTCATCATTTTTTGCCGACGACACCACTCTTCTAAACAAAGCTAGCAACAGAGTAAACCTTCTTGAGTTGTCAGAGAGAACGTCGAAAGAAGCACAGGAGTGGTTTCAAGCCAATGACATGATTATGAATAATGGAAAAACGCAAAAACTTAATTGTTTCAACTAAGCCCTCTGAGGTAGAATCTATCCCATTACTGGGTATATTACTGGACAGCTCTCTTTCGTGGAGACATCACGTCGTTAAAATCTGTAAAAGGCTACCCTAGGCTATATTCACAGTACGCAGAATTAAACAGACCATAGGAGAAAAAGAAGCACTAATCACTTACCATGCACATTTACACACTATTGCCACCTATGGTATAATTTTGTGAGGAGCATCCTGCCATGCTGATGAAGTGCTTCTGAAGCAAAAAATGCATTAGGACAATAGCTGGAATCTCCCAGAGGACCAGCTGCAGAGATTATTTCAAAAAATATGGAATACTTACCGTGCCTTCGTTCTTTATCAATCGTCAAAAAAAAATTTAAGAAATCAAAATGATACAACACACGCAGTTGTGAAGATTTGTGTTTACCACAGTGTAGACTGAGGGCCACACAAAGCAGCTTCATGTACCTAGGCATAAAGTTTTATAATACACTCTCAGACTCTTCCAAAAATATGCCGGAAAAGTCATTCCAGAAGAATTTGAAGAAAATGCTGGTTGCAGGGGCATTCTATAACACCGATGAATTTTTAAATTGTGAATTTTTAAATTGTGAACTTTGAAGCAATACTCTTTTGCGCAGTTGCCAAGTTTGTCTAAACATCTTATGTTAGTCTTTTACACATTTATGTATTAATTTATTGTTTAATTTTCATGTTGACTTACCTTATAACTTTTAAAGGGAAATATATTCTATTCTATTCTATTCTATATATATATATATATATATATATATATATATATATATATATATATATATATATATATATATATATATATATATATATATATATATATATATTTTATATATATATATATATATATATATATATATATATATATATATATATATATATATATATATATATATATATAATAAAGTATAAACTTTAAAATAAAACACTTGGCTTATGTTTCACAATATATTATGTTGTGAAACATAAGCCAAGTGTTTTTATTTTAAAGTTTATACTTTATTCTTTATGATGTTTCACCAAGTGATGTGCGAGAATTCAATTCTCAGTTATATATATATACTATATATATATATATATATATATATATATATATATATATATATACATATTATATATACATATATATATATATATTATATATATACATATTATATATATATATATATATATATATATATATATATATATATATATATATTAATAGGATAACTGTTCCAAAGTTGGGCATATAATCAAAGATATATACTATATATGAGTAGGTACAGATATATATTAAGATTTCTATGCATATAATACATTATATTATATTAAGTATCTTCACTGCATAGCCGTGCAACCCTGAATACAACATGCCCATAGAAAGGTGTATTTCGTGTTATCTACCACAAAAGTTAATAATGGAAATATCCCAAACATAGTTAACCGAGCTGTTGATTTATCACCAAATTGAACAAATGACCAATGGAAATACTTTCACAATTAAGTATCATTAAATAACTTTATAGGGAAGTGACTATGTTGTCCTCAAACAGAGAAAACTATATTTTTACACAACTAGAGAAGATTCAAATATTACTACTCTGTGCTGTGCACAAGCCATAACACAATGATCACAGAAACAATAGAAAATTATTACCATGATTTACTGTAAAAATAAATATGCAAAGTTGTCCTGGGCACAGTACCAAGCTAGTATTATCCTCTGATCTCTATATACATTTCCTGTATTCCATAAATATCCCGTCTCACCTATCCTTAATGCACTTGTACCTCTGATCTGGCTGAAGGAGTTCCTCCCCATAATGGGCCTACCACACGCTCAAGCTTCACGACAGTTTGGCTTGCGCAAGCATCTCGTACATTAAGATTGAACACAACAGTTGCTACCACACGGCACAATTATGTACGTGCAACCCTCATTCTTGACGAAGTCGTCGACAAGATAACAATGCGTCCGAACGAAGAACTATTTCTTCAGCTGCAATTTTTTCAGTGTTTGCTGATGAAAAAAAAGGCAAATGAAAATTCAAAAATCATTTTTTCGTAGGCTTCGTTCTTTTTATTCCTATCCGAATAATCCCTCGATTTGATCTTCCATAGTGCTGGTAGAGATTTATATAGACTTATCAATTCAGTGATGAACTCGCGATTGTACATCCTTAAAACGGCCATTTTCGCAGGAAAAACGGATGCTTCACTGAATAAAGACTACTATCGAATGAGGCTTGAACACTGTACATCAACCGCACGTACAAGCCAGGCTTGCGCAAGCCAGGCTTGCGCAAGCCGGGCTTGCACAAGCAAGATTTCAAACAAGTCGAAAATTACTCAAGCCAAGCTGTGGGGTTTGCGCGGTATACAGTTTTCCCAACCGCACGCTCAGTGTTCAGTGTTCAAGCCGGCTTGCGCAAGCAAAACTATCGTGAAGCTTGAGCGTGTGGTAGGCCTATAACTCAAGCTGCCCGCATTCCTGACACATACTCCAGGAAGGAGAGAAACACGCAAACATGTGTCCTTGAAGGCTCGTTTTCATTAGTAGAGTTAGCGGTAGAGTAACTAGCATGCTAGTAGTGGTAGAGTAGAGTACAGTTTAAAATTGAAAAGGCAACAATGAACATCAGCCGTCGTCGTCGTGCTGTAAGGAAGTGTTTGATAAATATTTCTGACATTTTACTGAGGGAAATGACCGTCGCTATTGGTAGGAGGAAGATAGAATAAAGAAAATATGGACGAGAAATTGGCTCAGAAGGCGTACCCATGGAGCGTCTGCGCTTCTTTTGAGAGCACTAGCTGAAGAGGACACACAAGAGTATAAATTGTGTTTTAGAGTCCGGAAAAGTTTGAGGCTCTACTTGAGATGGTCACTCCAAAAATTCAAAAATGTGACACTCAAATGAGAGATGCAATAACACCGCGAGTAAAACTAGAAGTTCCTTTGACTTTGTTAGCTACAGGAAATAATTATAGAAGTCTGATGCATTTGTTCAGATTGTCCAAAACGGCAATTTCCAACTTTGTTCCTGAAGTATGCGATGCCATTTATGAAAGTCTCAGTGAGTACATCCGCTGACGTGATATCGTACA
The DNA here is from genome assembly GCA_030704885.1 of Cynegetis impunctata. Classification (NCBI taxonomy): domain Eukaryota; kingdom Metazoa; phylum Arthropoda; class Insecta; order Coleoptera; family Coccinellidae; genus Cynegetis; species Cynegetis impunctata. The sequence continues at coordinate 100,387 of JARQZK010004425.1, forward strand.
GTAAACACCCTCGACTAGACCAAACCTGTTTTCACGTAGCGGTAGAGTAGAATAGAACGCGGTGGTAGGAGAAGGCGAGTGGGCGAATTACTTTTCCACCGTGCAATCTTACTCTACTCTACCAAGATCTAGTACTCTACTCGACTGATTACGTTTTCATCAGTAGAGCTGCAAGGATAGTTAGTACTTGCCCAGCTAACTCTACTAATGAAAACGAGCTTTTATCCTTTTTTTGTACACAATAACCTTAGTAGCTGGCCGAGCGTTGTAACATAATATTATCGAATTGTAACATAATTTAGCGGTCAGCAATGAATCTTTGTTTATTATCCTATTAGTCATCAAACCTCTGGGTAAAATGTTGGGTATGGAGAAGTGCGACTATAATATAGATCTTCTTCAAATGCCTTACCCGGTTTCAGTTGTAGGCGACCTCCCTACAACTATTCGTGCTGTGCGTGATACAATGATACACGAATATAAGGGACCTACAGTTTTACGACGATTCCGAACGTCTTTATAGAGAAACTTTACAAAGCAGAATACTTATCGGTGGTTTGCCTTTGCCTTCCGAGAGGTGGCTCCGCATTAATTCATTGGTTCGGCTGGGATTCGATCCACTGACCTTCTCCTTCTGATCAGTAGTCGAACGCACTGACCACTGAGCTACGGAGCCACATAATATAAATAACTATGGAAAATACTTCAAGTTTGAACTTTTTCTGCCATCTGTAGTAGATCTTTATTTTCATGAATTTAATTAATTTTTTCCAGAATGGATGTAGATCGATAATTCTAGCAATGCTGTACCATAATAATTTTCAACTTTGGTCTGTGGCAACACTGAGCAGGACCAATGTACTTCAGACAAGAACAAAAATGCAAAGTTGATTACAATCATTGCAGTGTCTAATGTCACCATCTCGTTTGGAAGTTATTTGATAATTCCTACTCTTCTCATTCATGTACGTTACATTACCTTCCTTACCTACGCGCTTTTTACTTATTCACTTAGAATCCAATTTGAAATATTTACGGGAATCATCAAAATAAAAATTATAGTGTTGACAACTTCTTAGTCTACTTTAAAATTTCTTCCTTTTCTTTTATGAATTAATGAGAGTGAAGATAGCATAATATACTGTAGTATAGTAACCCAATTCTGACAAATTATTTTGAGAGTTTGGTAGTATCCGACAATCTACTGCTATTTACAGCAATGGAATTACCCTTTAATTCAGCTTTAAAAAATAACTATACAAACCATTAATTTGAGAAGTACAGTGCAAAATCATATGGAAAGTTTGTAATATTTTTGCAATTAGTTCGAATGAAAGAAAATTAATATTTAAGTAATTTATTGAATAGAACCTTCTTTTTTATTGTCTGTTGTTATCGAATCTTGAAATAAGGAGTCGATTTTTTTATTAACTATATTTATTCCAATGACAATAAAATGTTCATACAATTGAATGTATTTACCGCTGTAAAATAAACACAATGCCAACATTTCTTGATAATTAACTCACATATGTGTATTGGTATCTTCAGAAGTTAATAAAGATAACGATAAAAATAATTGATAATGATACTTTATTCCAACTGCTCCCAATTATCATAATTAAGTTGATAAAATAAGCGTAGTCAAATTCTTTAAACAGACTAGACATATTAATATAAAAAACACTTTCCTAATATTTCAAAACATCATTAAACTCATAAAATATTTTCCTAAATAACTCTTGGACTAAGGGAATTCGAATTTCATCTAAAAATATGAGATGGCTAATGTATATTAAAAAATTCATAGATAACCCCTCTATATTGAATTACATTAACAACTATAGGGCATTATACCGCAAAATCATTAAATCGGCTAAGCACAACTTCTACAATGTTCGCATCTCTCAAGCTTCGAACTCTTCCAAAGAAACATGGTCTATAATATAATAAATGACTTAAGAGATAAAACCCGTTCCTCATGCTATGTTGATCCCAGCCCTGATGAACTGAATAATTACTTCGTGAATGTATGTAAAAATATCAATTCAAATATAGTTCCGAGTTGTGATGCTCTCTCCTTCCTGCTACCATCTAAAAATATTATGGACAGTTTCTTCCTGAGACCAGTTGACACACATGAACTGATGCAAACCATAAGCGATATACAAAATAAAGATTCATGTGGAAATGATGGCTTATCCATCAAATTACTTTTAAACATACCTGATACAGCCATCAACATTTTAGTCTCGTTGATTAATGAATCTTTTGAAGTTGGTCTCTTTCCCACTTGTCTGAAAACAGCCATTATTATCCCACTCCATAAGGGTGGAGAAAAAACTAAAACTTGTAACTATAGACCTATTGCTTTATTGCCTACCTTATCGAAGATAGTCGAAAGGCTCATGAAATGCCGTCTCTTACCCTTCCTTCTCAAACATAATATTCTTACAGCACAACAGTATGGCTTCTTACCCACAAAATGCACTGATGACGCAATGTTTTCGGTTCTTAATGAAGTATATACATCACTCAATGACAAACTGTTCACAACTTCAGTTTTTTGTGACTTCGCAAAGGCCTTTGATTGTGCTAACCATGCAATTTTAGTACGAAAACTTCAGTTTTATGGCATACGTGGGTCTCCTTTAGAATGGTTTAAATCTTACCTAACTAACAGGCAACAAATAGTACGAGTAAATGGTAAGAATTCAATAAATCTACCAATATACAGTGGGGTACCTCAGGGCTCGGTTTTAGGACCAATTCTCTTTCTTCTTTTCATCAACGATATTGTGGACTTGAAAATAAGTGGTAGAATTACTTTGTTTGCTGATGACACCAGTGTGACTTGGAGTAACTCTGATATACAAGCCTTACAGTCGATCATAAGAAATGATGTGATGGCTATTAAGGCCTGGTCTGATTCAAATGGACTTTGTTTCAACACAGATAAAACTGTAGTAATATCTTACAGAGGAACCCTACAACCTGTTACCCTAAACAATAAAACAATTCAAACAGTGAACTCAGTGAGGTTTTTAGGTCTTTATATTGATGAGTCGCTCAAATGGTCTACTCATATAGACATATTAACAAAAAAATTATCTTCTGCATGTTTCGCCATTAAAACGGTTTCTAGAGAGCTTTCAATTTCTGCTGCGTTGTCGACATACTTTTCTTTATTCGAATCACACCTTCGTTATGGTTTTCCATATTGGGGTTCATGCAGCCTCTTCCACTTTGAGTCTGTTTTCAGATTGCAAAAGAGAGCAGTTCGTTATATGTTTGATCTGAGCAGAAGGACACATTGCGAATTCTACTTTAAAAAATTCAAAATTCTAACTCTTCGTTCACTATTCATATTCGAATCCGTCTGTTTGGTTCGCAAACACATTCATAACTTTTCAGAAAGACTAAATCATAGATATCCCACAAGAAATTCAGATACCGATATTTATTTAATAACGCCCACCTCCGTCTTAACAAAAAACTCCTTTACCTACAATGCCGGAAAGTTATACAATCATCTACCATTGGAGCTAAAATCTTTGAGTACGTACAAAAAGTTCCGAAGTTCGACTAGGCTTTTTTTTTTGGAGAGACCATTTTACTCAGTAGCAGAATTTTATTCTGTAACTGAATTTCACAATGTACCATAGACCCTTGAGATCCACATTTAGTAGCAACATATATTAATTTTTTTTTTGTAATATACAAAATTTTATATCTGTATAATAATTATTATATAATTTGACAAATATGTTGATTCTTAACATATGTTTATACATAATTGACTGATAAATGTTTTTCTATTTTGTTCTTCTATTTAATAGATTCTTGTTTTGTTCAACGATTGAAAGTGTGTTTTGTTTAATTAGTTATCATTGTTAAATTTTATTTTCAATTTTTTATAGGTATGTGCTTTGTCGACAAAATTTTGTAATTTTATAGGACAATAAAGCTGTTTCTCTCTCTCTCTCTCTCTCTGATTTTAAACGATATATTCTTTCTATATAAATAGTCTTTGCCTAAAAAAATTTCACTTCTCTGACAAAGTATATTTTGATGGTTTTACAAGGGTAGAAAATAAATTAAAACAACTTAGGGAAAATTTTGTTTTATTTAACATTAATGTTCATGTCAAGAGACATTCACCATTTTTTACGAATAAAATAAATTTACATTAATTACAACAAATATACAAGAACCTTAAAATTAATTCATAGATATAGTAACCAAATTTTAGATATTCAAATAAGTTGTACAAAATCAAGTTTGAATATTCAAATTATACAAGTACTAAAAAAAAGAACAAAGTTTAACGAAAGAATAACCAAACCCCAAAAATAATAAAATAATATTGAAGTTTTTATGAAAATAGACACTTCATGAAAATATGGACTTGACCTTATACAACAATAATTGAGCGACTAGTCAAATCACCAAATGAAGAGAAATAAATCCATAAATAATATGAGAGCATATTTTTTCTATAAAACATGAGAATCTGATATTAATACTTATAACTTTATATTCAGTCTACAGTAGATAGTATACATAATGAAAATGATGTTTTTAAAGAGGTCAAAATAGTAATATGCAATATATTTGAGCCCATCATTTTTCACATAGTAAAAAAAGTCTCAATTACATGAGACAAATTCATTGAGGACACTATTTTATAAATTCATTGAAGAATACACTAGATAAATGAACTGAAATTTGTTAACTCTATCCTTTCATTTTACGTTACCCCTGATATATGAATGAATGGAATGATTTCGAGAGTCTTAAAATTAACTTTTGTATACATTTATAAATACAACGAAATGCTAAGTGAGAAAGAGTGAGAATAAAATTTCCCTTCGAAGTAAAATATATTATATACAATGTAAATGGAGGATCCAAGTAATATATATTAAAAACTTTATAAACTAAATATAAATAAAATTTCCCTATGTATTTATTATAAACAAATATGAGAAATATGTATAGTTTTTAAACAATCAGGTACAAAAACAGAGACAAACATAAAGATAAAAAACTGCCAAATTTACTCAGGAAAATAGGTACCTCATAATTTACCTTGTTTATTAATTGCAATTACCCGCATTTTCTTCGCGATGAAATTCATCTAGAATTTTAGAAAATTCATCCATCTGATACTACTGATTTAAATCATAGTTTTAGTGGAAACAGTTTGTTCACTTTTGAAGAAAAAAATTACTAAAAGTGAGAAATTTCATGAAATGTCATTCGATAACGATCCTTTTACTAAATTGTTCCTGTTTTTTTTTTTAAATAGCCAAGCGTAATAGAGGATTATTTTCAGGCTTTTCTTCGTCGGAAAACTGATCAATATATGTCTCTAGAAAATAATATGAATGAATTGAAATATATAAATATGTATTCATTACTAAAACAAATGTAGAATTTCAATATTTAAGAATATACTACAGTTAAGATTATAACAATGAAAACATAATTGAAGACAAGCATTTCCGCTAGAAGCAGATGGTGTTATTTTTGACACCACGTCGATTTTTGTCAACTTCTAGATATGGACCAAATTAATGGGATGACATTCAAAAAAGAGTTATACATTTGCACTTACAATTTACATTAACAAGTGGTCTGGATAATTTTGAAACAGTTTTAGCACAGGAGAAAAGTATTCTCCTACGAATCCAACTGTTTTCCTTAAACCTACAGAAAATTAAATTTTTCTTTGATGAGTAGCATATTTAATAACACGAAAATATTGGCTTTGGTAATTTACTTACTTTAAGGAATATTTACACTTGCTATGGTATTAGTAAAAGAATGTTCAAATGACGAAATCATCCACTTCTTCAGTATAAAAAAATTTTCAACAATATCTACGGGCCAAAGTTCACTCTAAATTCCTAAATTTAAAAGATAAAGACAATCAAAATACAAAAGCTGTGTACACATTACTTCTTTCAGTTTCTGCTTTTCTTAATGATGACAACTGACAGTCGGCCCCAAAAAAAAACCAGAGATATGAAAGTTTTCAACAAATATAAAACTTTCCAATTATAATGTGGAAAAGTAGTTCCTTGAAATTTCCTGAGTAAAATATGGCGTGGCGTTTTCAGATTGTATCGAATTCGTTCAATACTTTGAATGTTTGTTCCAGTACCCCTGACTTGCACGAGTCGTGTACGTACATACATGTAGAGTAACAAAAAAAAAATAATAAAAACGAACGAGCATTGGTAACGAATGCGAGAAACATTCTTTTTATTCGTATTTTGAAATCACTGGATTCAATACTTTTCAAACGGCCGATACTAGAGTTTCTTCCTCATCTGTATTAAAATAAACATTCCATTAAAAATTTCATAAAAAATATATCGAAAAAGATGAGTTCTCATTATTTTCGTTTCATGCAAAGTCGTAGGGTACGATCTTATTATCGTCAAGCATCATGCACAAAATTTTGGCGAATAGAAAACGAAAATGCTCGGTCTTGGTGGTGGGGAGGGGGGTTCAGAATTTCATGCTTGATTGTATATATGCTGCACTTTTGCGAATTTCACGTGAGGAAATCACTTTCTACCAATTTTTCAGTATTTCAGTATATCTACAATTGTAATTATTGCGGATTCTCATTTTTCCCTCTAGAAGGCATAAATAAATTGTGCTAACCTAGAATTACTTGCAGCGCATACTAGAATGTTCAATAACTTCAAATAAAATGAAATTGACGAATAAAAATTTCGAAAAAAAAAGATCAATTTCAGTAATGAAGAACAAGTGAGAAAAATTCATTCTCAGCTATTTGAGCTACATATCATGAATTATTCTTGCGAGTATCAAATAAATTTCAAGCAAAATTTAGTGATTTTCATTATTTTTCACATACTGCAAACGTACGTCGAAGAATTTCTGTAATAATGAAAAATTAAGAAAAAATTCGGTCTCTAATGACTTAAACTGAATTTAAATTATTAATCTTCAGTTCTCATTTTTATAAAATAAATTTCAATGCAGATCTAGTCAATTTATTTTTTTCCAACATGTTGAAATTTATTTTTGTATATTATATAAATACATATTTGGTTTTTTTCATGGTTGTCGATTTTATCTAAAATTTATTGAAATCAATTTTCATTAGCCATTGAATGAATATATTCACATTTCAAATTTAATAATAATGACTCAATCATTTCTTTTTCAGGACAAAATAAAGGGGGTTATTTTATATCTGAATTATTGTGACTAAGCCTTAATTCTCAAACCTGTTCACACAGGCCATAACAAATTTCTCTTTGTATCAATGAAATGTAATTTTCAAAGAATAGTTGAAATTTGTTTTCGTCAATTTATGCCTTCAACGTTCCATTGAACATTATATTAGTTATCAGCGAAACAACGTAATAACAAAGTGAAAATAATAGACATTCCAAAACTACTAAAGATTGAATCCATTTCCGAAAAAAAAACGAATTAAATGACAATTTTTTTCGAAAGGAGCGCAGCATATATCCGAATAGTCAGTTGTCTATTCCAGTCAAGCAAACATAGACAAAGCAATGTGAAGCATCTCAAATATTATATACAAAAAATATACAAAACTTAATCTGATAATTTTACAATATCTCTTTCACAAACTTTTCTGTATGTACGGACATGATGATGCATGCATTTGATAAACATGTTAATTTTGGTCATGTAAGTAAGTCAGAGTAGTAAAATTGTACACAGTTCAAAATGTCATATTATAATGGCATTACAATAAATTATGTTGTCGTTATACCTTCATTCTGACAGTGTTGTTGTAATGACAATGTCGTTGTATAGCTCTACCATTATGAACGTGTTACCGTAATTGTACCATATTGACAGTATCGTTGTAGTCGTACCTTGTTATATTGACAATATCGTTGTAGTCGTACCATGGTTATATTTACAGTGCAGTTGTAATAGTACAATATTGACAGTAACGTTGTAGTCGTACCATGTTATATTGACAGTGCAGTTGTAATTGTACCATTATGACCGTGTTATCGTATTTGGACCATATTGACAGTAACGTTGTAGTCGTACCTTGTTTATATTGACAGTGAAGCTTTCAATGTACCATTATGACAGTGTAATCATATTTGTACTATATTGACAGTAACGTTGTAGTCGTACCTTGTTTTATCGACAGTGCAGTTGTAATTGTACCATTGTCAGTATTTTTGTAGTTAAACCATTATAATGACAGTGTCGTTTTCGAAGTCAAAGATGTCGTCTTCGTTCCCTACATCAAAAAACATCAGATGAATAATTAAATCGTACCGTAAAAAATTGATTTATTTTCAGTAACCCTCATATCATGTTTTCTTTAGCTAAGAAACTGGATTTTGTCTTAGATCTTCGTATGGAGTACAGTCACTCATTAACACAAAAATATTGTTTTTATGCCAACTACAGAGTAGATTTTTTCAATTGTAGGACATAACCATTGGAAAGCAGATTTAAAAACTTACACGTTATGAAAAACATTGAAAAATATGTGATCTCATCTTGACTTTCGAATGAATTATTGAAAGGTTTAGTTCTGTCACTAATGTATTTAGTTTCAATGGCGATTCTGAAATTCAACCACTTCAATAAGTTTAACATGAGCTAAACAACTCTCAAAGATAATTCAATTATTAGAAGTATCCTGAAAGTTCACTTTGTCTTTCCAATTTTTACTCTATTTCGTTATTATATTTCTTAGAAGAACAATTTTGAAACACAATCAAGCTTGAGAATTAATAATGTTAATTCAAGTATTCAAAAAAGAAAAACATTTCTGTAACAATATATCCTATAGACAAGATTATCCATAAAATCGTCATCTTTATTGACAATACTAGATTGTTTTCAACTTAAAGGCGCCATTTTATTGCTGCAAAGAAATATGTTTTATTCTGAAAAACAATGAAGACCTAAGACAACTGAAAAGAAATCGATAAATATTTATGAATATATGGATACATCAAACTAGTATGTTAAAAACATTTAGTCACAAATACGTTGATCATGAAAGTTGTATTGTATAAAAATAATCTGAAGAGTTATGCAATTTGTTAAAACAATTATTGAGCAGTGGTAGTTTGTTAACGTACACGATCAACATGAGCTAATAAATATGCTATTCCTATTCCCCTCCCACCGTATGAACCAGTCATTAATCTGCCGTTCCATCTACCAACTGAAGAATTACAAAAAACGGATCAGACCTTCTTACTATCGGTCCGAAACGATTGGAACTATATAATTGGATGATCGAATGAAGAAGTGAAAGAAGGAGAATGAATTCTTGAAGGGCAAGAAAGACTACAAACAATCGGAACTGTTTTTTACGAGTGAGTCCATGCTCAGGATGCCAATTGTCGATACATACCCTGATCAGTGTCAGGATCGGTATTATAGTGATAGCTCTGCGTGACTCCCTCGTGGGAGTGCGCACGTGCAAGCCTTTGCAATCGCGCCATCTGTGCGGCAACGCTGTAAGCCGGCGGCGGCTGTCTCCGAACGCCTGGACCTGGGTGAGAAGTTTGCATTCGTGAATTTACGGACAATTGTTTTACCATCACCCATATGAGATTAATTAGGTTTCGAGAAAAATCTCGTTGGGAAGATTTCGTTGTATATTTACGAATTGAAGCCACTGTTAGCTACAAACCGAATAATGAAAATATAGTCTTAGAGCAATTAAGTTGCAGCTTTTGTTGTTCTGTCAAAAGCATAGTGGCGTCTAGACGAGATGCATGCCCAAAATAATTTTTTATGTATTGGTTCAATTTAGATAGTACCAAACTTCAAGAGAAAGTATTCGTTATTGAAATCTTCCGAACAAGATCAATGTCTTCAATATTGTTACTCTTATAGAGCAAGATTCCAGAGCCGCCAGACGTTACTTATTTTCTCAGAAATAATATATATGAGATGAAGTAGTGGTCTTATGTACTTTCAGTGTATGGATACCTGCTACCTTGTGCCGACGGCCAATTTCCAGGTATCAGGTGCTTAAGATGGAAAAAAAACTCAACTCACTTTTCTTATTTTCTCAGTCTTGATTTTTATAGCTATATGATACTCTGAGAACTATTGCAATACCTTATGCAAGCAGCCAGGCCGATCGTATGGCCAAACATCCCGCCAGATACAAATAAAGTGTCCCTATAAGTATGACAGTATGAGCGAAATGTCATGATTTGCTCATTTAAGCGCGATAATGATTATCTATGCGCGTTAATCTCCCTTCTATACTTACTGTCATGACATTTCACTCATACTGTCATTCTCATAGGGACACTTTATTTATGTCTGGCGGGATGTTTGGCCCATACGATCGGTTTGGCTGCTTGTATATGGTATTGCAATCGTTCTCAGAGTATAATATATAATAATCAAGACTGAGAAAATAAGAAAAGTGAGTTAAGTTTTTTCCATCTTTAGCACCTGATACCTGGAAATTGGCCGTCGGCATAAGGTATCCATACACTGAAAGTACATAAAAACACTACTTCATCCCATACATATTAATGCTGAGAAAATGAGTAACCTCTGGCGGCTCTGGGATCTTGTACTATTAACCGATTAATACATCTCAATATGTATCCAACTAACTAAACTACGCCCAGTATAAAGCTTTAGTTACGTATCGATCGAGCTCGAAGGGTATAGAAAAAAATTACGTGCGTTTTCTGTCCAATGTAGAACTATGTGAATGAAACTCTTGAAAAATTAGTGATTATTTTCCTTTTGAGAAAACTGTTAATAAAAGCTTGCAGAAAGCGAATTAATTTTTCAATAATTTCGAGATATCATGAAAACTTTCTTCAATTACTGTCATAACATGCGTTATCACCTACGAAAATCAAAACTTTTAGTATATCAACTAAGTAGAATAGATTTAGTAGAAATGATCATGCCAAAAAAAACATATTTTTGAATGCTATCAGAACACTATTCGTGTAAATAGAAGTGTATATTCCTCCACTTTGATTCAATACTTATAAATACTTAAAAATGTCATTAGAAAAACAAATGTTTGATTTTAACGGAGTGATGCTAAGATTTTTGATCTGAAAAAAACCACGTTGTGGTAAACGCTGCAATTAAGTAACTATAATAATCATGAAAATCAAACATGAGTTTTTATAATAATATTATTGTGAATTTTAACAAAGAAACAGCCTCATCAATTGAAAAAATTTACTGCTATGACGATAATACAAAATAGAAAAAATATTTAGTTTTTTGCAATTGAGGTTATGCATGTATATAAAATATAGAAATTACTGAAGGGATTTAAGAATTTCATGTTTCAATGAGCTCAATATTACACTTGCAAAACAGAGTTTCAATTTAAATCAATCGATTGCCATATGAAAATAAATAGCAAGTTTTTTCAAAATGTGTTGAGTTTAAAACATCTCTTTAATAAAAAAAATTGTTCTGTTGAAACATATTCAATGGAGGCACATGCACATCTTCAAAATGCGCAAGTCTCAAAAAAACCACGTGAAGAAAAACTAAACACTAAACGATGCGTTAAAATGTCACGTGTAGTCTTGGTTGCGCGCATAAAAGCCAAAGCCAAACAGTGTTGTGTACATACCTAATGGGGGCCGGGGAGGGCTGGGGCATCTCTGATAGGGGTGTAGAAGCCCCTCGCCCGAGCTACAATGACTGGTTGTACTGTGACCCGAATCAGAAGAAGTGACAGAACCTGTGTAAACATGCCACCATTCAAATAAACGTGCTCCAAGGGGCTAGATGCAGCGCGGCATGCATTTGACGGGCTGGCGTTTGGATTCTGAAGAGGTTTTCCACAAAAACCCGGTAGTACGTTATAGTGACAAATAAGAAACTTCCGTTGTGCGCAACTCTCTGTTTTACTCGAAAGCATTTAATAAAATCTAGCTATACTTGGTGAAACTAATAAAATTCATAACGAAACACTACTTTTTTCAGCATTTTAACAAATAATTGATTTATAAGGAATAACGTTTCGATGTACTACTTCTTCGTCAGATGCTGAAGAAATAATGGTAAAATTCTACAGATATTCGTGCATTCGTATACTATTAATGATATAGAAATATAAGCAAAATAATAAGGATATTAAAACCGAACTATTAGCTGGTACTGCATTGTTGAACAAAATAGATACTTGTTAATTGTTACTTGTGAGTTCTTCCCAATTGCCAGGTAAAACTCACAAGTTATTGAAATTATCCAACAATGTAGCTAGGTTGAAATTCCTGATGTATTTTAATTAAATTCCTCGATAATTAAGGTTATATATAAATATCTGTGTCTGTATTATTTTACTATTATTGAATCATCTAATCTAATGAAGAATTCGAAAATACTTCAAAACGTCCTTCATATAACTATTATAATTCAAATATTTTTGAAAAGTGTTATTAGCGTTTCATTATAAATAACCTTGTATTCAATAACAGGAGATATATCATTCATATCATAAGCGATTTAACTAATCACTCTATCTCAAATGAGCATTACTGATGAGATCTTATAAGGTTCAAAACATCTGTCCGTTGTTTATGTATTTCAATTCAGTCCACTTTATAACCGCGAATAATAATTTAAAACGTGGTAAATTACAACAGCTCGAAAACTAAAGACGCTAGTTTCAATCCTCAAAGATATCATCAGTGTTGCTTATTTCCAGTGGAGTGATTATTTGAATATCCAGTAATAATAATGCAGATTTCTCTAATAACCATATCCCGCAAAAGTTAATTTGATGCTTTCTTAGTGTGAAAGTTTAAATCTATTCAAATATCTGAACATTTCGAAAGAGAACTTTGGAGTTGAAAAATTTGAATTATTTTCAAGCAAGATGTGTTTATAGATAAACAAAATTGATGTAATTTTAAGTGTAAATTTCTCTTACAGTCGCTTTAACCTGAGAAGTCGTTCGAATTTAAACATTCTTTAGTATTTTTTTTTATTGAAAGTCACTCACGTGCTTGCAACTCGTGTTTGTTCAATAGAAAGAAAAATGTTTTTAATTTAACATAATTATAAAACACTGCTGTTAGGATTTTTTAAAGTATTATGAAGTTTCAGGCCAAAAATTAGTTTTTCAGTAAAATTACACAACACATTACTTTCTTGTATAACACAGAATTCTACGTTGCAACCTAATAAAATAAGTTGCTCATGTTTGATTATACCCGACTCAAAATCAACAAAATTCTATCAGAACAATAAAACCAATACTGAATTAATGACAAAAAACAATCGGAGAAAACTTCTCAATTTTCGCCTTCAACGGAAGTTTCTTGATATACTTATAAAAAAAGATTATTTAAGAAAAAAATTAACGAGCGTTTACCAAAACGTGAAAAAGCCAGCCCTAAATATTTTCCGACAAAAAAAAACAATAAGCACGTGAAAATAAATTTCATCGAATTAAATGAAATCTATTAATCTGAAATTTAAATACAATGACCGTCAAATTGCAGTTAAGTGAAATACGACTAAACTATGGTGCTCCAGAAATTTTCTGATATTTAATTTAACAATCATCGTGAAGTAAACTATTAAAATATTTAAACGCTTTTCTGATACTGAAAAAAAATGGAAAACAGTAATATAGTGTTTTTGTCGGTCATTGTATTTCAATATGAAACGAGAAACGAATGAAAATTTCTCATTTTCACCTACAGTATATAGCAATTTATTAAGAATGGTGATTTTAAAATGAATGAACGTGCTATAAGCGAAAAAGTGCACAACGGGAAAGCACAGCGAAACAATAATTTGTACACAAAAGGAAAAAAACCGTTGCACAGCTGAAAGAAGCAGAGCGATCTCTGGAAGAAAAACTCACCGGAAGTGGCGTTTTTCCTCAGCGGCATATTGCTGAGCGATGTGACGCTACTACTTTCCGCCGAAAGTGCAACTGAAGGTAGCGGAGTTGGGGTGTCGGAATGCGACCTTTCGTGCATCGCTCTACCCCCTACTCCCGAACTGCTAGTCGAACTGTGCGAACAGTAACTCGAGTAACTGCCTAGAAATTGTACAAATTCGTGGTGAGGAGACGAAGACTACGTACGAGGAGAGTTCAAATTTCAACAGGAATTATTCTTATGACACCTTGCCTAAATAAAGGTGTCGCCCAAAACGTTCCGCTTAGAATAGTAGTTTTGTTCGCGATAAGGATTCAGAACCGACTCAGAACGAGTTCATGATCAATCCGGAATGTCGTAATACGCACGCGCAAGTATAAACCGGTTCGTGATTATTTTAAACCGCGAACGATTTTAGACATGCGTAGTGAAAATTATGCATTCACGATTGTTTGGTTAAATTCTCAAAGAGTCGTGAATGCGTCAGCCTCGAACTTACGGTTCTAGTTTGATTATTATAACCAGTAGAAACAACCAGATACAGAACCGTAACTAAAAATTACGGAATTTTGTGTTCCGCGGACATCATAATTCAAACTGCCAATAGTTCCTAATCAGTTCTGAATCCTCAGCGCAAACAAAACTATTTTTATCGAAATAGAGCAAGTAAAAGTTGTTTTCTTGGTCAACAAGTTTCATTAGATGCAGACTAAGAGGAATCACATGGTTGCCATATGACTTTAACCATATGATGGGTCCAAGAAGACGTATGACATACAATGACGTGTTCTGTGTGGGGATCGCCCAAATCAGAGGGATCCTAGGTAGGTAGGTAGGTAGGTGTGGATGGTGACCGATGCGCTGCGACCTTATTAGATCTATTGTGCCCCATTGAGGATTTTAAGGGGCTCTATTCGTGGTATTTCTTCTACAGTCAGCTGGTATGATCCCAGTGTGTTCACACCATGGTGCACAGCATAGCACTCCATCAGTATATGGTGGGGTGTTTCTGGACGTTCCTTGCAGAATCTGCAGGTGCCGTCCCCCTCTAAACCTAGCTTCCTCAGGTATTCTTTGAGTCTGCAATGCCCCGTAAGAAATCCTGTGATTGTCTTTAGACTAGTTTTGCTGAGGTTAATCAGTGTCTTCGATCTTGCTCGGTTGAACTTTCCGAGAAGATCTTTGGCCTGCCTCAGTCCTGGAAGTCTTTGCCAGTATGTTGCTCTCATTGCTTCTTCAGCTTTATTGAGTTCTACTTGGAAGTAAGATTTTCCAAGTCCGCAGAAAGGTTCTGGCCCGATTAGTGGCGTTGACGCACCCTTTCGTGCCAGGGTGTCTGCTTGTTCATTACCCTTCACTCCGACGTGCCCCGGCACCCTAGGATCCTAGCTCAGCCCATAGGTGGCGACACAACAATTCGATAGAAATAGATCAATTACGTCTTTTTCTTTAAGTGACTTAGATACACGCATTATTCATTTTCATACTAAATCTGTTAGTCAACACGAAGACAAATCCTCATATAGGAGGAGGATATCTTTGAAACGTACAATTCTCGAACGTCCTGCCATCTGACGGGAAGCATGCGTACTAAAGTTTCTGGCCACACCGGCCTATTAGAACTAAAGTTCCATATTCGTCTTTTTTGGTACTGGTATACCTCAGAGCTTCATCCTTCTGCCCATATTCAACGGTTTACTGGAGTAACTAATAGTAATATCTTCAGCTCAATAAAGCATAGATTTCTGGTATTAATGCCCTATTTCTCCAAAATTTGAGAATGGAGAAGGTGCCATCAGATTAAATCTGTTTGCGTTTCATAATATACATTTTGAAAACATTTTAGACTCCTGTAAACAATAGTTCCATATTTGTCATATTAATGCATAGTTATCTAGCAGAATATTAGTATATTATGTTCATCAACATCTTGCACGGAACACCAAGTTCTCTTAGATGATATCTTCCTTTGCTTTATCTAGTAGAAACTAGAGCAAAGAAAGACGCTTGACTTTGGAGTAGTTAGTTGACAAAATTTCACTAGAATTTTTGTTTATGTCTGGAGTTTATTCAATGTTACATGTTGAGTTGATATGAATTAGTCATTCACACAAATGGTTTAAAATTATTTTGCACTCATCAAAATTCCGCATGAAATTTGAACTCCCCCATACTTTTATATCAAACGACATTTTAGTGATGTGTTTAATACGAGATATTTAACATTATTTATTAGTATTCTTTTAAAATGAGATGTTATAGAGATTTCTCTAGACTTCCAGACGAAATCAAGGAATTCTCTCAAAAACGTGTTGTATCTTAAACACCAAGTTTCAAATAGGTGAAAACCGTTTTTCTTCGTCTCTAACCAATTTTCAATGCATTAGGAAAACAAACTATGACACACTGACAGAATGAATCTCTCATTTTACGACTGATGTTTCCATTATAAAAGAATAGTGAAATATTCCATATTTATTAAGTTACAATAGAGACGTGATGAAGCAATGAAGTTGCCAATGAAACGGATTTTACTAATTTATATTTGATGTTAAGTATTTGTGAAGGTTTCGTATATTTGTCGTGTACGTTGAGAAAAATTTTAGAAAATTGTAAATGTCATAGTGAAGATTTCCTTTTTTGATTAAAGTAATTCCAAACTGAAGAAGACTACATATGTTGGTCGAAACGTTTTAATATAATATAAACAAAAAATTTATGGAGTTTTAACTACCAATGTTTGAACCAATATTCCCAAGAAAAATTCAATGTCCTAGTATATATATATTATATATATATATATATATATAATATATATATATATATATATATATATATATATATTATATATATATATAAATATATATATAAAATATATATATATATATATATATAAATATATATTAAAATATATATATAAAATTATATAATATATATATATATATATATATATATATATATATACTTCCATTTGCTTCGACGCTTGAACAATCACTTAATCTTCTTAATTTCTTGTTTATTTTTTTAGAACATGTCCAAATACTTTTTGATGGTATTCTTATTGATGTGTTTTTACACTGCGATACTGCACACTCATAATTTTTGGAATTCATTTTTATCACACGAATTAATACGATATTTTGTTCACTTTCTTCTGCTACGCATAGACTCAATGATATGTTTACCTAAGCATGAGCATGACGTCAGACAACGCGAGCTGTGACACATGCGAGCGCGCCATTAGAATAATTATTAGAAAACTGGCTTTAATTAAAACTATTTTAATTACCAAATTTTTTTTTTCGTAAATGTGCACCCACATTAAAGGAAGAGTATTTCAAAAACTGTTTTTCGATCCGATATTATTGAAAGTGGCTTCAAGTTATCTATATTTGAGATACTTGTAATTTAAATAGTGGTGACTTTTGTATAAATTTGTATCCTAATCATTTATGCTGTGATATTCCTGTTTTTGAGGATTTTGTATTTCTACTACTATCTTGGACGCAAATTGAAAAATACATTCCGAAAAAATAGTGTCTTCAATAATGATGAAAAGGGAAAATCAGAACGGTTGAAGATATCGGAAAACGATTTCCACCTTATGAGCGAACTGTCAGAACTAAAAATTCTCATAGTTACCTGTGGCACTTGGAGCTCTCCTCACAGCTGGGCTAGCTTGAGCTGGATTAATTCCCGCCAATACTTGTGCGGGCTGGTAAGGTCTCTTTTTGTTAACGTCCGAAAGTGATAAAAGCTTTCGAACAGTTTGGGGCGAAGCAGTGCCTAAAAAAATTCAATTAAATGAGAAACTGTAAGAAAATAATATAAAAACGAAGCTAAAAACACTAACAATGCAAAGGCAATAAAACTTTTATAGTTTAGTTTGTAACACAAAATAATATATCTTACTTGATAACAAACTTCATATAAAAGCATCGTAATTTAAAAAAATGTCGCGGGACACCCCCGACACACAATGCCATAAATTAACAACGTTCGAGAGTAATTAAATGAAAAAAATCAGGATTATTTGAGAGGGTAACATATTTAAAACTCCAAAGAGTCTCATTTACCAAATTTAGCCGAAGGTTTTCTCTCATCGCTGGCGCTACTCGTACTACTCGTCGTGGAAGGGGCAGGAGAGGCGTGTCTTTTCGGCCTCTGACTTCCCTGATTGGACGAAGTACCCGAGGCCATGCCCTCGCACTCGTAAGACATATCTCGCAGCTTGTCCTCGTCGGTTATCACTTTCAAGTTGTTGAGATAAGCCTTCACGCGTCTCACCATCTGAGATTCCTCGAACATTTTCTTGGGATTAGGCGCGGCCGTTGATTTTTTTCGACGTTTTACCGTCGTCTGACCTGAAAATGATAATTTGAAAGTTCTTTACAAGTAATCTCAATACAAATCAATTATACAGTCCGAAAAATGACTCTTAGAACAAACTAGCGGAATCACTTTGTAAATAAGGCTACTACCGTAGATGAGACAATAACTTTAAAATAATAATAAGCAGAAACAGATAAAGAAATAAATTTCCAAGAAGAACTATTGGAAATTAATTATTGAAACGACATTATTCGCCCAGTATACAGAAAATAGTATCACCATAGATATGCAGCGTTATTATACTCAGGAATAATATAACAAGAGAGTGAGAATAAATTGAAAATAATTTGACAGATTTTTTTAAAACTTGTTGCCAGGCAATAGTCACGAGAGCCCGGAGGGCTCGAGTGGCTATTTCCAAATGGCAACAAGTTTGAACAAAATCTGTCAAATTATTTTCTATAATTTATCGAACTCGCGAGTTATATTTGACTAGATTATTTTTTGATTCAAAATATTTTTTGTTATTTCTGCATCAGAAAAGGTACTAAACCGATGATTTTCATCCATTTTATATATCGCGTTGACACAATTAGGTAATTATTTTGACAACTATCTGACACTTGCTAAGCAAATAAAAGCTACAGTGATTATTCCCGAGAATAATCACAAAAGATTTATTCCCACTATAATAATGACATCATTGGTTAAAACTTACTTTTGTGACAAATACAGAAGCATTTCATTGGTTTTAAGAAACGTCAAAAAATAATCGGAAAAATTCGATTTGATTCGATTGATATCTATAATTTATTTGAAATTGTTGCTCTTTATAATTTATTGATTTGGTTCTATTATTTAATGAATTAACTGCTACCTTGAGTTATTAACATGTTTTTAAAAAAAAATAAGTTTGATGATCAAAAAAATTAATATATTATATTATGCATTTATATTATTCATACTTCTGAACAAATTTTATTCTTGTTTAGTATTGTTGGCTTCTATTTTTTTTTTATTCGATTTTTTATTTAATTTACTGCTATCTTAAGTGATTAACAAGTTCTTCTTCAGAAGAAAAAAAGTTAAATTAGTAGGTGAAATGAAAAAATTGTAAAAATTGTATACAATAATAAAGAAAATGATGTATTGCCACTTAACATTGATGAAAAATATAATTTCCAAGCTTAATTATTCATTATGAAGAACTAAAAAATAGATATATAGACAATAATGTTAGCACAAGGAATAAATCTATACAACTACCTAAACCTACATTCGGAGCAGGTAAAAAAATATCAGAATTTGTGGCAACTAAAACTTTTAACTCACTTCCAAATGAACTCAAAATATTAAGTAATAAACAAATAAAAAAAAAGTACAAAATATTCATAAATGAAAACGAAAAAAAGGAAGTTAATGAATAAAAATAAGTAAATAGGAACAACTATCATAAATGAATAGTAAGATCAAAAAATAAAAAACAGCATGAAATAAAAACTGGAATAAGCAAATAAAATGTTATATATACATAATGTATTTTAGTTTTAAGTTTTTAAAATAAGCTAGCTTTAAGCCATAGTTTGTGCTGCGTACAGATGTTATACATCTCTGCAGATACAAGAAATTTTATTTTTTGTATTGTTACCTTGCAATAACTTGTAATGCAGGTAACACAAGCAAGCAAATAAATAAATAAAAATAAATAAATAAATAGGTCCTCAGCATCTATAAGTAAAAATAAAGAGTGTATATTAATTCCCTTTTTTTTCCTTTCAACTTGTTTTTCACTAACCTCATTTTATTTTTATTTATTTTTCAGATACAGGAAACCTACTAATTTCGATTTATTTTTTCAGCTTTCGTTCAATCCTTTCCTTTTATGAAATATTCAATAATCGAAATTCATTTGTTTCAGATACTTTATAGACAATGGAAGTCCAGAATTTTACCAATGAAGAAAATACATTGTCGAGCAACAAATAAAATAATTTAATATATTCTATCAAGCATTTAATTTGCCAAAGTTAAATGAAATGCTGAAGATGAACTAAAGATCACAACTGCTTTCATTTTTGTTACTGTAATTGACAAAATATTAGGTTACACTTATATAATAAATTTTTTATTTTATTGGTGTTATATACCAAAGATAAAAGAGGGGGGGTAATATTTTAAGGAAAGTTACACTTCAACGATGAGAGAATTGAGAGTTAAACGTTAGTGAAAAGGGACAAAAACAACAAACCTTGTTGGCAATGTTGAGAATTTGTCGTCGTGAGTTCCGTGTTCAGAGTAATCATGGCATTGCTTGCGGGCTGTCCTCCAAGTTCCAACATCGTCAGTAGATCGTACGGACTGCTGCACATGTTGCTCAACGACCTAACCTCCTTCGCGATCATCCTCAGCTTTTCGAAGTTGACGAGGTTCTCCATGTGGGAATCATTTCCCAGATGGATGAAAGTCAAGTCTTTTTTCACTACCGGATAAAACGGTATCTGGGAAAAAACGATATTTTATTTACAAGGGTCTATTATTCCATACTTTTCGCAATGTATTGAGATTAATTATATAGGCCAAGCTACAGAGATTTTTTCATGTAAAAGGGTTAGAAGAAAACCAGCTTCGCCATTGTGTGTAAAATAGTTCCACATGATATATAGTGATATGTTTTTCACTCGACTTTATTATTTATGTCTTTGTTATTAACAATTTTATGCAAAAAATCGTATACACAAATTTTACTATATGCATATTATTTTTGATTTTACTAGGCAGCAAATGTTTCAAACTTTTCCATATATTTTGCGCAGAACTCTGCTGAATAAGTTTATGATAATATTCTCTTTCAGATGCCCTCATTTGATAGGTAACACAATTTCTTATTCTCTTATATTCTTGAAGAAATACTAAATCTACGTCTTTTTTTCTGATGAAGTCATTCAAAAGAGCCTGTTTTGTTATACTTTTCAAGCAATTGATATTGATTGAACTAATTTCTCTCAAATATAACATGTTTAAGTAATATATATGTATTTATTATTTATACTATGTACTAGACATTACTACTATCTGAAATTACGAATTTCGAACTACTCTCTACTTCTTCGTCCTTGTCTGTCATTTTCTTTTGAGGAGTTTCTTGGATGCTGAGTTTCTGGTTGCGCAGGTTGATTTTTAGTTTTGGTATTTTCTTTTATTCTTCCGAGCTTGTGTTGCCCTTTTCCCTCTTTATTTTCGATTTTTCTTTGTCTCCTGTTCCTTGTATTATCACTTGAGAATTTCCGATGATATCTTCGTCCGACTCTTCTCTAATGGTTTCTTTTCTTTGCTCTTCATGAAACTGATGTTCTATTCCTTCTAGTATTTTGTTTTCCTTTTCACTAGTTTGATTTACTTCAGTATGCTCTTGGACATTTTCCGTTTTTTTTTTCTAATATTTGATATTCATTTGGTGTGTCTTCTATTATTCTTTTTTCGTATTCTTATAAATTTCTATGTGCTATTGGCAAAGGGGAGCTTGGCCGTCTTATTTCGTACAATCTATTCCTAGGTAATTTAGGACATGTTTTTTTATCATGTCCCGGCTCGTCGCAAACCATGCATGTTCGAATTTGATTTTTGTACGTGACTAAAGATGTATGACCTTCTTCGGTTATGTAAGATGGTATCAATTTTTTCATTGTGATGATAACCGATCTAATCCCATTTTCCACAGGAAATAAGTCCTCGTGACCATGAAACTTTTCGTTGAATATGGATTTCACAATGCTATATTCTGATAATTTTCTTTTAATTTTTTCATTTACAATTTCGACGAGAAAGTCGTATACTCTAAATTTAATATCATCACTATCTTCAGTTATATAAATATCTACTTCTTCACCTTCTTCATCTATCTATGAACTTAACTATTCCATTATCAAACATTCCTAAGAGTTTCTGTACTAGTAGTTTGGAAACTAATTTGATGAAAATTTTATGTAGAATGTGATCAAACTGAATGCAGATAATTCACCGATGTAATTGCAGATCTGATGATTTCTTCCGCACATTTTTGAAACATAACATTAAAGTATTCTCACGTTTTATTTTCATGAAGAAAATGTTTATCACTTATTTGATTTTTATCTCAATAACAAAACAGAGCTGGTCACAACCTTCTGCGTCAATATATCAAGATGGACGTAGCTGTTAGAATAGTAATTGCTAGCAATGTGAATTTTTGCAGGGTTCCCCTTATCATCTGATATTAGCATATGTCACAGTGATTTTGCTTTTTCAAAAGTTGCCGAACCGTTAACATATCAATAAAATAAAATATACGTAATAAAATTATTGTAGAAAATGAAAAGACGAAAAAAATGAGAGGTCGGACGACTCGATCAGACCTTTAGTCTAAGGGGAAAATTGGAAAAAACCGGCCAAAATGCAGTTATTTCGAAAGTTCATAACTCGGTTATTTTTTGAGTTGTAGCGTAGATCCTCCGGTTAGTATTATTTATCAATATAAACTATATTTGTGCGAAGAGCAGGATGTGTCCGATGCATAGTTTTCGATCTGTGGCCATTTGAATATTTTACTATGCAATTTTCCAGCAGACCTGAATGCGACAGGTTTGGTCCGATTTCATTATACTAAAAAGATTTTGAAAGTAGAATTCTCATAGTTCAAAACGTTCATCTTGGATTTCCATAAAAATGCTGAGAAATATGTTAAAAATAAAGCTGAACATGACGAAAAACGGCCGAGCGCGTAAGAGTAGTTGAAGAGTGGGGGTAGAGCAGCAGGCAAGGAGAAGTATGACATTCGAAAGCGTCGGCATTTTGAACGTGACAGTAATTTCTAAACGCTGTCAGATAATAATTGTAAACCCCCACTCTTCAACTACTCTCACGCGCTCGGCCGTTTTTTGTCATGTTCAGTTTTATTTTTAACATATTTCTCAGCGTTTTTATGAAAAACCAAGATGAACGTTTTGAACTATGAGAATTCTACTTTCAAAATCTTTTTAGTAAATTGAAATCGGACCATAACTGTCGCATTCAGGTCTGAGCAAAAAACTAAAAAAAAACGATTTTGCGATTTTTTGCATAAAATTGTTAATAACAAAGATATAAATAATAAAGTCGAGTGAAAAACATATCACTATGTATATCATGTGGAACTATTTGACAAACAATGGCGGAGCTGGTTTTCTTCTAACACTTTTTGCACAGAATGCTCACTCTAAATCTCTGTAGCTTGGCCTAATACGGTAACTGTTCTCAGTTATAACATATTTTTCCAGTAATTTATGTAATAACTGGTTGTTTCCTTTGTAATACTCGAAGTTTGCACCAAGACAGTTTTTATGCGACCCTTTAATACTTTAATGTAATACTATTGATTTTGAGTTTTTGGGCATGAGACAAGTATAGTCTGTCCAGCGATAGTTGGCGTTCACGTCACATACATGCGCAAATAACGACGCAATGCTACCTACTCAAATAAATAAAATTCGGAATTGTCAAAATTCATATTTGTCGTAAGTATTTTTCTGAAACGGTAGTTATATGGTGATAGTGACCGGATAATCCATTTCGACAAATTGAATCCCTCAAGAAAAATTAACATTCCCAGTAATGAAAATATGTTGAATTGAATTTTAAGTAATTCCGTTTCAAAATTTGCAATGTTGTCGGACCCTCTCGACCTACTTTCACGTTTGACAGTCGCCAAAATCACCTCTATATCTTATTTTTGTTGAAAATTGGATTCAATATCTAGCAACACTGTTTCCGATCGACGTTATACACAATTGATGACGCGAACGCCAAGTCTCGCTGGACAGACTATAGAACCAAATTATGTTAAAAAAAATCTTCTAATCGTTTGTAAAAATTAATTCGAAAGCAAAACTAAATTCGTACGTAACCAGAAGTTGAATTTTTAACAAATTGAAGTTTTAACAAATTCACAAAATCAACTTAAAAAACTGTCAAGAATAAAACATAACCTAATTATTTCAGTCATACTATCATTAAATGATAACATTTTCATATCAGTGGAGCTACATCAAATCAAATGATTTAGAATAGTAACTTTGACAACTCTCACTCAATTCTTTACGTATTATCTTATTACTTACTATTGGAGGATGAGTCTGCTCTGTGCAAACCATTTGTCGATATTTACTCATGTTCCTCGATGGGTCCATCAGTTGCTGCAAATCGTGAAATACCCTCTGATACTTATTTGGTAATTTTTCCCAGCATTGTTTCAGTCTTGATACGGCCCCATGACCCAAACCACTAATTATCGCGAACATGGAGTTGAAATTTTTGCATTCCTTACATTGTCCTGCAACGAATAGAGAATATTTCAGCGTTTTACATAGGAGAATTTTAAATCGGTAAATTCAGTTTTCCAATAATACAACAATTAGTCATTTGTTCCTGTATAATCATTAAATTGAACTCAAATGAAGTTTGTGGAAATAAACATTCTTATAAAATAATTTTAAAAAGTTATTAAGCAAGTACAAGCAAGACAATCGATCAAGTTAATTTTTGGTGTTGGTTAATTGAAACAAAGAAAAATTAGTTGTAAAACATAACAGATGGAAATTTTTGATCACAGAATGAAACACGCTTAACAACATTGTAAAAGTGTATTATATGAAATCATTTGTTTGTGATTACTCTATGTTAACAGAATCGAGCTGATTTGTAGTTTCAATATGTAAAGAAATAAAAAACATGAAACGTGTGTTCAATAAAGTTAGTCACATTACATTTACATAATATATTAGCATAATATTCTTTTAATTTAGTTCTACACATGGAATAAAATGAAGATTTTTCTCTCTATATATTCACTACTTTTTGTATTTTCTATTTGTACTATTCAATTGATATAGTCTGTCCAGCGACCTTTGGCGTGTACGTCACCAATTGTATATGACGTCGATCGTGAGCACTGTTGCCAGACGTAATAAATAATCTTGAATCTAAATAGCTAACCCAATTTTCAACAAAATGAGATATCTTGCGTGTTTGACATGGCGGGGATTTTTAGCGGTAAATTCAAATTGACCATTATTCCCTACCAGAAGTGTCTATCTATATGGAATCCATATTCATCGATCGATAAATCAAACTTAATTACAAAATCTTCTAGGTTACTCGGCGACTGTCAAACGTGAAATGCCGATTACCGGGCGCGTTGGTCGAGAGGGTGGTCCGACAACATTGCAAATTTTTCAATTAAATGACAACTTAACAAACATTCAACTTATTTTCATTACTCGGAATGTTAGTTTTTCTTGAGAGATACATAATAATAATAATAATTTATTGCTCCAGAAAATACAAGATAATAAACATACATAAATATCTCATAAATTATAAGGAAAGTCACATCACAATTGAACATTCATGAATTCCTCCACAGAGTAGAATGCATGTTTTAGCAAAAACTCCTTTACCCGATGTTTGAAAATTGACATTCTCACATTAACATCGATAAGGTTGCTCATTTTATTAAATAATTTAATACCTTGGTATACATGTGAGTTTTGCGCAACCTTCAACCTTGAAAAAGGTAAGTGCATCCTATGATTATCTCTTGTGTGATAGTTGTGCAGATCCCTGTTCTTTATGTATGAGTTCTCATTGGCTTTGATATAGCAGAGCAAGTTAAAGATGTACAGACAGGGTAGTGTCAAGATTCGGAGGCTCACAAACTTAGGCCTGCAGTGCTCCACATGGTGAGAGAATGTCATACATCTTATCACCTTCTTCTGTGCGCAGAAAGCAGCGCCAGAGCACCCAACTGCACCCCAGAACTTCAAACCATACAACACCGACTGGACCAATCCAAAGTACATCAGCCGTAAAACATGTATAGTAACCGAATCTCTAAGAGCTCTTATCATAAAACATGTTAAGCTCAACTTCGAACACACCCCATCAACATGAAACCCCCATGTAAGCTTATGATCCACCATCACTCCCAGAAAGTTGATCCTTTTTACCTGTTCAATAGATCTACCAAGTACCTTGAATAGTAGACTATGGTCATCAGGCACATTTTTTGGTAAAAATCGAATAGCAAATATTTTGAGTGCATTTATAACTAGTCCATTTTTAGAACACCAATCGCTAAAAGAGTCAGATGCCTGATTCGCTGCATTCATCAGTTCTCCCTCTGTCTTCCTGGAAATTAGTATATTCGTGTCATCTGCATACATCACCAGTTTAGCTTCATCAGCAATACATAGATCATTCATAAACATGATAAAGAGCAGAGGACCCAAAATAGATCCCTGTGGTACTCCAGATAAAATATCTAACTCATTTGATTTTGTATCATCAATCACTATTGTCTGCTTACGATTTGTCAGATATGACACAGCCCATGAATATGCATTTCCACGTATTCCCTGGATCATGAGTTTTTCAAAGAGAAGTTCATGTCTTATTGAATCGAAGGCCCTACTTAAATCATAAAACAAAGCAGCAGAATTGAATCCATCATTCAATGCCTCATATATATATATGTGAAAGCACCCTCGAGTGCTGTAGACGTGGACCTATCCCTTCTAAAACCATTCTGAAAATCTTTTAAAATATCAAATTTGTTCAAAAAGTCAACAAGCCGGATATAATAGGCAGTTTCAAATATTTTTGCTAGCTGATTTTGCAAGGATAGTATCCTATAATTTGTAATATCATATCTCGATCCTTTATTCTTGAATATTGGGATGGACTTCGATTTTTTCAGGGCCTCAGGGTAGATACCTTCTTCGAATGATTCATTGATCAAGTATGATAATATAGGGGACACAAGATTACACACCCGTCGTAGAACGTTTCCACTTATACCATCAATACCCGGAGCTGGCTTTGCGGTAGTCTTAAGTATAAACTCTCTCACCTCCTGGGTAACAGTTGGCGCAAGGAAGATGCTTGCATTGATAGGTTTAGGCAGAGCACCACTTTTAGTGTTAATTATCTGGGAAGCGGCTAAAGAAGCAAAATAAGTGTTGAATATATTACAGATATGAATATATAAGATTTGATATGTTAAGAACAGAATATTTGTCGAAATGGATGAACCGGTCACTATCACCATATAACTACTTTTTCAGAAAATTACTTACGACAAATATGAATTCTGACCATTTCGAATTTTATTTATTTGGGTAGGCAGCCTTGCGTCGTTATTTGCGCATGACTGTGACGTACACGCCAACTTAGACTGGACAGACTATATCATTATTAATTTTTGTTGCTTGGGTAAATACAACACACATACTTCACTATCTTATATTTGTATTCAATATTTCACTACTATATTTATACTATAATACTATATTATTATTTTTTTCTATACTTTTATTTTTGGTTGTATATTTGCAATGCTCAATTTATTAGATTTATTGACACTTAAAGAATAGTCATTTGAAGTTCATCTAAATTTTTTAAAAACACTTGATTGATTAGGTATCTACTCATTTGCAAAATTTGCAACTGCTTCATAATTTTCAATCCCTTTACACATAATAATTTTTTTCTCTTCTTCTTTCTTTGATGTTTATGTATCGTACACAAAATTGACGTTAATTTTTGAATTATATTTGATGTAGTACTACCCACGCACAAGCCAAGCTTTTGTGGGAAACCAATTTTTATTTAATAGAAACTATGGATAACAAAATATATTATTTTAGTTTTGTTGGAATTATTATTTATCGTTTATTTATCATTTATTTATCATTTATTTATTTGTGTTGATTACATAAAATGCTTACACTCGTCAAAATATTAAATTAGATAAACATACAGCTTAAAGTGCAATTCTTGCCTAAATACAATACATAAAATAAAGTTAAAATTTAAATTAAAATGTCTTAAGATTGAACTAGAAAAATCACATTTAAAACGAACAATTTAAAAACTCCTCTGTGGAATAGAAAACTTTTTTTATTAATACTTGTTTAACCCTATTATAAAATATGTTTGGCTGTAGATCTTTAAGTTCCCGAGGTAAAACATTAAAGAATTTCCTACCCCAAAAACCTGGACCGTCTTGACACCTTCTCAAACGCCAGCATAGAGGCATTAGGTTATTTTTTGCGCGAGTATTATAACTGTGGACGTCTTTGTGAGTTTGGTATGAGGCAATGTTATGCTTTATGTGCATTAGTGAGATGGTAGTGTGAGCACACCCAGCTCGGTGAAAGCTGCCCTGCAGTCATCCCTATAGCCAAGGCCGGCCATCAATCTGATAACCCTTCTTTGCATAGCAAAAAGTCTTCGGGCCTCAGGTGAGTGGCCCCATGCAAGAATGGAATAAGATATGTGGGAACTGAAAGATGGCAAAATAGGCAGCTCTCAGTATACTAGGAGAGACACACATCCTAAGGTTTCGGATCACAAAGATGCTCTTGGACAGCTTTTTGGCAACATCATTTATATGGGGGCCCCATTGTAGCTTTGAATCCAGACGTACCCCCAAAAATGTTGCATCGTCTGCACTGTCAATGGAGTTATTCAGGTTACGCATCGCAAATACTACTCTCTTCGTCTTGTCTTTATTTAGAAGAAGCCTGTTACTGCAAAACCACTGCTCGGCACACGCCTGCGCCTCCACGACACCCAACTGTGAAGCCTCCTGTGTGTTTCCGGTAAAGAGTAGAGTCGTGTCATCAGCAAAGGGAGTATAGCTTGCCATGTCTTCATTGGCCGGAAGGTCATTGACATAAATTAAGAACAAAATGGGGCCTAGGATTGACCCCTGTGGTACCCCGATATTTAGCTCTCTCTCTCTGCTGAAATCACACCATCCACTCTCACAACCTGGCGCCTTTTGTCAAGGTAAGATTTCAGAAGCTTGATGCTATCCTGACTAAAATTGTAGGCCTGTAGTTTCTTCAGGATGATGCCATGGTCTACGCAGTCAAAGGCCTTGCTGAGGTCGCAGAAGAGAGCAGTACTGTACTGCTTTTCATGAAAAGCCCCCAGTATATTCGAAATTAGATTTAATATACCCATAGTCGTGTTTCTCCCCTTTCGGAACCCAAACTGAAGATCCGAGAATATACCATTTACCTCACCTATTATGAGCATTATATTAATATATTATTATTATTATAGAACCAACAAACCAATTTGTACTAGTATTTATATTTATGAAAAACATTTAATATTCAATTATTTTGTTGAATATTTTTATTTTGTATTATTCTTGTACACATGAGAGATTGAACACTTACTCGCAACTTTTATGAACTGCTTCATAATCTTCATCCTTCTCACAGGATTGGTCTCTGAACATACCTCGGTGACCACCCAGAACATCTCTTTGTTGACCAGGGCGGCAAACTTCTCCAGCATCGGCCTGCCGTATTTCGACTTCAGCTCGAACAGGTCGTCGATGTACTCGGTCGGCTCGATCTGTCTGAATATACTGAAATCCTGCAGCGTCAACTGGATCGCCACCTCGACCGCGTTCAGCTGCAGAAAGTGGAAGGCGTTCTCGCGCAGCAGCTCCGGCGCAAGTTCGTCAGGTACGAGAGTTTCGGTAATTCCGTTCGTTTTCAGGTAATAACGGCTACTGAGACCTATGCGCTCGGCCAGGTTCTGCAGCTGGTCGGGCAATCGTCTCTGCTTGATCGCCTGCGTCTCCGTATCGGTGACCGAGACCTCGCAGAGCGAGAAGTTGCTGCTCGGATCCGTCATGCCGAACTCTTGGAGAGCGAGCATGACCACTTCGTGGGCGGTCGTTTCCTTGTGCACCAGGAGGTATTTGTAACTTTGGTCCGGTTTGTAGACCTGAAAAACAAATTTGATATACTTACGAAGTGTATGTACCAATGAAGAGTTCTTAATGATGAAATTTTTTTGGTATTTGTGACACCATTTTGTTAGTGCCACGTGATATAACTTTTTACCTTGTCTGTGCATTTAATGAATTTCAATTTTATTATTCTCTATATTTTATAAATATTTTATTTGTACATCTCGTTCATTATTTATGGTTCCTATCAGCACTGTGCCCGGAACACTGACCAACGACACTTGAAGGTCCAATTTCTAGAAAATGAACGTAAAATACCTCCTCCATCTCAGATGAAAACACTGCATATACTATGAAATCATAAGTTGTACAAGGATAAGTGAAGTTGTTATGTATGACACTTCCTAGTATATTTCAACTAATTTTACATAAATCTCTGATGCAGAAGTGGCCTAAAACTTCTTGAAAATGTTATCAATCGATGGAGTCGCTTAAAGAGTTTCTATCTTGAATAATTTCATGATAGCCTAAAAAAGTAGTGACCAAGTCGGTTAACCCTCTCGCTCACCTTGTCCTCAGTTGAGGACAACCTACTTTGGATTTTTTCCTATGAAGTACCGCTTGCTTTTACTTCTCTGTCATATTGTCCTCAGTTGTAGACATCATATTCTTCCAAATGAATATATATGCTGCCATCTACAAGCTGTTGAAAAAAATATTCATGCATTTGAAATATAGGTTTCCGTAGGGTAGCTATGACAGCAGTGTAGCGCTCTACTGTTTATTTTTTTGTTGGCTATATTCGTTAGACCATGTGTTTGAAAACTGTTTGTTTACGTTTACTTGTTCCAAGGCAATTGCGGTAGGTAATTTTTGTGCATATTGTAATCAGCGATTTTTGAAAGTGTGGCGTACTAGTTTGATGACATTGTGAACTAGAGGTAAAGGCAACATGTGGGTAAATCAAACAGCACTTTTATTTTAATTCTGCAAAAGTTAAATTTTACACTTCAGTACTTCGAAAATGGACGCAAAAATAATATGAATATATTTAATAAAATAAACAATGAAACATATTGATATTTTACCATTTTTAAAATATTTCTGAATTTTTTTCCCTCCATCAGCTCATGATGTCCTCAATTGGGAACATGTCATAGTGCCCAAACGGAGCATTTTCGAAATCTGAATTTAACATCAAAAATTTTCTAAAAATCATAAGTTGCATTACAGTAAATTTCAGATTTTTCGCTCCAATAATTTTAATTCGTGACCGAGAGGGTTAAACCACTTCTTATTCTCATGATCTGAATTGTACTCCAATAAAAAATGAAAGAACAGATTATATTAGGTGAAGATTGTCAAGCACCTTTACAGTTCAGGCTCACAGTTCTGATGATGCACAACAAAGTCGATACTTGTGTCATCTTCTCTTTGTTAAGATCCTTATTTATTGCCATGTATACCTCATTGTACTCTGTTGTAGCCAGCCCACTTGGACATTTGTTTCAGATTTCAATCATTGGACAATTTTGTTTGATAAACTAATATAGTTTAATGCGCTCATTGTACGTGAGTAAAGTTTTATTCATTTTTTGAATTGGTTGTTTGATTGGTTGTTGATGGTAAACTCGTATTCAAATAACACTGTAATCGGTATGGAAAAACCTATGAAATATTTTCAATTAGCCTAACAGTGATTGTAGAAAATAATAAAAAGTTTCTTCGATTGGGAAGTTGTGTCATACCTTGAGTACATGTTCAGGGTAGTCTGTACATCTTATATCGTCATAACAAATGGATACCAAATCTGGGTTACTCCGAGATTCATACAGGTTGGATGCTTGATTGGAGGGAGAGTTATAACTATCTACTTGATCATTACCAGCACTGAAAAAAGTTGAAAAACAAATTTTTAAAGTAACGAACATAAACTTTATACAGAATATAATATTTGGTGGGATTGGGTGAATGAACTAATAGTCGTCTTCAGGGCAAACCTTGAAATGTTCTGAGAAATTGAATTTCAAATTTGGACTCACTTGATAATGTTTTTAGGCAAGATATTAATCCTCATTAGGGCCTTCTGGAGTCGTTTAGTCATGAAACTGTTCTGTTTCTTTCCATCCTTCAGAGGGCTGTTTATGGTGACAGGCTGAGACGAGAGAGGATCTGCTAGGATGCCATCCACGCTGGATAATCTAGCTCTAGGATCTGTCTGCAATTTTGAAATTTCAATCTCCTAGAATAAAATGTTACACAATGAAAATTATAAGTTACAAAATGATCTTGTGAGTGATTCAATATCTTAAAATTGGATAGAACTAGTTAAAAACTTCTATTGGAACGTTGTAATTACTTGACTGCTGAATAAAAACCGTTATTTATTCGTTCTTTGTGTCTTCATTCATGTTAATTGTACGTTGACATTTATGAATTTGGACTAACGTGGGAAATAGAGAAGTGTGGGAAAATACTGAGGCATTGTGAAATATTAACGAGTATAATTTTCATCAACTTCACAGTTTGGCAATGTGAAAAATAGTTGCTAATCCTTTATAACTATAAGAATTGCGAAATTATCAATATATTTTAGCCGTGCATTTCGCTTTAAACTATCACGACACAAATAAAATTTTATGGAGGATATAGAGAATAACATATACAAAAACATTAATAGTTTGCAAGAGAAATATTCAATTGGTTTATAGAAACCCCGACTCAAGATCTGCATACAGCTGTTTCGATCTTATTAGATCTCTTCAGTGCAGCTCACTTGACTCGGTGTGAATTCATATATTTCTTATTGTTCCCCAAAACAAATAGCGGCCGGTCTACTATACAGGTAACAGCACATAGCTCCCTCTGACAAAGATATTACGAACAAACAATTCCTGTTCAGGCCGAAAAAACAAGAGAACAAATAGACAAGAAGATGTCTATTCTGTGGCGTATGTAATTCCATAGCACACTAACATAGTATTAAAAACTTTGGACATACTCACGAGAGCGCTCTCAGTACATACTTGTTGAAATATTCGCAATATTCAACGAGCAATTCAGGAAAAATATACTAGTTGACCATGGTCTATTTCATACACAACATAAAGTGAACAAGGAATGTTCTTCAATAATTTAAGAATTATACAACAATAAACAGCTATATTGAAATATTGTTCGATTATTTTAGAATTATTGAAGAATATTCCTTCTTTACTTTATGTGACTTTATATGACTTTATATGAAATTGAATAATATTATTAACTAGTACTATTATTTTTCATAAATAATTATTTTATTAGAAAAGAATGAATTGTGAAAGTAATTCAGAAGAAGTTGAGGATAGTGATGATGAATTCAAGTACGTACCAGTATTTGTAAATTTTAGTGAAATCCTCTTGTATAAATATAAAGGAAGATATGAGTATAAAATCAGCGTATTGATGTAGATAACGTAAAATTTTGTAGTGGAGAATTGAACTCATAATTAGTAAGATGGAATATACTGATTAATTTCACACAAATAAAATTGAAATTTTGAGGTAAGGGTCGTTAATTTTTAGCAATAATGCGCAAAAGTAAATCAGTAATTTTAGCAGAATAACATGAATCTATATTTAACACCAAAATAAGGAAATAAATAAACTCGCAGAAAAATACAGAGTGATTAACATTCTCCAGTTCCATTAAAATAAACACAATCGACAAATGATGGAACCAAAATAGTTTTAATTGATTTAATCTAGTTCCCATCTGCATTTGAGTGCCAAATGTAAGCAATTGTTGCAATGTCTAAGCATTGTTTTGGAAACGTACATTAGTAGGTAGTGTTGTGATATTTGAAGATTCTTCATACATGAACTCAATTATAATGAAACAATATTGATAACAATTTTCACATAAAATATTTGTTTATAATGCATGGTACATGTTTCGAAGTACTGCTTCGTCAGATTATGACTGAACAATGATCAAATTCTAGATACAGAGGTACAGGGTGGGCCAAATTGGACACTTTTGAAGGGAAAGTCCTGTTTTTAAACTAGATAGATGAAAACTGATGACGGTGTCTGAGGCTCAATTTTTATGACAAACTTAATGATGAAAACCGCATATCGATATCTATCATCGTTTCTGAGTTACAGCATGTTTTTCGAAAATGTTCATTTTCGAAAAGTTGCTATAACTTTTTTCCTGTCAAAAATTCTTTGGTTCTATGAAAACATCCTCGAAGCACTTTTTACGTAGAATTCAATGGTTTAAGTAATTTATTTTTTCAAATCATACATCAACAGTTATTGACGGAAAATTAATTTTTTTTAATGAGACACCCAGTATATTTCTGCATATAGATAGAAACTTAAAATTACCATTTCAAAAATGTAGCACACTTGACGTTTTACTAGAGTCATCTCTGAAATTCAGAGCTTTTAAGTTTATTCATGTAGACTTCGAAACGCACACTATGAACAAGTAGGCTCTAGACGAAGCGGCGATAAAACAGGAAGCAAGTGTTCACTAGTAGCTATCAATGGTTAGGAAAGCTGTTGACAGCAGTACTTAAAACTCATAGTTTCAGTAAAGCTGATAACAATTTATACTATATTTACACTAATAAATAAAACTAAAACAATAATAATAAAGAACAAAATATTTCTTTAGAAGAAGTGTTCAAAATGTCGAAAGTTTGAAAATAAGATCTTGCAACCTTCCCCAGAGGTAAAAGTCCATAGGCGTTAGGTCCGGTGACCTGGCCGGCCAACGGTTGGGTCCTTGGTTGGCTATCCAATTATTGCCAAAATTTTCAGCCAAAAAATTGCAGACAATTGCAATTGTCTTGTGAGGCGAAGCCCGGTCTTGCTGAAAATATATTTTCCTGAGCTCCATTAGCGGCAATTCGTCAACAAGGGGTTCAATATGTTGCCTTAATATTTCTAAATACCTCTGAGAAGCTAGAGTGCCATTATAAATGACGTGGCTGATAATTCTACCCCTAAAAACACCTGCCCATACACTGAATCCAAATCTTCCTTGACTTCTCTGCTTCACAATAGAAGGAGGTTTTTGTTGTGCCCAAGAATGAGATTTATAGCGGTTGAATATACCGGCACTGCTGACATAAGCTTCATCTAGCCAAATACAATTTGATGAAAAATCAAGCACTTGGTTACAATTTTCCAGGAACCAGTGGCAAAAATCCATGCGGCGTTCAAAATCTCCTGGTCTGTGTTCATGAACTCTTCTGGGCCTGTATGGCTTGAATTTATACTTTTTCAAAATTCGCCTAAAGTGAGTTCTTGGTAGGCCTGTTGTAATTTTTGAATTTCGCATTGACGTTTTCGCATTATTAGCAACAGCTCGTAAAACGACTATTTCTTTCAATTCCCTATCCCTAGTTGATGCATATGATTTTGGCATTATCTTTTCAAATTGACCACCATCAATTAGGTTGTGTTGCAATCTTGCGAAAATGTCTCTAAAAGATTGCCTTCTATCTGGATACCTCACGCAATATAAATTGTTTGCTGCATCTACATTTTCCCCGGTTAGTATAAAACAGACTATCATATCCCATTTTTCATAATTATCATACTTCATTGCAAATGTTTGAAAAATGAATAAAAACCACAAATTCAAGAGCGCCTTTACTACTTATATCAAAATGTGACAGCTATTAGTGAACACTTGCTTTCTGTTTTATTGCCGCTTCGTCCAAAGCCTACTTATTCATAGTGTGCGTTTTAAAGTCAACATGAATAAACTTGAAAGCTCTGAATTTCAGAGATGTTTTTGAAATGGTAATTTTAAGTTCTATCGTAATATGCATAAATATACAGGGTGTCTCATTTAAAAAAATTATTTTTCCGTCAATAACTGTTGATGTATGATATGAAAAAATAAATTACTTAAACCATTGAATTCTACGTAAAAAAGTGCTTCGAAAATGTTTTCATAGAACCAAAGAATTTTTGACAGGAAAAAAGTTACAGCAATTTTTCAAAAATGAACATTTTCGAAAAACATGCTGTAACTCAGAAACGATGACATATATCGATATGCGGTTTTCACCATTGAGTTTGTCATAAAAATTGAGCCTCAGACACCGCCATCAGTTTTCATCTATCTAGTTTAAAAACAGGACTTTCCCTTTAAAAGTGACCAATTTGGCCCACCCTGTACAGGTACAAATAAAATTGTGGATTGATTGGGCCGATACTTGTTCATAAAGATAATAAATCAGGAGTTTATAAAATTAATTGTGGTGATTGTGATCAGTTTTACATTGGTAGAACTTTCAGAAGTTTTCAAACTAGAATTTCAGAACACAAACGTAGCTTTGTTAATCAGAAGTCGGATTCACATTATGCAAACCATTTAATTCAAGAAAATCACACATTCAATTTTGATTTTAAAATATTAAATACTGTAAGTAAGGGGCCGTTCAAGTATTACGTAACGCAATTTTTGAAGATTTTTGACCCTCCCTCCCCCCTATGTAACGCTCCGTAACGTTTTCATGAACCCCTCCTCCCCCCCTATAAACGTTACGAAACACCCAAGCGACCATTTTTACCTAAAAGTCACAAATATGTTGCGCAAAGTACCGGAAAGTTGCTAAAATACCGTTTTTATTGTTTTAATCGTGTTTTCGTTAATAATAAACAAAACAAGAGATTTTTATTTAATAAACAATCATACATAATGTGATATGTTGAAAAGGGCTCAAATTTGTCCTAATAAACTTTTACTACTAATCTTACATTTAATTATGCCGTTTTCCTGACTCAGCCCTGTCGTTGCATACATTTTTAGCTAACTTCATCCACCATTATTTTTCTCATGCATTATTCAATTTTCGCTTATTAGCAGGTTTTCACTTTGAAACCTGCTTATTGAAATGGGTGCGATTAGCAAAGTTGGTCCTAGGACACAAATAGTTTTTCGTTTCATGACATTTCAGGATGCTTGGCATCAAAAACCCAATTTCAAAAGTCTCTCTTTCTCTACATATGTATATAATATATATATATATATATATATATATATATATATATATATATATATATATATATATATATATATATATATATGTTCGTATGTATGTAGGTAGATAGTTTCGTAGTTTCGCTCCTGTGTATTACGTGTTTAAAACACTTAATGAAAACTGGCAACGGAAACAAAATATAAATGACGAATAATACAGTCGAGGTATTCCCCATAAAACATAAGCGGATAGAGTTGCCAACTTGGGACAACAAAATAAAACTGACTTACAATACAATCGAGGGATTCCCCGTAAAAAATAAACGAAAAGAATTAACAACTTTGGAGATTCAAATTCTCTAGTTTTTATTTCAATAAAAATCAATGTTACGTAGCGCGTTGTTCGAACCCCCCTCCCGCCCCTGTAACGCATCGTAACGTTTTACAAGACCCCCCCTCCCCCCAAATTGCGTTACGTAATACTTGAACGCCCCCTAAGGGAATTAAACTTAATTTTTCAAAATCATTACAGATAATTAAATACAAGCATTTCGGTCTCCTATTGAATAGCCAAATCGATCATACTTCAAGCCCCCTTCTCAATCTTTTCAAAATTACCGAACTACCTGACTAGCAGTTCAGAATTGGTTTTTCCTGTTCTAATAATTATTTGTAACCATCTTTCTTTTTACCCCTTCTACACAATTTGTCATCTCTTTATTTCTTGTTTTCGATATAACAGAGAAACATAGTTAGTTTGCCATTAGCATCTGAAGAAGGTGAAGTTCCACCGAAACGTTCGTCATGCGTTATTTCTTTTAATAAATGTGTAAATTGTTTTTATTAACCATTGTTTTAATACACATAAAATTATTCAAAAAAATAATCTAATTCACAAATTATAAAGTCACGAAAAAAATCGAAATTTAGCATTTTCACTCATATTGGAACACAATAACAAAGTTTAAATCACTTCTTTCGCGAAACAATTTCAATGTAGCGTTTCGAACCGGTAATAATATTGGAACACATTAACAATAATACAAAAACAAGGCCGTGTATATAAATTTAATTGAGGTAGTTGTGAAAAATTTATAGTGGTCCTTGGTCCCCTCCTGTTTGTTATTTTTATATCATACCTTCCTCTCATGGTAAACTCGGTTTGCTCACTCTACGCGGACGATTCCAAAATTTACAATGATCCAAACGAAAATTATGTGGTGTTGCAGGAGGATTTAGACAGGATATTTCAGTGGGCGGAGGAATGGTTACTACCTTTGAACCTTCTAAAGTGAGTAGTTCTTCATCTTGGGAAAAACAACCCCCGTCATACATATTATATAAACAATGTTGCCTTGTCACATACGGACAGATATAATGACCTTGGTGTGATAATTACTTCGGATTTATCATGGAGTGAACATTTGACTACTCAAGTGAAAAAAGCCAACTCAAGAATTTATCTTCTCTCTCGTACTTTTACTAACCCAGATCCTGATACGGTGGCCAAACTATATAAGTCTTATGTACGTCCAATATTGGAGTTTGGAAATAATGTATGGCATCCTATACTACTGCGAGACCAACATATGTTGGAAAATACCCAGAGACGAGCCACTAGACTTCCATATGGGCGAGCAAGACCAACGTATGAAGAACGACTACAAACAATGAAGCTTCCTACTCTCTGCATCGGCATGAGAGAGGTGACCTTATTACAACTTTCACGGCACTACACGATGATAACTCTCCTATTAGACACCTATTTCACCTCAATGAGGATCGTCGTCTACGCGGACACCCGTATAAGTTGATGCGGGGAACTTTTAGGGGCTCTTCGAAGATGTTCTTCCTTCCTAACCGAGTATGTCATCGATGGAACACGTCACCAGCTGACGTTGTTACGGCGCCTACTTTAAATACTTTCAAAGCTAGGTAGATGCATATTTTGCTGCACGTGTGCACTAATGTTATATTGTATCTTTTTTTTTCTTTTTAGTTTTATGGAGTTTTGTTACCCTCTACTCTTAACCTTTGTAATAATAATAATAAAAAAAAATAATTTCAAATTAGAATATCATAACAAAAACATAGTTTTGATAACAAAAAGACTATCATCATGCAAATCATTTATATGAGAACCACTCGTTTAGCTCAAAGTTATAAATATTGAATAGGGAGAATAAGGATATAAATTTCCTAGAATCTCTACAAATCAAAAAATTCAAATACTCAGGTCTACTCATCAATTAGAGGAGTGGAAAAAATTTGTACTTAGTGCTAAATTTTTATTCTTAAAATCGTAGTAGCAGAGCGCTTTCGACTAGTACAGCCGTTCTGAATTGATGCGCTTACATTCCTACAGTTGAGAATACTAATAAAATTAGTAGTAACAACAGCACGATGTTTTTGTTTCCATATACTGAGGAGGAGTTTATTTATCTCATTGGCCATAAATTAAAATCAAAAAAATCTAGTGGTTTTGACGATATACCAAATTTCATAATAAAAAAGTGCTTGAGGAAACTCTCCAAACCTTTGACCTTTTTGATTAACTTGTCTTTCAGTGAGGGTGTTTTTCCAAGCAAGTTAAAATTAAGTAAGGTAATTCCTTTACACAAAAGGGGAGATAATGAATTAATGGACAACTATCGACCAATAGCTCTCTCTTCGATATTTTCTAAGATTTACGAGTATTGTTTTCTTGATAGATTGTGGTCTTTTCTGAGAGTTCACAAGATTTTAATCGGGAATCAGTTTGGATTCCGACCTAAGCACAGCACCACGGATGCCTTGTTCGCGTTTGTTGGGAGTGTTGTGGACCACATAGAGTCCGGAGAGTGTCCCCGCTGGGATATTTTGTGACCTCAGTAAGGCTTTTGATTGTGTGGTTCACGACTTGCTCTTGATGAAGCTGGAAGGGTATGGTATTCGCGGTAGATCTTTGAGCTGGTTGAGAAGTTTTCTGAATGACAGAGAACAATTTATATCGGTTCAGAGCTTGCAACGTGGAATATTCAAAAACATCAATTCGAAAGTTCTTCGGAATAGTGTTGGAGTTCCTCAGGGCTCAATTTTGGGCCCAATTTTGTTTCTACTCTACATAAATGATATAGGATCTAGTGTGGATTGCTGTATGTTTTTGTATGCTGATGATGCCACTGCGGTTAAATCAGATAAGAATTCGTCAGTTTTGGAGACGCGAATACAGTATAATTTGGAGAAATTATTTGATTGGTTCTCTATGAATTCACTACATGTTAACGCCGCAAAGACTAATTTTTCAATTTTTCATAACTATAATAACAATAGCAATCTCAATATCAATGTAACCCTCAATGGCACTCTATTACACAGAGTTGCTAGTGTTAAATTCTTGGGAGTTATACTTGATGAAAACTTGAATTGGAAGGCTCACTGTCAAAGTGTGTGCACAAGAATTGATTCTTTGTGCTACTTACTGAGAAATCTGAAACATGTTCTTTCTATTGAACAGATTTTACAACTTTACCATGCGCAAGTCTCTTCAAGACTGAGTTATGGGATAAGCTTTTGGGGAGCATCCTCCGCTGCTAGGGGATGTTTTTATTAGTCAAAAACGGGTGGTTAGGTGTATTGTTGGTGTCCCTCAGACACCTTCCTGCAGGCGGTATTTTAGAGAATTGAAAATATTGTCATTACCATCGATTTTGATTCTTGAACTTGCCTCCTTGATATATAGAAACCGGGGAGGGTTTCTTCGGGGTACTGACTTTCATGCTTATCCTACTCGCAACAATCTTAATTTGAGGTTGCCTAATTTTAAATATAGAATAGGTTTAATGTCTCTTTCCTCACTTGGAATCAGAGTGTTCAACAAGTTGGATGAAAATATCAAGCGTTCAGAAAATCTAAATATTTTCAAAAAAAGACTGAAAGAATATTTAGTCGATAAAAGTTTTTACCGTCTCGAGGAGTTTTTTCTGTACTGAGATGTAGTATTCTATATTAAGCATATGTACTGAGATGTTGTATTGTATATTAGGTATATATGTGTATTGACTTATTCCATAATGTAATGACATTCTTACGGAATAAAAACCTTTATTATTATTATTATTATACATACATTCGGCAATTGATTTTTATTATAACATGGATTGTTTGATAGTTTTCTTAAAAAAGTTACCCACCATCTTATTACTTTTTTTCAAATTTTCCCAGGCTAAATTAGGTAGCTATAGAATTTTAGGTTAAGATACACTAGATAAAAAAGGGATGCCTTCTTACCTTTCTACCTCTGGGCCTCGGCGAATTATCCGGCGTATTCAGCATCTCCTTGAAGTGCAACAGATTCGACTTCACCGTTATGCTGAGATGCGTCGTCCCCTTCAGTATCTCGAGCGCCCTCGCGTGGCTCACGTGCTCGAAACTCTGCCCGTTCACCTCCAATATCTGATCGCCCCTCTTCAGACCCACGTCCTCTGCCCTCGACTTCTTATCGACCTTGAATATGAAGATGCCGAAATGCCTTTCGTAACCTCCCAATATCTGAAAGTTCAGCGGCTCGTCGCGACTTGGACGCGCCAACACGACGTTTCGGATGCGCGCCTTCGCGGCGCACGCGATATTCAGCAGGCGAAGCTGCCCGACCATCTTCTCCGTCTCGAGACCGCGCTCGAACGTCTCGAGGAACTCGATCATGTCGGGATCCGTCTCGAAATCAGTGAAGTGGTTGTTAACCCAGAGCAGTACCACCCTGGTCACCCGGTCTCTGACTTCAACCTCTTGGAACCACTGCAGGAGACAGTCGGCCACGTGCAGCGAGCTGGGGATGAAGGTTCGATGCGTCAGGAGAAAGTCCTCGACGTACGTCGGGTCCGTCAGGGAGTTCTCCTCGATAAGCTGGTGCATGAGCCGTTCGGGGGTGCCACGGATGACGACGTGTCCTCTGCGGTTGCAGTTCGGCTCCATGGAACCCCTGAGTTCGGTGACCATGACCACTTTGCCATCTTCTTCTTGTCGCCTGATGTTTTCTTCGCCTTGGTGTAATATCCTGTTAAGCAAGGGGAGAATTTGAAAATTACATTATTAGCTAGTAGGGAGTGGGAAAATAGACTAAAAAAAAGGGCCAAGTTACTGCTAGAATTATACACCGAGAACATTAAATCATACAAAGACTACTTGAAAATGTGCAAAATGATTATAAATATGTTTCGGCAAGGAATTAGACCTAGAATGAGAAATAATGATAATGAATTTTGAATTAACGACAATAATTAAAAATAAAAGCTGATAACAATAGATAAGTCAAACTAAAAATCCAAAACAAAAAATGCAAGAGATGAAACGGATATCCGTTAACCGGCCGGATACCGAATAGTAATTCAGTATCCGGATTCCGGATAGTAAAATTCAAAAAATATTTGTTATTAATTAGTTCAGTACTCAAAATTAACAAGTGGCAAATTGTGGGGAATAGCGGGTAGTGATACAAATTATCTGACCACCAAATGTATGGGCCGTAATTGCGATCGATTCGAGATCTCTTTAAGAAAGAGTCAATCTCGTTAGCAATTGGATTTTGTTTTTCTTGATCGCCACGATCTCTACTATTATCCTTTGTCACTTCATTGAAACAATCCCAAAAAGTGTCATGAGCTTCACGTGTGAAGTTGGAACCAAATTCATCTTCTTTCATTTGTTTAGCAGGTGTCGAAGACGGCGATGATCTGTTACTGTGAGAAGAAGATTCTTCGTAAGAGTTTTTTATTATACTCTATTATGATTTTCTGTCTCGCTTTTTCAGTTTCAAGAACTCCTAAATAGTCTGATTTGGGTCTAAAACGGTAGCAATTAGGTAGTTTGATCAATGATCTCCGCTCACGTAACACCCGAACGCGCCCGAATATTTCGATCTTGTTCAGCGCGCCTATATTCATATCAAACTGATCGCGTCATGCAACGCGATAAAGGGCCGAATATCTGGCGCTCCGGCCTCGTAGCTTGCCGAATATCCGGCCAAACCACTATCCGTTTCATCTCTAATTTAGACCACCCTAGCACTATACAACCTAGACTCAGCTGTGTCTAGCTAAAAGCGAGACATGAGCTGTCTACGCTTGAGACCAGCGTAAAGCGCTCTAGCTCAGTATACTCTACGGTTTAGCTAGCACAATCAGGCTACACGGTTTAGAAATCTTAAAAATTACCTATAATAATCCGACTGTGTTATACAGACGAACTGACAGTCGTCCGTCCTCGTCCTCATGATACCTCTGTGATACAACTTGTCCATCGTGGGTAGAATGCCGAACGAGTCGCCCATGTTCAGCACCTTCACGTCGCCTCCATTCTGGATCACCTCGACGCAACCGTTTATGAGCACCGACCACGAATCCAGCTCCTCGCCATCGTTTATGACCAGGGTACCCGCCTTTTCGACGACGGCGAACACCATGACCGCACAAAGTTCCCGCCTCACGGCGAGCGTCATGTTCGTGAAAGCGGTCAGGTGTTGCGTGAACTCGAGCAGGATATCTATGTCTTCTTCATTTCGCTCCGAGGCATCTTTTTCCAGGCAGTCTCGCACGCGATCTCGTACGGTGAGGCTCTGTAATAAGAGGTTAAGCATATGATTTTTTTACATATTATCTTCTAGATTTCATGTACAAGATTTATGATTGTGGTGCAGAATTTGAGGGAATATTGCGGAGTGAAGTTAATGATGTGGCTATAAACGTCCCGAGAAGGGGAGGTATACGAAGGTGCTCGAACTCGAACGAAATGAGGTTTTTCACGCAGTGAGATACGTAGGTCCTTTAATGTTATGAGTACTATGAATATATCATTCCCAAGTTAATGGATCTGAAGAAGGCGTTCGAATATTGGAACTAGTTCAGCCGGACTGCGTGTAAATTCCATATAAATCTGATAGCTAATGACATCTATAAAAGTTAGAATAACACAAAATATACAAATAGAATTGGTGAAATGGAATGTTCAAAATTTTGAAATAGAAATGCGATAATCGCCCGACTAAAATGAGTAGGATAGAGCTCAGGTATGTATTGGATTCCAAGAATCAGTCTGCATGTCTTATCATTAGTATCCCTATAGGAATTACACGATGCCTGAAGAAACCGGCAAATGAGTACATACTGCTCATAGCCTAGTTCACAAACCAACATTGGAGAGGTAATATAGGTTTCTGTAAGTCATTATTAATTAGATTATGATAATTTGCCATTAGCAAAAATACAGCTCCCGTTTCTTGATAAAAACCTAGCATCTTCGTGGTTCCCCTGTGATCATTGATAGGGATAAGAGACGTCTTGCAATAAACTCTATATATCTCCTCAAATGTGTAGGAAGTAGTAACCGGAAACCGAGATACGCGAAACTAAAAACGTTCACCTCAGTATGTATCACTGAGATGCATTTCGTCATCTGCGTGCTTCCTATAGACTT
Organism: Cynegetis impunctata; assembly: GCA_030704885.1. Lineage (NCBI taxonomy): Eukaryota > Metazoa > Arthropoda > Insecta > Coleoptera > Coccinellidae > Cynegetis > Cynegetis impunctata. The sequence goes on from JARQZK010004425.1 coordinate 144,839, forward strand.
ATTTCCACCTCTAAATTATAGTAGATGGAAAACTTTTTGTCAGTTCTGGCAAAGTGTATCGATTTCTACACAAGCAAGTTGGCTAGGCCTAACATTTTGAAATTTGGATCAATGTATTAAGCAAACAGTATTTCCGACACGTTATCAAGAAACGGTATAACAGATAGGGAACTGATCTAGAGGAAGGTTTGCCTACATCTAGAATTTTACAACATAACACGATGTATTAGTCTATGGGATGGAACTCAACACGCTGGCAGCCTTTATCGAACACGGAGACCATACTGCCAATTGCGTTTATCTAAAATAGTTAATGAACAACCGTGGATTTGTAGATTTTAAGATACCACGTGATTCCCGAATGCGTTAAGTGTGTACGTTTTAGTGTGAATGATATGAGTAAGTAGAAAATGAGAGATAAAATCACTTCGAAGATCATCACAATCTAAAGCGATTTTTGCCATTTTTATGAGCAACTCTAGGGAAAAGCTTGTAACATGTTTTAAGTACCCTGAGATGATTTTCACAAATAGCGACTAATGCTGGATTCAAACCGCTGCAAGTTATAGCAAACCGAAAAGACTTCAGAGGGTAGAGCGTTCCATATGTTTGCGGTTCAGGAACGCCCTCATATAGGCCGATGTAGTGGCAGTTTGGTTGTGCATGGCAAATTGGTGTGTATTATCTGCATGACTTATGTGACGGGTGAATTGTTTTCTCGGTGGAATAATGGAAGCAATAGCTAAAGAGCACTGACGTAATAATATCTGCAAACAAACACTAGTCGCCAACCTTCCTCCGATGTTCGAAGGAATGAAGGGTGGAGGAATGACGGGTCGTCTATTTGCCTCACTGCTCTTTTTCGATCGAATCAAGCAGGTACAAAAAATTCTCAGATGCAGAGTGCTTGGAACTCTGCGTCTGAGCAGCTGTATTCTAATGATGAACGAAATCGAGCTTCATAAAGAAAAAGTAGCTGCTTAGGCGTGAAAATATTCTTAGCAAGGTAACTTAGCTGCAGTGCAGCTGAGTTAGCAATCGTGGAGACATGTTAAATTGAAATTAAAGCTGATTTCCTAAAGATGTACGTTATTGGTTGGCTTAATAATTTGGTTTTTCAACAATAATTGAAGATCGATGAAGGAAGATTTTTGAAAAGCTAATTTATTGTGCCTTGGTGCCATTAAAAGCAAACCGATAACCAGGAAGACATGATTTGAAGATAGCAATTTATTTATTTCACGCAACACGTTGATGTCCAGATGTAGACGCACTGGCAGACCTCCGGTTGGCGGTGGTTACTATTAGAGTAGGTAATGTCGTCGGCGTAGCTCATAATTTCGCTTTTAATCAAAGTCAAATAACTGGGTCTAATCAATACGATGTTCCAATATCTCTATACATATAATGCCAAACATTCATATAACGTTGACGCTAATGGACTGCTCAATTCAAAAAACAAATTGTAACGATTAAGATACCGTATCTAATAACTTACAATTGCCGCCTTAACAACATAAACTTACATCAATACTCTCCGCCAAATCGTCCTCTTCGTCGCTGTCCACGTTCGTCTCCGTCAGCCCTGTCAGATCCAGATCGTCCGCGTTGTCCAATTCCGAGTGATTGGACGCCATCGTGTCGGAGCCGCTGTAGGCGGAGCTGGTGTCCGACGAGTGTGATCCCCTGCTGCACTTGTAGTAGAGATTTGGTCTAGTTACGTTAGCGCCGTAGACGGCATCCTCGAACATAATGTTGACGGTTCGATGCTGCGGATGGTCCATCACGGGCGGCGGCGGCACGGGGGGTATGAATAGTTTTTGCGTTCTTTCGATGATGTCTGGATAGTCGATCTGAAACGATTGATGGAAATCGATTAATTATAATTAATGAGTAATAAACTTATACACCAAGTAAATCGGGTAGTGAATTGATACATGTACAAGGTTTGTTGATAAATAGCTAAATGCGATATATATATATATATATATATATATATATATATATATATATATATATATATATATATATATATATATATATATATATATATATCAGTGGCGGCTCGTGAGGTTTTGGTTTGAGGAGGCTACAAGAGGTGTTAAAAAATACACCATAGGCGAAAATTTTTAGGATTTCAAGGTCAACCGCCTTATAATTGAAAGAAAATCAAAGTAAAACAAGCACCCTAAGCTATTAATTTGTATTCACTTTCGAGTGTCTACCTTGAGACCAACAACTCCTATTTACAATATTCACAAAAACTCTTCTCAGCCAATTAATCAATTCATCTATTCATCAATTTTTTTCTTTCACAAAATAGGTACCTACCTACCTACTTAACGAATTTGTTAACAGCTGGTGAGAGCAAATAAAAAGTTATTATATATTTTTGTAGATTAGCGGGATTCTGCGATCTTTAACGTTAGCAAAATGATCTATAATATCCTCATACAAATTTTTGTCTTTCGCCAAAAGTTTTACCAATTCCTTTTCAATAAACAACAAACTGATATTTTTCAAACGATCCTGGCTCATTGAATTTCGTAAATAAGTTTTAATTCTCTTAAGAGTGGAAAACGAGCGCTCTACGGATGTCACCGGGATAGAAACAATTAGGCATAAGAGTTTATAAACTTGGGGTAAATCTTGATTCAAATCATTATCAAAAAGGTATTTAATAGTCCTCACATGATTTTCATTTTGCCCCAAAATTTCATTGTCATTATAAACAACACACAGTTCACTTTTTATGGCCACCTTATCAAAAAAAGTGTATTTTTGACATAAATTTTCCAAAAGGTTATCTGGAAAATTAGCCGAAAATCCGGTTAACAAATTTTTCTCGAGTAAGTCGAAGAAATGCAGTTCTTTCAAATCAGAGAACTTTATTTCTATTTGACCCCTAATAGTATCCAAAATTTCATAAAATATTTGCTTATAGTGAAGCTCCATATCTGCGTAACTGAATTTCTTTCGTTTTGGGCTACATTGAGTCGTATCATCAGTAGTTTGAAATACAGAAAATAGTTTTTTAAATAAACTTCTGCACGAAATTCTGAAATTTTTTCCAAAAGAAACTTGAGCCGATTTCGTGAGTAAATTACATCTGAAAACTTGTGCTGTAAGATTTGAAAAACTATTTCTGTTTGTTCAAAAATTAATTTGAAGATGTTTGAAAAATTATAAATTCCTTATCTTGTAAGTATGATATTAATCCGCGTGCTGTATTTAAAGTTACTTTATCGGTGAAAAATTCCTCACTTTCAACTAGGTATAGAATTAAATCCTCAAATTTTCACTAGTAAAAAGTAAACACTGCCAACAAAATAATTTATTATTTACCTGTGATCCGGTTAGGCAAGGATGCCTCTCATAATTTCTTGTATTAAAACCGCGGTTTTGTTGTCTCTTACGCTGCACCAAATTGTTTAGTTCAGGGGTAGGTCGCAATGTTTTAATCAAAACTTTATCCTCATAACTTAGTGCACTAAAGTTATGGGATAACAAATATTCCACTAAGTCACCATTGAAATTTTTGAAATTAACTTCAGTAATCAAACTCATTTTAAAACAATACGCGAGCAATATAAGTGAACACGCTACCATTAGTAACTACGATCACACTACGATTCAATTAATGCTTTCCAACGAATTCACTCGATGTCACGCAAAATTCTATAGTTGTGATTGGTCGACATTGTATGAGACTGGGTTCCTATTCGTGTTGCCATTTACATGTGTTTTGCTTTTCTATTGCAATGAAGTATACATTCGGAGTATTTGCACCTTTATTTGCTTTTCTGTGGCAGGCGTAATGAACGTTGAGAATATACCTTTCTAAGCCTTCCGCAGCGTTGCCACAAATCTTGAAATGAATGAAATGCAGTAAATGTAAATACCTTCTATCTTAATTAATAAATTATATTATATAATGGAGGTTGAAAGGAAGGTAGTTGCATAAAATAATATGATTTTGATTAATATGAATATGCTAAATGCTGACTATTCAATATAATTTATTAGTGATACACGGAATATTATTGAGGAGGCTTAGCCTCCTTAGCCTCCTTTGACTAGCCGCCCCTGATTATATATATATATATATATATATATATATATATATATATATATATATATATATATATATATATATATATATATATATATATATATATATATATATATATATATATATATATATATATATATATATATATATATCTATATATATTTATATATATATATATATATATATATATATATATATATAATATATATATATATATATATACATATATATATACTATATATATATATATATATATATATATATATATATATATATATACATATCAGGGATGTAACGGAGGTAATTTTAATCGGAACGAAGTCGGAGTCGGAGTTTTTAAATTTGATTTATCGGAGTCGGAACCGGAGTCGAAAGTCGGAGGCGGAGGCAGGGCCAAAAGTGGTGGCAGGACGGAGTTATTTAAAAACAGATTACTTTTATTGATATTAAGCCGCAAAATATAAAAACAAGTGACTGTAACGTAAAAACATGTCATGTGCGTAACAAACTAACAAGTGAAAAACAATCAACGATAGAGCGCACGTAGCGGGGGATCCTCCCCCGCGACATGTATGAACTATGAGGCCCGCTGCACACAGCGGGCATTTTTGTCCCCGCAATTCCCTACGAGACCGCAGCGTCCTCGCCACCGCAAGTGCGATTCTGCGATTGCTAGTACATTTTTTGCTACCGAGCAGTGCACACGTTGTGTCAAAAACCGCCAAGATGGATGAGGTAGAAGTGGAAACTGTTTTATTGAGGAAATTCTCCCTGCAAGCTCATCAAAAGACCGCACGCTCATTCCGAAAAGTAGTTATAGAACTTATCTGGGGTTTTCCCTCAAATCCGCAAAAGACGTAACAAATTGGCCTCTTAATAAACGAAGGTCTGTAAAGGGATGCACCCAGTATTTTTCTCTTTTTCTTTGAAATATATGTTTTTGTAAACGAAATAGGCGAAAACAATGCGTGCGCGACGGTATACGTCCATGCTGGATATAAACTCGTCTGTTACTAAAATGGCGTAACCCCCGCAGCCTCCTCCGAAGCGAGAAAAAAACGCCAATGTGCACTGGTGTTCAGCGGCGTCGGTGCGAGCCCGCAGCTGCGCCGAAGCGGGAAAACCCGCACGTGTGCAGCGGGCCTGAATGTGCGTAGTGGTCGGTCGACGCAGGCCGCTGTGCTATTCGTTATGCTTGGACCTCCGATTAAAACCTCCGATTCAAAAGTTTCGGAGCCGAAGTCGGAACCGAAGGTGTAAGAATAATCGGAAGTTCCGACTTAACGGAGTCGGAGCTCCGTAACATCCCTGATACATATTTATATATATATATATATATATAATATGTATATACATATAAGATATATATATATATATATATAATATATATATATACATATATATATATAATATATATATATATACATATATATATATACATATATTATATATATATATATATATACATATATATATATACATATATATATATACATACATATATATATATATATATATATATATATATATATATATATATATGGGTCATTCTACGATCAGAGGTCTCAAGTACATAGAGGATGCGGCCAAGGAAAAAAGTTGGAGTTTTTTTTTTTTTTACTCGAGGGACCTACAGTTTAACGCCGGTTCCGAACGGCCAATTGGCTTGTAAACCATGTACATTACCCAACAATTTTTACTCATATATAACCACTAAATTCCGGACATACACAACACCCAAGAGCGAGGTGGAACTCGAACCCACAATCCTCGGTTTACAAACGGTATGAGGCGGTTCACCTTACCGCTGGTCTACCGAGGCCTCCATTAATTTAACACGTATATTACGACTTTAGTTTCTCCTAAGTACACATTTACGTAAGGGCAAGTCAATTTATACATTTTTAGTTATTTTTTAGGTAGCCAGGGAAAATACATAAGGCAGAGTAAAAAAATCAAGACTTTTTTGGTCAATGGAAAGATTTGATGTGAAAAACTATTATTAAAATTAACTTTTATGAAACATTGTACTTAACTATATCTGAACTAGAACATTAACTATCTCTAAATTAGTTTATACAAATATATAATTTTCAAAATTATCTCCCCTGGTCATTCAGTACTTCCCCTGGTAATAATCTGGCCAGGGGAAATACAACACGGGAGAGACGTTTTCTTCATAAACTGAATTTTTTTTATTAACGCACGTTAATTTTGGATTAATGTTATGTCACACGTTAACTATCACACTGTTGTTGAACTCAAACAACTAATGCTAAGTAAATTAAGCAAATTAAATCAATAGTACGACCTACCAGTGGAGAGACACGTTCACCCTGCTAAAACAATTGCTCCCCGTCGCACCAATTAACATATAACTACCATTGAAGCGCTTCTTTATTTCGTCTAAATTGTCGTCAATGAGTGCCATTTGCAAAATGGCCGTTTGATTTTTGTTTTGTTTTAGCGGATCGGAATTTGCCAGGGTGTAGATACACAAAAAAAAGCGGGACAAAAGTAATGTTTAAAAGTTATTAAATTATTAAAACTTAACAAATATTATTGTATTTTTTCTTCATAATACTTGAGTATACTTATTTTAATTTGTGTTAAATATAATTTACTTAACTGGGCAACTACAAAAAAGAAGGTATATAATGTCTACATGTTCAACCAAAAACGTCAAAGGAACAAGCCAGGGTAGAGTCTTTCTCATGCTTAAATGACTAATTTGAGAAAAATATGCTTCAATTGGGTATCCAATCATGATATAATCGGTAAACTACATTAAGATGCTGCGAGTTATTGTATAAAATGACAAGATATAATATATAAAAGGTATTTTATATTGATCGTGCACATTACCTCTTATCGTAAAATGACCCATATAATAAGGATTGATAATATTGACATAATAATTAAACTTGTTCAAATATTAGGGTAGCTGTCTGATTTTAAGGCAAAGTCAAACTCTTCATTACATTACCGAGCTTTCGGCAATTTTTATTTCCTTCATCAGGGCTTAAACAAACAAGAAGGTGAGCTAACAAATTCAAAAATATACATAAATATTAATATTATTTCTTGCCATAATTGTAGTTTCGATCGTTTGTGTAGTTCTCACATACAATACAAAGAAAACAACAGAGTCATAAATGCTGATTGGTACTAGTGGTTCCATCATCATTATAAAGGTTTGAACCAAATATCAATTGGTAGAAAGTAATCTCTAGTCCAGATGTCTTATTTATTTCAATGATTATTAGATGGATTATCACTGTGTTAGCCTTGCAACAGAGAATGACTAACAATGATGTTTTAATCCTCGACATCCTTGCGTTTCTTCATAGTATCTGGAGGGGAGTTTATTTCCACCATTTCGAGAAAATTCCGCTCTTTAATATTGGCTTCCTGATGAAGAGCTTGGGTTTCTTGGTAAATAACCTAACTTCTTGTTTGTTTTAGCCTTGATGAAGGAAATGAAAATTTCCGAAAGCTTGGTGATGCAATGAAGAGTTTCACTTAACCTTAAAAGTAGACAGCTACCCTAATATTTGTGCAAGTATATAATATACTTCGAGACACTGAAGTTGAAGAAATCAAGGTAGGAATCCGCCTCATTGCAATTCAACACATCCTGTGGAGTGGAGAAAATTAAAAAATATTCAGATGAGTGGAAAAATAAAATGTATGGTATGTTGTTCTTGATGTGATTCTTGGAACAGCAAAAGCAAGTTTTTGTAGAAAATTTCTATCAACAAATTCATTACTTATGATTTTATATCAAAGAATGACAGAGTGGTAGGCACTCCAGAGGCTCATTTATGCCTGAAAAGTAGTTCAGCGTTACTGTCAGTGAAATTGGCGGATAAAATTGGCGAGTTACATGGACTACAGATCAGATCGACATACTCAATTTTGGATCTGATATATGCGTGAGTGTTTTCATGGTTTCCGCTATGAAATATACATCCTGCCCGCAGTAGAAACCACAGTGTCTATGTGATAAATAAAGGAAGGTCTAAAATGTAACGTAACACCCAGGTCGACAAACGGGGAAGGTCGATTGAGAACAGATTTATTGATTTTATAGCGAAAATCAATAAAATCACTCTTCAATGTGTGCAACATTACCTCAGACTGTAAGAGATAAGTTATTATCCAGAAACCAATACGCTTCCGATTCTGAGAAAGTCTCATAATATAATCGGTAACACTATATTTACTTGACAGAAGTATCTTAATGTCATCAACATATACTAAGCAGTTTAAATCTAATGTATCAACTATATCGTTGATAGAGATGTTGAATAATAGGGGGCTAAAGTTACTGCCCTGTGGGACACCAGAAGTAGCCAAGTACTCGAACGACTCGAAGCCGCTGAAACTACAAACTGTTTCCTACTACCAAGATAGGAGGAAACAAGATTGATCGGTGACAGCCACATAAGAGCAAGTTTAGATATGATTAAGTCGGTCGAATGCGTTCTATGAGTCCGTTTACACTACGGCATTCAGCTAGGAACTGAATTATGTTGACAAGGTCTGTGAAAGTAGCGCGTTCTCTTTCCCCTTCATGTTGACTGCATGAAATGGCACTGCCAACGTGACTGTACAATCTATACAAACACAAAGCAATGTCTAGAACACTTTAGTAATGTTGCAGAATATTGAAATTGGGCGAAAGTTGGAAATGTTCGTCTTATCTCTCTTCTTGGGAGAATCTTCGACGACTTCCAGATGACAGGTACACTGTAACTCTTAGAGCAGATATTAACCACGACAGTGGTTGAAGGTGAAGTGAGGATTGTTGTATAGTCTCCCAAAATAAAAGCTGGAATATATACAATATACTAAGTATGGCGGAACGAATTTTTTACTGGAGTCTCTGCAGTGAGTAAGATTAGAAGATTTCTGAATTATTTTTAACTTTTTTCTTTCTGGAGAAATACAAGGAAGTTACAATAATAACCTAATTCTTAAAAAAATACTCAGAAGTAGGCATATATGAGCAGATTATTCTTCAAAAAATGCACCGAAGTTCAGCGAAATCATTACGACATGATTTAATTAAACGAATTTATGAATCACATTAAAAATATGAATTATGACGATGTCCGGTAATGGTTCGAACACCCTGCAAATGTCCAAAGCTGGAGTAGATTGGACTCTGGATCCAAATAATTTTACTTCCACGCAATTTGGATGTATATTTATAAACACAAATGACCTACTAATAAGCTGATAACGTACAATTTCCGTAACAATTCTGATAGATACCTAGGTAAGTAACTGCTCTCGTTCACTAATAATCATTCTACAATCAAGCTCTCTATCAGTAACCTAGATTTTTAAGAGCCCATTTCGGTGAGTTTTATAACTTTGTTCCAAATACTGAAAGCTTCGAGTAATCAACGAAGTTAAAAAGGCTCAATCTAAAAACTTCATTGTGAATTGGACATGTATCAAAATACTGTGTATATATATATATATCTATATATATATATATATATATATATATATATATATATATATATATATATATATATATATATATATATATATATATATATATATATATATATATATATATATATACAGGGTGTCACACCAGGAACTGCATCGATGGATATATGGAAAACTAAACATAGGAAATATCTGAAAATTTGGCTGTGTACTAATGTCGATGGGGGACATCTGGCTAAAATATTTTCAAGGTGATGGCACTTCCGGTTATACCGGAAGTAGGTAACAGCTTGCTTATTTCAAATAGAGCACCCTGTATATTATTACATTTTTGGATTCTTCACAAAATTCTAGATATATTTTATATATAATGTCCTATACCTATCTTCAACTGTTTCGGAAATATTTGAATTTATTTGTCAAAAATTACGTATGCAGATCGAGTAATAATCATATTTTTCTTCAAAAAAAACGGTATTACTGCCCAATAAAGATAAATTTCCTAATAGAGGTGATTCTGTTTTAACGTCAGATAAATACTATTTTGACATTTAATATACAGGGTGCTCAGGAAAGTATTACAAAAATGGATGTTGAAAAACTACAAAAAGTCCATTTTTTCAAATGAATACCTACAACTTTTATTATGTTATTCGATTCAGTATCAAAAATAAGGGCTACTTTGTATGAGGTCGCCTATTCCTAAATCTTATTGTTTTCGAAATATTTGCAAATTAATGGTTTTTGGTTAAAAAAAATGATTTCCTGAAATTTTGTAATAGTAGGCGTGTGATGTCACATTTGTTCTCGGCCAGGTTACCATGGAAACAAATTCCAAAGAGATGTCATTATTCGAAAAATTATTATATATAGTAACACAATCATGCCAAGTCGTTTGAATTATACAAACGAAGATTACCTGAATTTGTTTATTATTTATGGAGAGTGTATTAAAGTGATAACAAGAACATGTGATATTTTTGCTGCTCGGTATTCGCAAAAAACCAAGCCATCACCAAATGGGTACCGTTAAAAATATAATACAAAATTTTATAAATGTTGGATCTCTCAAAAGTAATACGCAGAAAATTAAACCATACCTATTTGGTGATGGCTTGGTTTTTTTGCGGATACCGAGCAGCAAAAATATCACATGTTCTTGTTATCACTTTATTACACTCACCATAAATAATAAACAAATTCAGGTAATCTTCGTTTGTATACTTCAAACGACTTGGCATGATTGTGTTACCATATATAATAATTTTTCGAATAATGACATCTCTTTGGAATTTGTTTCCATGGTAACCTGGCCGAAAACAAATGTGACATCACACGCCTACTATTACAAAATTTCGGGAAATCATTTTTTTTAACCAAAAACCATTAATTTGCAAATATTTCGAAAACTATAAGATTAAGGAATAGGCGACCTTATACAAAGTAGCCCTTATTTTTGATACTGAATCGAATAAAATAATAAAAGTTGTAGGTATTCATTTGAAAAAATGTACTTTTTGTAGTTTTTCAACATCCATTTTTGTAATACTTTCCTGAGCACCCTGTATATTAAATGTCAAAATACTATTCATCTTACGCTAAAACAGAACCACCTCTATTAGGAAATTTATCTTTATTGGGCAGTAATACCGTTTTTTTTGAAGAAAAATATGATTATTACTCGATCTGCATACGTAATTTTTGACAAATAAATTCAAATATTTCCGAAACAGTTGAAGATAGGTATAGGACATTATATATCAAATCTATCTAGAATTTTGTGAGGAATCCAAAAATGTAATAATATACAGGATATCCCATTTGAAATAAGCAAGCTGATACCTACTTCCGGTATAACCGGAAGTGCCATCACCTTGAAAATATTTTAGCCGGATGTCTCCCATCGACGTTAGTACACAGCCAAATTTTCAGATATTTCCTATGTTTAGTTTTCCAAATATCCATCGATGCAGTTCCTGGTGGGACACCCTGTATATATATATATATATATATATATATATATATATATATATATATATATATATATATATATATATATATATATATATATATATATATATATATATATATATATATATATATATATATATATATATATATATATCTTCTTTGGGATAATATTATGAATTAATTGTGGATAATACGCATTATTGATAGCAATCTTTTTTTTAAATGTTCAATAATTCATTGAAGTGTGCCTTTGACATAGGAAGATCAAGATGTCGATTGACCATACCCAAATCTCAAGTTCACGCAACATATATTTTTTCAATAATAGAAGACCTAATTATCTTCGAATAAATACAATTACGATGTTTATGCTTTCAACTCGACACGCTTTTTGGAGCGCGCGAATTGCCTTGTCCTCCCACCTTTTTCGACAATCTGAAATTGCAGCCGTAGGACCGAATTCATAGACGTCAGCCGCCCTCAATATATATTCTAGTCCACGGAGTAAACAATTTAGCGATTATAAAGGCGAATAGGGAAAAGCATTTGGGATGAACACTGAGAATTGAGGAAGATATGAAAAATATAGTAAATATTCAATTCATGAAAAATATACAAGTTGACTATAGTCAATTTTATATGTCACATAGAGAGGACAAGGAAAATTCTCCAATAATTTAAATAATAACCGAAAACGAAGGGTTCCGTACCATTGACTATGCACCCCTTAAATATTTATTGGAACGAAGTTCCTCCAGGAGATGGGGATTTCGCTGCGGGACCAAACTGAAAAATATGCGAGACTAAAAGTGTGACGGAAATAGACTGACGCTTCACGCTGACTGACAAAAGTCACGCTTCAAGTTAACACAAGCGAATATTGTATACCTTTCTCTTTCTCCCTCTTTATTTCCGTTCTCTCATCCCTTCTCTTTCTGATTCCATTCCGCCACGTCAATCGCCAAACCGTCCCGAGACGCACATTTTTTTTTTGCAAATTGTGTTGCTTCTATATTATCCGTAGGAACTTTGTTCCCACCGGGTGTCCCATGACACTGTTTCTTTTTTATTATTAAAGTAAAAATACAACTGAGTATTTTGTGAATATTTCAAGTGCCTACCTGTTGTCATTATTGATATCGGGCAAAAAAGGGGCAAAAAAGTCGCGTTTGTTGTATGAGAGCCCCCCTTATATATTCATTTTATTTTGTTTCTAGTATTGGTTGTTACAGCGGCAATAGAAAATAAATAATTTGTGGAAATTTCAACTGTCTAGCTATCGCGGTTCTTCAGATACAGCCTGGTGACAGACGGACGGACAGACAGCGAAGTCTTTATAGTAGGGGAGCCCAAGCGGGGATTTTCGGATTTACTCGAGCGCGGTAGAATAACATTTGGGGGAAACCTTGCACCCTGTTGAGTATCCCCACCATACATGAACCCTCAATATGGGGGCGTTCGTCTAGGGCAGCCGATCAGATTAGTTAAAAAAATTCGTTCGTTCGACAAACTCGAGCGCGTCAGATTAAGGCAAGGTGAGTTAAATACATGCAGAAGAGTATGCATTTCACTAATCTTTGACGATCTACAGTTTAGGACTACACTATTTTGTGATTTGAGCAAGGCCTTTGACTGTGTGTCCCACCGGGTTCTTTTGGGCAAGCTTCGATTGTATCACTTCACTGCAGGTGGTGTTGGGCTCTTGTCTTCATACCTCTCTAACAGAAACCAACTGGTAAGGGTTGCCAGGGCCTCATCGGCAATGAAAAATTGACAACTGGAGTACCACAAGGATCAGTGTTGGGACCGATCCTATTTTTAATCTACATTAATGATTTACCAGTGTCCGATACTTCTATACAGTACACGCTTTTTGCCGATGATACTACGACCTCGGTTGCCACCAATTCAGTTACCGATGCAGTGGAGCAGCTGACTGGTATGCAGGAGAGACTGGAGACTTGGTTAAGTGCGAACTTGCTACTCCTGAACAGAGAGAAGACTCAGAGGATGGTGTTTTCTTTGAGGAACACAGAGAGTGCTAATGACTGCACTGAGATTAAATTCTTGAGGGTTCGACTGGATCCGGGATTGCTGTGGGACGCGCATATCGATGCCTTGATCAAGAGACTAGGAACCAGCTGTTTTGTGTTGCGGAGCATTGCTGGATGTGTCTCGGAGGCAGTTTTGAAAACTTCCTACTTTGGAATTTTTCATTCCATCATGGCATATGCTGTACTTGTATGGGGCCATGCTGCTAGGTCTGATATGGTTTTTGGGTTGCAGCGAAGGGCCATTAGAATTGTTTCTGGCTTGGGGTATCGAGACTGCTGCAGATCGGCATTCAAACGCCTTGGTGTGTTGACATTTCCCTGTGTGTATATTTTGGAGAATCTCATGTTTGTGAGGAAGAATATGGAACTATATAAGACGTATCGAAATGTACACGCACATGAGACGAGATATCGGGATAATGTTGTTGGCAGGTATCATCGGTTGAGGAGGTGTCGGGATGGCCCTGGGTATCTGGCCATAAAGGTTTTCAATAAGATACCTTTAGATATGAGAGAGATTCCAATAAACGAATTCAAGAACAGATGTAAAAACATGTTGAAGATTGGATGTTTTTATTCAGTTCAGGAATACTTGGAGAGCTTTTTAACCTTTTAATTGTACATGTCTTATTTTAATGTTTTGTGACATGTATCTTAATTGTGTTGAAATTTTGAAATATGTAATCTTACTTTATCCTTGTGACATGTGGAAATACTGAATGTGTATGTTACCATGAATAAATTATCTATCTATCTAATCTGACGATTTGCACGTGGCATAAGGAAGAAGGAGACTAAAAAGGTTGCAAAAATAAAACGTCACCTTGACATTCTCGAGCACGGTTAAATTTTTATTTTTATTTCGAAGGAAATGTCACGATTTTTTTTTTGAATTTTTGAATATCGGCGATGAGTTTTGGTCTCGTACGGTCACCCCCACCATGCAAACCGGCAGATTAACTTACCTTCGTTATCAGAGACGATGTGGGGTGAATAAACTATTAAAATCTGACGCGCTTGAGTAAATCTATATAACGATTTTTTTTCACATTTTTGAAGATCTGCACGCCCCCCCCCCAGTGAAATGGCATACATCATATAACCTTTTTTTCGTTTTAGCATCTAATCTTCACAATCCAAAAGGTCCCCACGACGCTCGAGTAAATCCCCATTTAGCATCTCGGGCTCCCCTACTATAGTAATAGGGTTCCGTTCTTACCCTTTGGGTACGGAAACCTAAATACTACCCGCACCTGACTGCTTTATTTCATTACACTGCTATGGTATGTATTTTATGGGATAAAATACGACTAAAAAAATAGATCCCATTAATTTTCGCAGTCGAATCTCACTCTACGCCGGTTGGCGGCGATTATGCCAATTCTACGCTGTACTCTAGTTAACAAGCATTAGATCGCCCACGCCATGGGAAACAGGACGACGGCGCTCAATGAATTCACATGTCGTGAGCAATTCACTCATTACCCAGACTTCTGTCGGTGTACTTTTGTTTCCGTTGATAAAAGTTTATGCTCTCAACCCGATTCGTCGAACTATGGGAAACTGCACGCGATGTATTTATTTATAACAGGAAGTTCGTTTCGAATACGAATCGAAAAACGACGTAAAAATAGGAGAGGTATCAAAATTGAACGAACGGTAACAAGCGCATTTCCTCATACTCCGAAAGGTACATGACAGGTCAGTTTTGCTTATCGTTCACATTTATGCAGTTGCGTACAGAAGAAAGCCATTTGTTCTTTGGGTGACTTTCGTCAGGCAGTCAATCTACAACTGTTGGCCAATTGAGGGCTAGTATCGGAAATGCTTCTGAGCTACTTGAGAACCATAAAAAACTCTCCGAAACGTTGGCTGGACTTATGTATATACCAAATAATATATTTAAACGAGCATATATTGCACATATACTTATATATATATATATATATAAATATATATATATATATAAATATATATATATATATATATATATATATATATATATATATGTTTTCAGAAAGATTTCCGCGGTCGGAAGTATTTGAACTTGGTTCACGGAATGAACCACGGCCACGCGACGATCGGCCCGTCAGTTGACTCTGAAGAGTAGGCAGGTTGAGACTTCAGAGTTGACAGGAAGCAGTACGGTTAGTGGAGTAGGCAGGTTGAGACCACGCAATCGTATTGTTTCCGATTCCTCCTAATTCGAATAGTGGAGTAGGCAGATTGAGGCCACGATTCTGAATTATTCCCCTTCTAATTCTCCTGAAGATGGCTTCGCAAAAGGAGCCGAAACGTCGAGATTTTTCAAATCTTTCACGCGGTTCATTCCGTGAACCAAGTTTTTCAAATATATATATATATATATATATATATATATATATATATATATATATATATATATATATATATATATATATATATATATATATATATATATATATATATCAAATCATGAAAAACATACTTGTTTACCATAGTCAATTTCAAACGGCGACTTGTTGGTTTCCAATATCTTTGGTGGAGGGCGCTCTACTAGTCTTCTGTCCGCTCTCATGCAGACATCTTCATATAACGCCATCTCGTTAATTTTTGTGGTACTTATATTGTTGCTGAGTGATGATAACCAAATGTTACCTTGTTTGTGAGTTTGTGAGATGGCGCTATATGCTATTCTTTAAATGTCAGATATTTATATTTTGGTTAGACCAAGAATACGATTCATTTTTATTTTATATGTACAGGCTGTCCCATTTTCGATGTCCTTACGGGGTAACTCCCTTATTTTTGAAGATAGAGATTTGCGGTTTTCGCGAACGTTGGCTACTTTTTTGTGAATCGCACGATACCGCAAACAAACAAAATTTTCATAGCTTGCTTCGATTTTGAGATACAGGGCGAAGTTGAAAATATTGCATTTTGGTCCCCCTCCTGTATCACAGCTGTCTTTTAACTTATAGAAAAAGTAAAAACTGCTTTTTATACATTTTTTACGTAGAATCCAGTGGCGTAGTCAGATTTTTGAAATGAGCTGTCATTGTTTAGATATAACCCAATGTTATAATTTTTTAAATGGAACACTCTGTATATTTTTCCACATTCAAAACACAAATGCTTTGCGCTTTTCAAAAATATATAATACTTATATAGTGTTTTGAGTATTTGCTTTGTATTCAGATAATTTTCTTTTTTTATGGCAAGTCAAGACAAATATCACTTTAATAGATTGTTCGGCGCAATAAACAAAAATATCACTTCCAGTTGTATAGCGTAAAACGAAAAGTTTTCATTAAAAAAATATTGTTTAATATACGTTATTAAACAATTTGACAAAAATAAATTTAAACTAATGAAACACTATTTATCAACTATATACGCTCTGGACCTAATTAGTAGGTGGGTATGAAAAAAAAGCAAGTGCAGAATATTTATAGTTCCTGTCAAATTGTACAAATTTTTCTTACAATGGCGAATGATGATCCAGTATATTAAAACTACGAAAAATTAGATATGGTTGGGATATATTACCAAGTTGGTTTGAATCCAAATCAAGCGATGGACCTCTATTTTTAAAGTTATTTACTATTACTCAGTTATGTGGTGTCAGTTAGATAATAAGATAGGAATTTTAAGTTTCCTTTTTCGGATCTTTTGAAAAGCCTAGGCCAGAAAGTTATAGAAAAGAAAATGCCGAAAATGATGAAATTAGTGTCCTCGCAAAGGTAGAAGAGAACAAAAATACTTGCAGAGAAATTGAAGATTCGGTTGGCATTCCAAGGGTTTCGAAGATATTAAAAAATATTTATATATACCCCCTACATATCCCAAGCTACACATCATTTGCACCCAAGTGAAACTGAGAAGAGTATTGAGTTTTGTAAGTGGTATATTGTCCGATGAAAGCCATATAAGTAGCACTGGCATTTTTAATCGAAATAATAATCGTTATTGGTCAAATGAAAATGAGCACGTTACGGTGGTTCGTCAAAAACAAGGCAGACTTGGCTTTAATGTATCTTGTTTCGTTTTTGGAGGAAGATTGGCCTACCGCATTTTCGACGGTAACTTGAATCATCAAAGTTATTTGAAAATTTTGGATGATTTTCTTTCTGAACTACTTTACGAAATTTCGTTGGCTCAATATAGAAAATATTTATCCTAATGAAAGATTCCAATACCAGTGGATTGATAATAATGGTCCTATTAACTGGCAACCAAGGTCCCCTGACTTAGCTATATTAGATTTCTTTATAAAAAATAAAATAAACCACACGGCATGAAAGTCGAGATGCTCTGATGAATGCCATGAGAGAAGTTTTAGAAGTAATTTGAACAATATTTACAAAACATTTTCAACAGAAAAATAATAGAACATTGTTTCGTAGCAGTGTTACATACATGTTTCTATTTTTATTATAATCATTATTAAATATATCTCTGTTTAGTAACTTATATTGAATAATATTTTGACTACTTTTCATTCTAACCTATATAAATGGAAGTGATATGTTTGTTTACGCGATCTATCAGTGATATTTGTCTTGACTTGACATAAAAAAAAAATATATCTAAATACAGTGCTAATACTTGAAATTTTATATAAGTATTATATATTTTTGAAATGCTCGAAACATTTATGTTTTGAATATGGAAAAATATACAGAGTGTTCCATTTAAAAAATTATAATATTGGGTTATATATAAACAATGACAGCTCATTCCAAACGCCACTTGACTACGCCACTGGATTCTACGTAAAAAAGTGTATAAAAACCAGTTTTTACTTTTTCTATAAGTTAAAAGACAGCTGTGATACAGGAGGGGGACCAAAATGCAATATTCTAAACTTCGCCCTGTATCTCAAAATCGAAGCAAGCTATGAACATTTTGTTTACGGTATCGTGAGATTCACAAAAAAGTAGCCAAAACCGAAAGTCTCTATCTTTAAAAATAAGGGAGTTACCCTGTAAGGACATCGAAAATGGGACAGCCTGTACCACCGGGTGTCCCACGAACATTTTTTTCGGTTTTCTGCGATTAAAATGGATTTTCATGAGACTAAGGCACTTTCAAGACCAAATTGACGTACAAGCCTGCAGTGGATAGTATTAATAGTGAATAAAAGTGGTCCGAGATTGCTACCCTTTGAAAACTGTTTTTCGGTTCTTCTGAAGAGGCTAAGCTACTTGTAAACATGCACTTGTGATAGAAAATTCAGCCACCATGAAAACAAAGATCATAACATCGTTGAAATTGCGCAATCAGGGGAAAATTGGAACTCCAAAAAGTCGACGTAGTAGAACACCATGATTTATTTTGTCCAGGTTACGACCTTCAAATCAAGTTGACACTAACAAATTTTCATGAATTATCGGGTTTGAAGGAGATAATATATGGTTAATCATACTTACTACAATCATCTCCGAAGGTTCCAATACGAAACATTCATGTTGCCTTCTAGCATTGCCTCCTGTCCTTTTGCCAAAACTGCAAAAAATAAATATAGATAGTGAAATCTCTTATCGATTCCCGAGTCTTTCGATCTTATTTGAAACATCACGGAATACATAACAGGCCAGCTTTATTACCATAAAAATTTCAAAAAATTCGTGTCGATAAGAATTACATTGCAGGGTACATATTTTTTTTCATAAGTGCTAGTACAAAGTAATAAACTTTTCAATTCAAATTTGTTTTTAGTTGTATTTTGTGCGAAAATAATTTTTTTTTTCGCCGGTACATAAGAGCATCTCTAGCGGTCTCTATCAGGCCGAATGGTATCAGAGGTTGCACTTGCGACAGAACAAATCTATCAACATTTGGGTAATCCAGTTAAAATTTTGGCATTTCCAAACTGAGGGTAAGGAGCAGCTCGAAATTGCACGAGAGGAAATGTTTAAAAAAAAACAGTGCAAAAATGTGGAAAATAATAATGAAACACATAGGTATCCAAAATTCAGCCTTCTAGTTCCTTTTCGAGGGGGTATGGATCTACTAAACCGGTTGTCCAAGGATTTTTGGTCCCCCCGATAATCCAACAAATTAAATTAGTGTTAAAATTTCGCAGCCGATTGAGTTGATGTTAAGGATGTGCCATTTGGTGCTTTCAACCGCCGCCATTCTAATGTGGACATTTCATTATTTTACGTGGTATTTTAGGTTTTGCTCAACTGCTTCAGAAAGAAAATCCAAATGTGGATAAGATTTTCAAGAAGCTTCGATCAATTTTCCAAAGGTGTTCTAATTTTCTTGTTTAAATTTTCAATACATAGAATCACATATGCAGAGTAAAAGCACAATTTTCATTGAAAGAGCAATGTATTCTAGAATTAGAGAATATATGTTTTACCGTTTCTCAATAATTTTGCTTTATATGGATCAGAACATAGGAAAAAAAGGAAATTCTAAGAAATTGACGGAGATTAATTTATTACAAATTCTCAATGCCGATTTTGAATCATACGGACGGAGATTATTAAAAAAAATTGATCAATCACATCTTCATTCCACTTAAAATACATATTCAAAGTAACCATACTGAACCTACAATTTCATCAAAACGAAAATTATCAACAATGATCCCACTAAGAAGAACCAATCATAACAAATTATCTTAATCACCTTGTTTCACGCTTTTCAACTGAATCACTAAAACAAAGTATCCTATTGTTCTTGTTAAGAGCAATTCAATTAATCATATTCGTTTTCCTTCGATAACCTACAATTATATATAATTATCAACTGACAGATGGTGAAAAACAATTATTGAAATAATTCTTCGATATTATTGAATAGTTCTTTCTTATTTGATTTGCAAATAAATGTATCTATTCATTTCAATCCTATTGCCTACAATTTTTTTTGTAGTTGTATATATATTGAGTTGTCTGAAAGTATCGATTTTTGGTAGATGGCGTACAGAGAGTTCCGAATATGTCTGAACATTTAGAAATAAATGGCATGTGTACATATTATAGCTTCGGGAGACCACAAGAATAGTCTTCGTGTTGGCACCAAGACTAAGACCAGCACTTAATAAATATTGTCCAGACCAAGACCAGGACTGGACAGTAGACATGAGACAGATATATTAAAAAGGAATTTAAAATCCGATTTCAAACACAAATCGATTAAAAAATCCGATTTCAAAAATCGACCTTACCGTACCAAACGCTAACCAGCTATAGGCGAATCAAAATAAGCGCTACGCCGCCTGGTGACAATCAGAATAACTAAAAATCTTGACATAGTTCTTACGTTCTCCTTTGTTTTGTGTTTGTTTTTGTGTGATTTTTTACAAATATTTATCATTTGCAATCATTTTGAAAGCTATGAGTCGTTCGAATCGTTATTGTTCAGTTCCTCAGTGTTCTTCCTGGGCAAAGAAATGTTCAAATGTGAATTTCCATGCCTTTCCTCCAGCTGGTGATAAATATCGTGTTTGTGTAGAAGGGAAAAAGGAATACTCCTAAAGTCTCTACTTTGTGTGATCTGATAACTACAGATAGTGCTCTAAACAGTTTCACTGGTCTCAATAATATAAAACTATTAGATACAATAGTAAAAGCAGTACAATCTGTTTACAGTGATCAACGGTCACATAAATTAACAATCAAACAGCGTATTGTTTTAGTATTGACAAAATTGAAATGTGACCTTACATATGTGACATTATCTCTTTTATTTGGCATTTCATACGAATTATGCCAAAAATATATTTATGAAATGCTACCCATTATGAGTAGAGTTCTTAGTTGTGTCATAAGATTCCCAGAATATTCTGAAATAGGTACAGAAAAACATGTCAAAATGTTTTGAAAGTTTTCAAAATACTCGAATCATCTTAGACTGTACAGAAATTTTTATACAGAAACCAAAGTACCTTTGCTGCAGGATGAGGTTTTACTCTCAGTATAAATCTAATAACACAGTGAAATTCATGACAGGTGTTTCTCCTGGAGGTTTAATTACTTATATTAGTGAACCATATGGGGGAAGAGCATCTGATAAAACGATTTTCCAACAAAGTGACTTAATTTTAAAGTTAGAAAGCTCACAGGATGCTATTGAGGTGGACAAAGGTTTCTTGATAGATGACATTTGTCAACGGTTTAAAATAAAGTTGATCAGGTCACCATTTTTGAAAGACAAAAAACAGTTGACTACCGAAGAAGCATTGTTGAATGCCAAAATAGCAGCTGCTAGATCTAACCTAAGATTTCTCTCAATTTGGCTACAAAACAAATGATAATAATCACCTACCGTCTCAATAGCAATGAGAATACATACACAGTAACACTCTTGTTCACTAAAGAAGCCTGAAAAGTCTTTATATTTATGGTAAAATTATATTTCAAAAACACAAATAAACACACAACAAATACAACATAAATATTCCAATGTCAATATTTATAGTTCTACGACTGGCCACATTGGCGCTGCATTCTTATTTTCAGATGCCTATTCCAAGAAACGAATCCACAAATAAAATCACTGCATATCTCCCAAACGAATTGCGTGTGCATCCAAACCAAAACTAACTGATACGTAGAAATTAGCTTTATCTCTTTCTAACCAAATGTAGCATAGCGCAATAAAAAGGATGGCGCGAATTTTGGGATTCAGATTTTGTTTGTTTGTCGGTTACGGAAATCTAATGCATATTCGGCAAAGTTTTACGCGTACTTAATCGTAAACAAAACTTTTCTGCTAGTCTAAACTAAATCATGAAGGAAAATCTCGCAAATCTCGATCGTTAGCTGATAAAACGAAAACTAAGTGAATTAGCGAGGCTAGGCGATACTGAAATTGGATATCCAAAAATCGGATTTAGAAATCTGAAATCGAATATATATCCGTTTGCGTTCCAAGCCAAAAATGACCATGTCTACTGTCCAGTCCTATACGCTTCGCAAGACCGCAAGGCTAGTCTTGGTATTGGTACCAAGAGCTGTGGTTGTTTTGGAGCCAGAGACAAACTATCAGAATATTTCTCCACAGCTTCTTCAGATTAAGTTACTAGATTGAAATTTCATACGTAGATTGAGTTCATGTGATAATACGTACCTTTATAGGTTCACCTCTTTTCCTCAACCGAGCTGCATTTCGCAGAAACTGTTCCTTTCGAATCCCATCTCGATCAAATAAATTCTTTTCTAATTTTTCAAACTTCGGAATTGCTGAATATCAGACAACTATTTTACAAGGCAGCCTTGTTATGTTTGGTGAAAAATAATTTGATGTTAATGAATATAACACATCCCTATCAAACAAGATTTCGAGAAGATGCGAATATTATTCTTCCGAGGTCTCAAAGGTCTATTGGACAGCGATGTTTCTTTCATATATGTGGGACAGAGTTTATATAATCACTTACCAGTAAATTTAAAAATGGAAATTTATGTCAAGAATTTCAAAGGCAAATTATCTAAATGGCTTCTGACATCAATGATCAGAATACTATCATAGACCTATCATGGATTGAGCATGCTCATGTATGTCTATGAGTATGTGAGTACAATTGGATGGATATAACCATATAATGTGTGAATTGTTTACTGGTGTGTTTGATATTGTTTATGACTAAGTTTGTATTATATGCGCCATATCGAGTATATTCGCGGTATTATAGTCTTGTGGTTTTGTAATGTTCTCGTGTTAGTTTTTGATGAAACAGCCACATACCACTATTTTGATATTTTATTGGTGGCTGAATTCGTGTTGTCTCAATCTTGGAATTTTATAATGATCATATGTGGGTTGCTGGTGTTTCAAGATGACCAAAGTTATCACGTTTGGGAACACAGACTCGCTATTAGTAGGGGAGCCCAAGCGGGGATTTTGGGATTTACTCGAGCGCGGCAGAATAACATATTGGGGGAAACCTTGCACCCTGTTGAGTATCCCCACCATACATGAACCCTCAATATGGGGGCGTTCGTCTAGGGCAGCCGATCAGATTAGTAAAAAAAATCTATCATTCGACAAACTCGAGCGCGTCAGATTAAGGCAAGGTGAGTTAATTACATGCAGAAGAGTATGCATTTCACTAATCTGATGATTTGCACGTGGCATAAGGAAATAAGAGACTAAAAAAGGTTTCAAAAAGAAAACACTGACATTCTCGAGCACGGTTAAATTTTTATTTTTATTTTGAAGGAAATGTCACGTTTTTTTTTGCATTTTTGAATATCGGCGTTGAGTTTTGGTCTCGTACGGTCACCCCCGCCATGTAAACCGGCAGATTAACTTACCTTCGTTATAAGAGACGATGTGGGGTGAATAAACTATTAATATCTGACGCGCTCGAGTAAATCTATATAACGATTTTTTTTTACATTTTTGAAGATCTGCACACGTTTTCCCCCCCAGTGAAATGGCATACATCATATAACCTTTTTTTCGTTTTAGCATCTAATCTTCACAATCCAAAAGGTCCCCACGACGCTCGAGTAAATCCCCATTTAGCATCTCGGGCTCCCCTACTATATTGGCTAAAGTGAACCCGAGCATGACACAGTAGGAGTATCAGAAAAAAATTTTTTTTTTAAATTTAATCAAAGAAATATAATTACTTATTGGTCCTCTTGAAATACTTAATATTTATTCAGAATTAATGTTTTTATTTGTATCATTTATTGAAAGTGAAATTAATAAATGTTATTATTTTATTATGATTTTTAAAACGATTTGTTGTTTTCTTTTCAATTTCTCTTCTAGCTTGTCGTTACCATAAGAAATATACTTATACTTGAAATAAAAGAACGTACTTATTATCGCAGTATCTAAAATTCACTCTCACCCATTCTATATTTCAAATGACATACTTTCTTAGTCTGAATTCAAACTACGATTCAATTCACACACCAGAAAGGAAAATAAATAATTTGGAGTCGTTGAAATACTTAATTTATTTCGATATACATAATTATTACAATAATTATCATTGCTGGGCTATCTAAAATTCAAATTGTATCAAATTAAAAAGTATAATAGACAAACATTACTAATGTTCACAAATAAATGATGAGCCATTACACTTATCTGATGAATTGAATTAAACCAATATGATTAGTTCCTAAATATTTCAACAGCAAGATATAATTGTATATTCATAGCGAGACAATAATTGAAACAATAATTACCACAATGAATAAAAAGTGAAAATCACAAATAAATTGATGATTTAAAAAAAATTCAAAACATTGATATATAAGTAAGAAAAAATGAGTATCTACTTATGAAGAAACACACTTATCTGTTTTCTTTGATATAAATTTTGCAAATTATATACCGGGTGTAAATGAGTGATGGGCCACCCCTGTAACTTTTCAATGGATGCTTCGATTTTATTGAAATTTGGGTGGTTTATCTCAGACATAATTTTGAGTTTTTTCACATACAAAATCAATATGGTTGGCTTCTTGTTTCAGAGAAAACGATATAAAAATTGAAAATTCAAATGGAACACCCTATATATTTTTAGATATTTCAAATGTGAGGCTTCAAATACATACAATACATCTGTCAAAATTTTTTTTCATATTTCGTAAACAGTGTCGGTCTCAGGAGCAAAAGGAACTAATAAGAATAAGATTTTTAATAATTACTTGGTTATTTAGAAATTGAGAAAACTGATGTTTTTTGATGCGTGAATCATTTCGAAGGAATTTGAAGGAGCTTTTTGATATACAGGGTGGCCCATGTATGTTTCTATTAAAAAAACAGAGTTTTGGTTCGAAAAATAATTTAATCGTTAACGATCTTCACGAAAATGAATTTTTGAAAAATTATTACTTTAGGCGATATTTTAAATCAATTATCTATGATTTAGACGACGTCACAGCCATCTACGATAAAAAAACAAAATGAAAAACAAACCTGAAACGGCGCTAGAATTGACATTTAACAGATAGAATGTATGTATTTGAAGCCTCAGAATTAAAATATGTAAAAATATATAGGGTGTTCCATTTGAATTTCTAATTTTTATATCGTTTTCTGTGAAACCGGAAGTCAGCCATATTGATTTTGTATGTGAAAAAACTCAAAATTATGTCTGAGATGAACCACTCAAACTTCAATAAAATCGAAGAATCCATTAAAAAGTTATAAGGGTGGCCCATCACTCATTTACACCCGGTATATGTTATTTTGAAACTTGTATTGTAGTGAAATTATAAATAGTATAAAATTAAAATTGACTCTGTTAAGTCAACGGTTTGGCCTTTTAGTATATAACATTAAAAAAAATAATAATACGCATGAAAATTTGAGGATTGATCAAATCATGAAATTCCCATTAATTCTTCAAGGGAGAATAAAATATTATAAAATTCGACATCCATGCCACACACGATTGAAACACTAGACTTTCGGTTTTGCTCTTCAACGAGCTCATCAGTAGTGTTTACATCGTGTGTGGCACGGACGTCGAATTTTTCATTCTCACTTGAAGAATATTCCATGCCGTCGAGCTCCATTGGAGGGTAAATTTGATCAATCATCAATTTTGCAAATGAACTTCCCAACGTATTATCCTACACACTGCGCCTGATAATCAACCACACGATAACCACTGAAAATACATTTTCAATGATATAAGAAAATAGGATAAAAATTAAGAATTAGAGATACTTTTACAATTGTATAAAAAAAAATAATACAGATTTCTCTGAGCTTCAATATAAATAAATTATTTCAGTAGTAGAGTTATCAATCAAAAGCCTGCCAAATTAAAAATTTAATTAAAAAAATAATTGAGAGTGCCTAACATAAAGCAACTGGAGAAATTCACTTTAAGTTACATACTAATTCGTAAATAATTTTTTGGGTGAACAAGTAAACAAGTTCATGACAATAGTAAGCCTACACTCAAATTATTTGTTTCATTACTTCTTAATATTAGCAATATAGTCATACATGAATACTTATATGCTTACACTAAATTAACAATGAATACTTGTTATAAAACCAAAGTTATTGTTGCGAATACTTTCCACCTCTTTGTATATTAAAAAAAATTGTATAATAATGAACCTACTTAATATAATATTTAATCTGACCAAATTAGTCCTCTTTTGGAAACATATTTCATTTTTATGAGCGTTGCTTATAGCATTGATATAGAATTTTTTATCAAAAACCCCCACCAACAAACCAATCTGCTCAACAAAAATTAATTCCTTACAATTATGCAATAGTGAAAATATTTTGTTTTAATTGCCATTTCATTCAAGTTATACAGATATTTTTCACCAAAACCTTCACCAAATGAGCTCGAAGCTACACATAACCTATAATTCGAACAATAACCTTACTTAACATAATATTCAATAACGAACAATTCTATCTTCATATGAAACCACATTGGACGCAGTCTCATTCAGCTGAGACTGATCTTGTTAAGATAAGCCTTCGCCAAAAGCCAATTCTGTTGCACATAATCTAAATTCTAGACATATAGTAAACTACTGAAAATATTATTCAATGTGACCAAATAATCCCTCATCTAGACATATAGTAACCTAACCTCGATCTAGAATCTAAATTCCATACATAAAGTAACCCCTAACCTAACCTTACTTATAAATATTCAATCACGGACAATTCTATCTTGACATGAAATTACATTTTATGCAGTCTCATTCAACTCACACTGATCTTGCTAACTTGAACCTTCAGCACCAAAAGCCCATTCTGTTAAACATAAGCTTAATTCTAGAGTTAGATATAAAGTAAACTACTGAAAATATTATTTAATGTGACCAAATAATCCCTCATCTAGAAGCAAACTGTGGCTTGATAGGCATTCTTGTTCTCCACCAGTACCTTATCCAAATGATCATTCTGTTCAACGTAACCTAAACTCTTATCATATAAGTAACTTAAAAGATATACCATTAATGGAACCAAACCATTCCTCACATAGAACTACATTTTGTCTTCATAAGCAGCTCGTGCAACTCATACTGCTCCTGTTCCTTCTCTATCTGCTCCTGAAGCAGACTGTCCAGAATATCTTGAAACCTTTGTCGCAACGCTTGATTCTCAATATGCTCGATCTCCATTTCCTGCTGTTGTCTCCTTGTCTTCAGGTCAGCCAGTTCAACGTCCAACTCGTCCATTCTCGCTTCAATCGCTTCTCTGGACAAATTCTGTCCCGAGTAAGACATGCTGGAAGTGGACTGTTGGTAATAATCCATGTCTTGAATCAACGGCGAGTTGTCCTCGATCTGCCTGAACATATCGCTGGTGAACTCGGTGATAATCTTCGAGTCCGAAGAGTTGTTCAACATGGAATTAGAGGCTGTGAGTTGACTATCGTCGCCGGAATTTTGACTGTTCTCGTCCAATTCCTCGAGGACGTTCATGTGTGCGTCTTCCTCTTCGGAATCGCTCACCTCTCCTCCGAATATGTCGTGCTCGGCCACGTTCTGATTGGGCACCTCGATCGGTTCCTTTTTGATCACGGTTCCTCTGTTGACCTTGTCGTCATCTTCGTCTATCACTTCCCACTTAACGCTACCCGCGTCGTTATCTATCCTAAGCAACCGTTTAACTTCCTTCTCGATCTCGGGAGCTTCTACATACTTCTTCTTCAGGGTTTTCCTGAATCGTCTCTTCCTCACGTTTTTCGACGGCGGTGTTATTCCATGCGGCCACAAATACTTCTTTTCGACCTTGATCGAGTCTTTCTTCTTGGTTTTCTGTGGCGTTTCTTCATCTGTTGTAATATCGTCCTCATGTTTACACACGACCATTTGGCATATATCGGCAGTCTTATAGAAACTTTTGTTGTCTATAGTTTTTAACGATTCGACGATGGTGGGTAGATCTACCACTTTGCATGGTAGCAGAAAATGGTCGACTCGAACTTCACCGTGCCTCATGTCGTTTTCTATTTTAATAGTCAATCTGTCCTTCAGGGTACTGTTGCTTTGAATAGCTTCCCTGAGAACTTTTGCTGCATCGATAGGAAGCCTCAGGATAAACTGGGACTCTAGTTCAATTTGACCATCAGCAGTTTCTTGTCCTAAAACAAAGATAATACTTCAGAGTTGTTGTTGACGCTTTGGGTACTTGAACGAATGTTTACAGCACAGTACCTACCGAAGAACAGATGATCATCATTACACTTATCACAACGCATTATAGACGTAAATTTAACTGTGATTTACTTTACCAACTGAAATCTCCGATTTCATATGAGTTTCAAAAGAAATCTGAAATAGATTAATTTTAGATTGAAGGGGGGCTCATTTTTATAGCAGTTTCAAATTTATATCCGAATCTCCCTAGTTCCTTGAGCCAACACTTCAAAACATTGAAATGGCGAGAGGGATCGAGTAACATATCATTTAAGGTATTTTCATTGTCTACACGACCGTGCTTTTTTTTTCAATTTTGAACGATAACTTTTTGAACTACCTGTTGAAATTGTTGTGAGAGGAAACAAAGGTTGTTATGAGAAAACACAGTTTATCTTGAAGAGAAGTTCCATCGAATGGCCAGCTGGATTGCCAGATTTAACTTCTTTAGATTGTTTTTTTGTGAAGCCACTTAAAGCCCATGATCTATGCTAGATCACCTGAATCTATTCAAGGAATTCGAGACAGAATCGTCGTACAGTGTCGTTTAAACACGCACTAACGTTAGACAAGAATTTTAAAAAAGATTGTACTATTGTATGGATGTTGGAGATGGACATTCTAGGCAATACCTATATTCGTTAAATTGAATCGTTTTCTCAGAACCACTTTGTGTTTCCTATCTAGAAAACTTTCGTTCAAAATTGAAAATAAATCCGCATTTGAATAAACAATAAAAAAAGTTTTAAAATAATATGTTAACCCTCTTGTTATTTGATTATTTTGAGGGGATGTCTATGGGCGTTAGGGGTATGTAGATAGTAGATATAACTTTGAAACTGAGATAAATATTAGTCCCCCTTTTTCAAAAATTCACCTGTTTCATCATTTTCTTCAAAATTGGACGAAATCGGAGGTTCAAATTTTTGTTGGGACATCCTGTATGCAAAATTCACGTTTCCCTTCAATATTCCAAAAGAAAAATATTAGATCTAACTCAATAGTCCAGGGAAATAATGAATAAATAAATTGGCTGAATATAATTCATAACTGTGTTTTTATTGCAGATAAACCTTAATGTGTCAAGATGAAAAAAATGTTTGCTCATGTCAGTATATATTCATGAAGTATACTTTGTACTTGTTTGATACCAGAAAGGAATGTTGTCAGTGAAATAAGATTTAACGATTATTATTTGCAACAATGCTAATAACTTTTGAACTTTGTATCCAACTGAATAAAAACTATCAACTTGGAATTATCGGTGTTTATGTATAAGCAAAATGCTGATCTGATTAATAATAAAAATTCAATATTGTGACTCAATTTCTACTGAATTTTTGGCGTAATTATTTATTCCTACGAGACCAGTTTCGGAGAAACCAAAAACTGCAAATTTATTCTCCTTACTCTATCAACTCTAATATGGAAATAAATTGATAAATTTCCATTATAAAATAATTATGAATTATTCAAACTTTGTTTACGCTAACATATCAAGTTTTCAAATTCTTAGAAATTTGCAATAGTAGCGACAATAAAAATTAAATTAATAGAAAATTTTCGAAAATAATTCAAAATTCAGGATTTCACAGATTAATTTTTCAAATCCGTATCTACTTATCACAGAAAAGAGAGAATAAAATCGGGGGTAAAAAAAAATTTTATCTAACGAAATTTATTTTCATAAAGTCGATAAAATTGATTTTTCCTCAACTAAATATTGCAGATATAGGCATAATAAACATTAAAAATATTTTTTCTTATTTAAAATGCATTATTTGGCATGGTATATAAAAATTTTTTCCTGGACACAATCTAATCGCATCAGGGCATTTCTCGCAGTGATATATAGTGCTTTTTCTAATTCTATTTTGCGAGCATAGGTACCCTACACCTCTTTCTCTTGGTTTCGTTCTTAGTAGAAACGTCTGGAATTTTTGTTGAGAGGTGGGAAACGACTGCTGTGTCTTTGAAATTCGGATTAGCATTTGTCTCTATGTCCAACAGCTCCTCTATAACCGCCAGCCGGAAATCATATAACGGACTTTTTTATTTTGAAGAATATTTTCCGTGCAAATAATACACATTCAAAAGCATAAGTATCAAAAGCATCAGTATCAAAGTCGCTGAAGGATTCATAAAATGCTGCATGAAGCTCATCTTCAGTCAATTTACTAGGGTTTTTAAAAGTCAATTTCCTTTCTTAGGCTCCGCCACACTATCCGCCATTTTGCTTTAATATCAGCTGTTACGAAAGTCCCATACGGAAACGGCGCGAAAAATACGAATTTCCAATGCTATGGCTATATGCTAATAAAGCGCACGATTGCTTTGACAAGATGCTCGCGGTACACTGCCAACCTGACCTTACGAATACGGGCGACACGGATCCGTGTCGTGCGCACGTGGCTATAAGTAAGGGGTGACCCGGATCCGTGTCATTAGCAGTGAATGTGTTAAGTGAAGCTTCATGAATTCTAGGCCAGTTTAGATAATCAATTGACATAATTCCAAGAGTTTTCAAACTTTAATGTAGAGTCGGGAAAGAGATGAAAACAAACTATGAAATTTTGCAACC
Source organism: Cynegetis impunctata (assembly GCA_030704885.1). Classification (NCBI taxonomy): domain Eukaryota; kingdom Metazoa; phylum Arthropoda; class Insecta; order Coleoptera; family Coccinellidae; genus Cynegetis; species Cynegetis impunctata. Next base: position 176,072 of record JARQZK010004425.1, read on the forward strand.
TTTTCCGAAGTCCGGAACATTGTTAAAATTGCAATGTCATTTAATTTTGCCTTGTGAAAAAAATTCCAAAAGTTCTGCAAACTTGGAGTAGTATTAAATATATTATTTCATATCACGTTTCAAATTTGCAACCAATTTAAGGGTACATTTTTTTAATTCAAAATTAACGTTTTTCTTTGATAAACTGACCCAAAAAAATTCCAAAATTTCTGCAAACTTGACAGATTTTTCGCAAAATATACAGAACAGTTGTATAAATTTGCAAAGTTTTACGTTGACCGGAACATGTTTATTTATAATTTTTTTAATTCATGGTCATTTTTTCGGGCAAGATGGTCTCGAAATAATTACAAAAGTTTTGAAACTTGGTTGGAAATTCAGAAAATATCTATTCTGATTCATTTGCAAATTTGCAACCTTGTACGCGGTCCGGAACTTTATGCAATTTGCAAAAATATGATTTTTTGATTTTTATATTTTTGCAAATTGCATATGTTCCGGACCGCGTACAAGGTTGCAAATTGGCAAATGCATCAGAATAGATATTTTCTAAATTTCCAACCAAGTGTCAAAACTTTTGTGATTATTTCGGGACCATCTCGCTTGAAAAAATTACCACGAATTAAAAAAATTACAAATAAACACGTTCTGGTCAACGTAAAAGGTTGCAAATTTATAAAACTGTTCGGTATATTTTTCCGAAGTATCTACCAAGTTTGCAGACCTTTTGGAATTTTTTTTGGTCAGTTTATCAAAGAAAAACGTTAATTGTGAATAAAAAAAATGTTCCGTACCGTTAAATTGGTTGCAAATTTGATACGTGATATGAAATAATATATTTAAAAATAAAATGAAGGACACCCTACTGCGTAGCATTAGGAATGATAAAACCCCTCGGCGCATGTGCATGTCGTCAATATTTTTTGAATGTACCTATTATATAAATTAAATAACAATGAAAGTCGATTTTACGAATGAAATGAAGGAAAATTGCAATAAATGTATTGATAAGTCGATATTACGAATAAAATCCGTGAAAATTTAGCAAAAAAAATTCATTGTTTGACTGTCGAATTTGAATATCCTATCCCGGCTCATTTTGCTGCAAATTATGAATAAAATTGATTATATAACTCATGTATGAATAAGCCAATAGAATCCGTGAATTTTGCATAACGACGTAGTATAGATAAGTGAATATACCCTTGACGACGTGATATAATCGTTTTGGTGTTTCGCCTCGTGTCAAAATGTATATATATTTTTGCACGACCGGTCATAAAATGCTGTTTTTTTGCCCTACGAATAGAGCGTAAAGAAGGCTTTTTTTGCCCTAGGGCTGAAAAACTTTTTTGCCCTAGGGCGAAAAAAACTTTTTTTGCCCGGTAGTGAAATTTTGTAGAACAGAGAAACATGTAACTAATATTTCATTAAATAAACATTACAATACTATTTTTTGCCAATATTTACTTCAATCTTAAAATTACTGCAATTATTTAGTTAGTTTTAGAAATGTCATCTAATTCAAATAGATTTGTCTCTTTGTGGTCAAATTTTACACTTTGATAACTTTGATTTGAACAACCGGCCTTTGGAGTTGTTTCAATAGTACACTTTTCAACTTCATTCAATTCTCTCGTAGAAGGCCCCCGTTCCAAAATTTGACAATCTCTTGAAGGCTTTGCTTGAACTATATCACATCTTGATGGTTCCCGATTTAGGATTTGGTTTGCAATTTTTATTTTATTGTTTAAGGAATTCTCAATATAACCTTCAGAAGTTATATTGGCTCCAGCATCTGCTAACAGGGGGGCGGAGGATCGACGGAAACAATGTCCCGTATTATACAAAGTATGGTCTGGCAGTTTTAAAAACGATGCTATTTTTTTCGGCAATTCGCCAAACGTATTTTTTCCCACGACCTGGGTAGTACACTTTCCATTTCTGTATGACAAAAATAAGAGGTTGTGATTGATATGATGCGCGTTTCCAAGGATACCTTATAATTATTTTAAACCACAGCTGAGATGATTTTGAGAATATCTCTATGAACATTATTGTTATCAAAATCATCGTAAAATATACTTCTTAATTTATTACTTTTGAGGTCGTGCAAAAAATGTTGTATGCATCACGGGCGTAAATGCGTGTTTTGCCCTCAGTCGCTTGTTTTCCTCGACCTGCGGTCTCGGAAAACAACTTGCGCCATCGGGCAAAAAACGCTTTATTTACGCCCTTGATACATAAATAACTATTTCATATTCACGGTGTTTTGACGTTTGTCAAAAAAAATTAATATTTTTTATTCGTTATATAATCGTAACGAATACCACTCGAGCAATCGAAAATAATCGATTATACTGACCTCGTCACTCGGCGTATTTTTTTGAAACACCACTCGAGCTGCGCTCTCGTGGTGTTTCGCAAAATACGTCTCGTGACTCGGTAGTATAATCGATTATTTTCATGCTCTTGTGATATTATTACTGTCGTACATATTGACCTTGGCGCATGCGCATGTTGTAATGCCTATCTAAAAAACGCTATAATTTTTTATTCTTCGTTGGGAAAAAATTGGGAAAAAAACTTCTCTGATGAAATCATATGTATTTTATCGATATCCGTTGGAATTTTTAAAATCGGACCAGATCCCAACTTTTTTTAGTGAGAATTTAGCTTCACCTCGGGGTAAAAACGCTATATTTTTTTATTCTTCGTTGGTAAAAAGTGGGAATTCAAATTCCCTAATGAAATCATATGTGTTTTATCGATATCCGTTGGAATTTTTAAAATCGGGTTTGCAGAATTTTTGGAATTTTTTTCACAAGTATAAGGCAAAATTCAATATTATTGTAATTTCAACAATGTTCCGGACTTCGGAAAAGGTTGCGAAATGGGATTTGTTCCTTTCTCTATGTAGCATTCACTTGAACAAAGTTCAAAAACTTTTGGAATTATTGTTAAATTTTCGATTTTCAATGTCCAAACTGACTGGCCTATTGCACCTTTTTATGGCTATCTGTACTCGTACAATTTAAAATGAATTATTGATACATTTCAATTGAATGCCTTGTAACCAAGATATTTATTGAATAGCGATGAGTATTCTCTAAAAGTGTCCTTAATGTAGACTTTATTAACGTGAAACCTCTAAAAGTTCTGCAGTTATGAATTACCTACGTGTAAGTTTCCCTGAACTATAAATTCCTCAGTTTGTTGCGAGCATAAATTAATACAGGCTTTGTTGAAAAATAGAGTCCTACAAACCTTGAGAGCGTGCAGTTATCGCCATTTTTATTATATCACCATAACGTTTTTCAATGCTTAAAAATCGTCAAGTACCCTTGTACTTTAACGACAATTTGAATATTGTTTTCGTAAGAGCAATAATTAGTAAAGCATAAAGTTTTCTTTATTCCACCATAATAATATGCAGAAAAAAACCCTCAAGTAATTGAATGTTTGTGATGCAACAACGAGTACATGACATTCAATCAACTAGACCAGGAGCGAGTTTTATACTTTCTATTTCTCTGAAATAATGTAATGTTATTACATGAGCTGTAACGGATGATGAACGCAAAACATATATATGTATAAACGTATAATACTAATTTTTCTCTTTTTGCGTTATCTACAATTATTTTATTGCAGTAAACGCTGCATGTAATTAGTAATTGAACCATAGACTGACGCCAATTTCTTTTATATCATACTAATACTCAAGTATTACAGTTTTACAAGTTTGTAATCACATAAAGTGAACGAAACGAGGAGATTTCTTCAATAATTTAAAATTATCAAAAAATTCCCCAAGGGAGATGGTTAATATGTATTCCGCGACGCAAACTCTGCATTCACAACGCAAGAGTGAATTATAGAAAATTTCACGCTACCCCGACTCAAGATCTGCATACAGTTGTTTCGATCTTATCAGATCTCTTCAGTGCAGCATACTCGACCTGGACTGAATTGACATGTCCCGAAAAAAACCTATGCTGTTAAATCTGGTGATCTTGTGACATACTTACAGTTATAATTCTCCAACACGTTTTTAATTTAATGTATAAAAAACGCGTTAGCAGCATAGTTCCGTCACTAGGGCAGTGTTTTTCGAAAAGAACACCAGATTCCAAATTTCAGTTCATTCAATTTGATGGGAGCCGCTAGGGATGCCATTATGTAGGTACGGAAGGAAAATAATATATATATATATATATATATATATATATATATATATATATATATATATACAGGGGAGCGAGAGAGTGAGACAACAATATATATATATATATATATATATATATATATATATATATATATATATATATATATATATATATATATACCGGGTATAAATAAGTGATGGGACACCCCTATAACTTTTTAATGGGTTCTTCGATTTCATTCAGATTTGGGTGGTTTATCATAATTTTGAATTTTTAGACATACGAAATCAATATGTCTGACTTCCGGTTCCACTGAAAACAAATTAAAAATTTGAATGGAATAGGTACCCTATATATTTTCACACATTTCAATTCTGAGGCTTCAAATGCATGCATGACCATATGTCAAATGCGAGTCAAGTGTCAATTTTGTTTTTCATTTCATCGTAGATGGCTGCGACTTCGTCTATAGATAATTGACTTAAAATATCGCCCACAATAATAATTTTTTTGAAAATTCATTTTCGTGAAGTTTGTCGACGATTAAATTCTTTTTCGAACCAACACTCAGTTTTTTAAATAGAAGCATACACGGGCCACCCTGTATATCGAACAGCTCTTGATTCACACATCAGTTTTCTCAATTCATAAATAATAAAGTAATTATTAATAAGTAATCATATTTTCATTAATACCCTTTGCTCCTGAGACCAACCTTGTTTGCGGAACAGGAAGTCAGCCATATTGATTTCGTATGTTAATAAATTCAAAATTATGTCTATGATAAACCATCCACATTTCAATACAACCCTCTAAAAAGTTATAGGGGTAGCCCATGACTCATTTACATCCGGTATATATATATATATATATATATATATATATATATATATATATTTATATATATATATATATATATATATATATATATATATATATATATATATATATATATATATATATATATATATATATATATATATATATATATATATATATATATATATATATATATATATATATATATATATATATATATATATATATATATATTATATATATATATATATATATATATATATATATATATATATATATATATATATATATTATATATATATATATATATTTATATTTATATATATATATATATATATATATATATATATATATATATATATATATATATATATATATTATATACAATATACATATATATACAGGGTGATTCTTTAAGGGTGGCGACCGGCCGTATCTCGGAAACCGTATGTCCTAGAATTTGGGGGAAAAAATTCTTATATCAAAATCTGCCCTAAAAAAATGATTAAAAATGTTTTTGAGTCCATATTTTTCCGCTAGGTGGCGCAATCTACCACTTATAAAATATAATTTTCTGTATTACCTATTCTGAAATGGTGGGGGAAGTTCTCTTTCTTTGACATAAAAAACACTGTAACTCCATAACGCATGAACCGATTTTCGAAAACGTAGACTCTATGCACAGAGTATTGAATGTAGATTTCAGTAACAAATAACAAAAACACTTTTAATTTTCCAATCGGCAACTAGAGGCCGTTATGTAACACCTAGCTCTATTTATGATTTTTTTTGAGAAATTTCAAATGCAATGCTATAAATCTAATTAGCTAACAAAAAGCCAAATTTGATGACTTATTGACCTGTCAAAACCGCGAACTGATATATCTTTTCATTCCAAAGATATTGGCATTTTTTGATGAGTGTTGGCGATTGTTGGCTCGGCCTGTAAGGTGGAAGAGAAATTATGTTGCAAAAATTGTCGTGAAAAAAAAATAACAAGTAGAAACGCATCATGAATAATTTACTAACATTACATAATGAAACAAAACTAGTCCGGTCAAATTGGACCAAAAAATAGGAGTCACAAAAATTCGCACCCAGCTGAAAATTGGTAGGATTGTTCGAAACACCATTAGGCCTCTTTCAGACGAGGATACTGTATGCGGGATTCTGTATACGGGGTACCGAATCACAGCCGCAGACTATCCCGATACTCTTTTGGCATACTTTTTTATTAGAAATACAAATTTCAGTGCGGTGCAGTCGCTATCATAAAATGAATATTAAAGAGTGCGTTCTGTTGTGGCATATATTTAATATTTCTGAATGAAAATACTGGCCGCGTCTAAAATCGAACTTTTTGCATCGCATAAGAATGCATGTCGTTCGTAGCCGGGCGGCTGAAAGTCGAAGATTCAAAAATTCTGTCGCGCGATACTGTATGCGTTGCCGAATGCCGTGTGTAAGCTACAATTTAACTGCATGCTTTTTCTGTTTCTGAGATACGCGCGTCTGGGATACAGCGTCCTCGTCTGAAAGATGTCTAATAAATGAAATCTAAAAAGTTCTCATCGATCTGATACGTGCAAAAAAATTTACTCGGGGTCGAATGTCACAAAACCAAGTTCTATCATGGAATTAGTCTAGAAAAAATTGTAGATCACCTAATTATCTATAAAAAACGTTTGAATAAATTTTTTCTTCAGAGCCACCGTTTTTAAGATTCAGAAAGTTTAAAGAAATGCAAAAAAACACTAGCTTAAAGGTGGCGTTGAAACGTGTATATTATGACGATTACAACTCTCTCAACTTTTTGAATCGTTATCTCTCAAAAACGGCGACTCTTAGATAAAAAAGTATTTTGAAATTTTTTATAGATAATTATCTGGTCTACAATTTTTGTCTGGGCTAATTTCATGCTGTTGTGAAATAATATGATAAGGATGCATTTTATAATCCCTTAATATTCTTTGCATAAAAGAATAATTCAATCCTAGATCTCTTGCAATTTTTCGAATACTCAAATGGGGTTCAGACTTAACTAACGCCAATACGTTGATAACATTTTCTTCATTACGACTTCTACGTATCCTATTTCTTAATGCGACAGGTTGAACATTGCCGGTTTCTCGCAATCTTTGTGCCAATCTTTTGAATTTTGAATTTCCGACACCGTCTTTCAGGATATCGTATCGCATACTTCCTTTCAGCAATTACTTCATTTTGTAGACTTTCAAAATATACACTGACCATATCATATGCCTCTTCATTTGAATAAAAAGGTATTATAAAAGACCTAGTTTGCAAACAGTCAGAATAAATTTGACAGCAATAAAAACTTAAGAGTAAACAATCATAAAACATTGGTGTCATTTCCATAGGTAACTTGCTGACTTTTGAAACATCTATCTCTCAACAGTTTAACATCATTCGTAATATTGCAGCTCGTCCAAGAACATAAATCTATAAGACGTTTGAGAGATTTGGGATTGAATTTTTACACGAAAATTTTTATCCGAAATAGTTCAAAGCAAATACTGGCAAGCATTTTGAGTATTTAAAATAATGAGATAGTGGGAGCGTTTTGTAAATTTCTGTTATGAGTAGCTCCCTTAGTTTCATTATGTAATGTTAATAAATATTTAAGTGATGCGTTTCTTTTTGTTATTTTATTGTCAAAACAATTTTAGCAACATAATTTTTCTTCCACCTTACAGGGCGAGCCAACAATCGCCAACACTCATCAAAAAATGCAAATATCTTTGTAATGAAAAAAGATATCAGTTCACGGTTTTGACAGGTCAATAAGTCATCAAATTTGGCTTTTTGTTAGCTTGTTAGATTTATAGCATTGCATTTGAAATTTCTCAAAAAAAAAATCATAAATAGAGCTAGGTGTTACATTACGCCCTCTAGTTGCCGATTGGAAAATTAAAAGTGTTTTTGTTATTTGTTACTGAAATCAACATTCAATACTCTGTGCATAGAGTCTACGTTTTCGAAAATCGGTTCATGCGTTATGGAGTTACAGTATTTTTTATGTCAAAGAAAGAGAACTTCCCCCACCATTTCAGAATAGGTAATACAGAAAAATGATTTTAACAAAAGTTGTAGAATTAAGATAGTAGTTTCTAAAGTTGATATTTTTCACCAGCCTAAATTAGAGAATATTTCGTAAAAAATCCAATTATATTTTATAAGTGGTAGATTGCGCCACCTAGCGGAAAAATATAGACTCAGAAACATTTTTAATCATTTTTTTAAGGCAAATTTTCAATTAAAAATTGTTTTCCCCAAATTCTAGGACATACGGTTTCCGAGATACGGCCGGTCGCCACTCTTAATGAATCACCCTGTATATATATATATATATATATATATATATATATATATATATATACAATATATATATATAAATAATATATATATATATATATATATATATATATATATATATATATATATACAATATATATATATATATATATATATATATATATATATATATATATATATATATATATATACAGGGTAGCGAGAAAGTCCGGCAACAAGATATATTTTTAGACGATTGAACGTATATTCATCAAATTTCCCTCAGAGATGGATTGTTTGAAGAGTTGTAATCAAGAGGCCGCCAAGATCTCCCGACTTAACTCCACTTTATATCAGACATAACTGATTCATAAAATCTCAAATGTTTTGAGATACAAACAATTTCTCCATAAATGATAAACAATTCTATTCGAAGCTTCAAATACAGATTTTATTATTGCTAAGACACAGGTGGCCAACATTTTGAGCTCCTGTTATAAGGAAACTATTAATATTTTTGTTAACTATTAATAGTTAGTATGAATTAAAAAATTACATATTGTAGGTATGTCTTTAAAAATTGTTTGTCTTATTTTTTTAGTAATGTGGTATGTATTGTGTATTTTTGAAAAGAGGACGAAATCAGCTTTTCTACGATATATCACTCGAACTACGGTGCTATTTAGAAAAATTCAAGATGGCGGCGGTACACTGAATGCTGACGTCTCTCAAGTTTGACAGGACCTCTCAAAAACGGAAAATACAATCCTGAGCATAACCCCAAAATTTGATAAATATACGTTTAATCGTTTCAAAAAAATACCTTGTTGCCAGACTTATATATATATATATATATATATATATATATATATATATATATATAATATATATATATATATATATATATATATATATATATATATATATATATATATATATATCTATATATTTATTATATATATATATATATATATATATATATATATATATATATATATATATATATATATATATATATATATATATATATAAAAACATTGAAAATCGTAGTGCAGGAGGTCTAGAACAAATTTTAAAAAAATACTCCCGCACCTGACAATTTTTTTCAATACGCTGCAATAGTCTGATATTTTCAGGAAAAATACGGTCAGGAAGCGATTCTCCACAAGTTTTCAACAAACCATAAACAATTATTGTAACATCATTAAAAAACCACAACACTAATCAAATATGGAAAGGAGGAGCATTGCAAAATTTCTCTCTTGTAAGATATTAATTAAAGGAAAAGGATAAATATGTACAAATTCTTATGTAGAAACTCCAAAGCTTGAATAAACAAATGGCGAATGAACTCCAATCTCCAGTCATAAATATGTTTAGTAATAACTTGAGCTAACAATATTAGGTATCTGAATTTTATGTTGTTTGTTCTCGTGATATTTGAGAGCTTCATAAAATGGATTAATTAGGTAAATACTAAGTATAGCCCAACGAGCACGAAAAGGACAGTTTTAATTTGAGAATTGAATATTACGTGAATACCTGATTATATTTTAGTCGTAGTATAGGTATTACGTTTGAAGGTATCATTTTCGAGATCCCTGAAGGAGCCCCCGCGTATAGAGTTGCCGATTTGATATTAATACGTTATAAATATTTTAACATCACTGACAAATCGGTCAGGTCAAGATATTATTTTGACGGTTTTTTTCCCTAACCTAACGTAACAGAAACCTGGTAATAATTCATAAATATGTCTCAAGATCACTACAAAATCAGTTTGCTCAATATTTAAAGATTTATTTCGACGTTTCTTTCTTTTTATCCTAACCTAACACCGACGATAGAATTTCTAATTTAATACAAATAGTTCATTAGCATGTCACCCAAGACAACTTAAAAGTCATTAAGCGCAATATTCGAAGATCTGTCATTATTTCGACTTTTTTTTCTATTTAGGTATAGGTGCTTAAAGAAACCTGCGAGTACGGAAATTCTGGTTTAGCACAAATGTAATCGTAGCCATTGAAATATCCGAAAAGTCCATACTCGACAAACGGAAGTTATTTTGACGTGTCTAACCTTGACTCACAAAACCTCCGGAGTAGATGATTTCAAATTTAATATAAATGATTCATAATTATATCATGGAAAATCGGATACTAGTCACATCGGGCTGACTTTTTGAAAACAGAAAATTTGTATCCGGCAAATTTCCGTGGATTCGTGTTGGGGAAGACAATATTAAAGTTCTCTCATCGAGTGTCTCCCAAATTTAGTGTCGGTTGGTTTTTTATTATCAACAATCCAGGTGCGAAATCAGTTTTTCCAAATTTCCGGAAAAACTATGCATCATAAGAAAAAGTGATGCACAGACAATCAAAAGACCAATAAAATGAGCCCCAATAGATCAAAATCGGACAATTCGTTCAAAAGTTATTGCAAAAAAACAAAAAAAAACGTGGTTTTTTAGCTTTTTTCAATTGTTTATAGGGTTGCTGTTATTTATTAAAATGCAATTAATACTTCCAAAAGTAATGAGTCTTAACGTATCGAAAAAGTGTGCGAAAGATGAGCGCTGTGTGATTAATAGTTTTTGCAAAATCCTTTTTATTTATCCCGTTTCACTAATTATGCAACAACTTTAAATCTTTGTTGTGAGAAACTGGCCGGACAAAAAGGTTTTATAGCCAGGTCATTTTGAAGGTAAGTAGCTGACTTAGACTTCTAATTTCGCAGAATTTTATTTTACTGCCGAAAACCCTTTTAAATTAAATAAACAAGTAACTACCAAAATATAACTGCTTTTTTTTTATAAACATTTAGAATAACTTGGAAACTATTCACGTTAGTGAAATGAAATGGGCTGGAATCGAATGCCAGTTAAAAAACACGCATTTAAAAAGAAAAAAGTTGATGGGCCCTTTTGGAGCCAAGTTAGCCCTTTATTTTCGTTAAATCGCGAAGTAAATAGTTATAAACAATTGATTATATCTTCGAAAGGGCTCGTTATTCCAAAAAATGACAATAGAGAAAAAGTATTTCTTTTATCCCAATTAGCTTTAAATTTAATTGAAATTTTCAATTTTGCAATTTTTTGTTTATAACTATTTACTTCGCGATTTAACGAAAAAATTGTATTTATCAATTTTGTTGGCAAAGCTTAACACTCTTCAATCGTCTGAACAATATTCAAAATTTCTTACTAATGAGTTGTCAAAATTACAAAACATTCGATTATTATTAACGATTGAAAACAAATTGCAAAATTGAAAATTTCAATTGAATTTAAAGCTTATTGGGATAAAAGAAATACTTTTTCTCTCTTGTCATTTTTTGGAATAACGAGCCCTTTCGAAGACATAATCAATTGTTTATAACTATTTACTTCGCGATTTAACGAAAATAAAGGGCTAACTTGGCTCCAAAAGGGCCCATCAACTTTTTTTTTTTTTAATGCGTGTTTTTTAACTGGCATTCGATTCCAGCCCATTTCATTTCACTAACGTGAATAGTTTCCAAGTTATTCTAAATGTTTATAAAAAAAAAACAGCTATATTTTGGTATTTGCTTGTTTATTTAATTTAAAAGGGTTTTCGGCAAAAAAATAATATTCTGCGAAATTAGAAGTATAAGTCAGCTACTTACCTTCAAAATGACCTGGCTATAAAAGCTTTTTGTCCGGCCAGTTTCTCACAACAAAGATTTAAAGTTTAATTGTTGCATAATTAGTGAAACGGGATAAATAAATAGGATTTTGCAAAAACTATTAATCACACAGCGCTCATCTTTCGCACACTTTTTCGATACGTTAAGACTCATTACTTTTGGAAGTATTAATTGCATTTTAATAAATAACAACAACCCTATAAACAATTGAAAAAAGCTAAAAAACCACGTTTTTTTTTGTTTTTTTGCAATAACTTTTGAACGAATTGTCCGATTTTGATCTATCGGGGCTCATTTTATTGGTCTTTTGATTGCACATTCTTTGTCTGTGCATCACTTTTTCCTATGATGCACAGTTTTTCCGGAAATTCGGAAAAACTGATTTTGCACCTGTATTGTTGATAATAAAAAACCAACCGACGCTAAATTTCGGAGACACTCGACGAGAGAACTTTAATACTGCCTTCCCCAACACAAATCCACGGACATTTGCCGGATACAAATTTTCTTCTTTTTACGTTCATTCTAAAGTCAGCCCGATGCGACTATACCTGGATAAAAGACAATCTTTAGTTATTTTAACGTTAGTTTTTTCCTGACATAACCTCAATGAAAGCTTTCAAATTGAATTCAAATCACAGAACTAAGGCATAGGGACCAATGAAAAATCAAATAGTTCAAAGTATATGACAATCCATCATTTTTTTTGCGATGTTCGTAGTTTTATATTCAAGGACATAGAATTTCAGATTGAATACAAATCACAGAACGAAGGCATCGATACAACTGAAAAATCAGATGTGCAATGTACCTAATATAATGATAATCCGAAATTTTTTTGGCGATGTTGGTAGTTCGTTTTATATTCAAGGATATAATAATTTCAGATTGAATACAAATCACAGAACTAAGGCATCGAGACCACTGAAAAATCAGATAGTTCAATGTACACGAACACAGATGGTTCGATATACCTATATGACAATCTGTCATTTATTTGATGGATTCGAAATTTGTTTTATATTCAAATAATCGATTTTACTTCCGAATCACGAAATGTATTTTGCGAAACATCACGAGAAATGTTCATAATTAATTCATATTAAGATTGAAGATGCCAATATTGTGACGGAGTTTACCCAAATTTTGAAGTTTCTGCCAAAACGGAACAAAAAGGAAGAAAACTGAAACTACAAAAGAGTAGAAATTGAAAATAATTTCGTCTTCCTTTGTTATCGATTGTTTTACCCACCCAAACACAAAAATTATACGTTATACATCCTTTTTTACCAAGAAAAAACTACTTTCAATACAATTTGAATTTATAAAACCATTCTAGGTAGGAAACATAATATTAAATTTCATGTCTTCTAATGGAAATTATTGATAGATTAAAAGGAACTGGAATGCAAGCAACTCTCTGGAATTGTGTTTAAATTCTTACATACCGTTACAAGTTACAACCTATAATATAACAATTATCGAAACGACATGAGCGTTATTTATCGGAGAAATACATCAACACTCCCAGTTATTGTAGAAGCGTTCTAAATCGCAAAATAAGTACCTACTAACAACACTTCTATGAACTTAGTAAGTTATTGCAGAGAAACTTTCGAGCATACGAAGTGAGACTAAAAAGTGTTCATGACAGTGCTACTACAGACGAATTACGCATGTGCCAATGTAGTGCAATCAACAGTTGTGTAGTGTGAAATATCTTCTTTATAGAGTCAGATAAGACACGATTGGACCGAAGATCAATTATTTGATTAAAAGCCTCGAAGCTAGCCCATTCCCACCACCTCCAGTGGGTGAACATATAGAAGAAGAATTGTTTGATTTGCCAACCAAATTATGTGTTTGAGTAGAACGACGCATTGTAGTGAAATTTCATATAAAATAAAATAGCGAAAACAGAAGAGCTCCATCAATAAGGTCGCATTCACCTCTCATTTTTGTTCTTGTTTACATATAAATTCCCAACTCTCTGAGTCAATTTAGAAAGGCATAAGTGAGGCAAAAAGTTTGAACATTAGCAAAAGGGCATGAAATTTGTACCTAAAAATAGCGGCGGTAAGCAAACAACATTCGAAACCCTCAAATAGCACTTCCCTAAAGTCAACCGAATTCGCATACAAATTTTCAGACTTCTAGCTAAATTTGGAACGGCTGTAGATATGCCACAATATGGACAAAATTTGGAAATTTCAACATTAAAATTTCCGCGGTGAAAGAAACCTGATAACCCACAATGATTTGTTCCCTTAGATCAATCGACTTACCAAATTTCAACCATTTTCCTCAATCAACAGAAGATGGAGGCTACGAAAAAACATTCATAACAAAAGCTGCGGAGAGAGAAAAGCGTTGATACGTACATAACTCCAAACGGCAATTCGTTAGCATCAACTCAATCCATATTCTCAACCCCCTAACTCAAGTCAGAGGTATTGAGGAGTGCAAAAATCCCCCAAAAAAATCAAGTTAGCTCCATTCACCTTCCGAACGCCACTGAAAAGGCTAAATTTTGGATATGTTGTTCATAATAAAGTTATAGTTATTAACGTAACAAGGCCGATATGTAGCAAATAACGGATGAGGTTGGATATTGTAATCCGAGGCGCAGCCGAGGATTATAACTAACCGAATCCGTTATTTGCGTATCGGCCGTGTGTCGTTAAAAATTTTTCGTAATCCCGTTGAAAGATTATATTTTGATTCCGAAGAAGAAAAAAACCCCGTACCTCGCAATTCTAAAGAAAAATCTCAACGTCGTGCACTCTGTTGTCATGGAACAGTTTGACAGTTTTATAAACAACGTCAGTTTTTTGTGTTCTCAAGTTCGCTTTAACGACGACCATGGATGAAATTGAGGAACAAAATCAAATTCCTTTAGAAATATTGGGAGAATCATGTGCAGTGCAGCGAGTGTTGATTAACTGCCGAAAATAACTCAAGAGCGATATCAAAAAGAATATGAAAATTTTGAAATGTGGCGTAAAAGCAAGAATGTAAAGGTGGTCAATGAAGATGTATTATTCTCGGTATTATTAGCCTATGCGAAATGAAAATCAGAGGTTTATTCTCCCAACTCGCTGTGGACCAAGATTTCAATGTTGTTATTGTAAGCAGAATGAAGTTTTGAAATAAATATTTGAACAAGTGATTTATTAACGGCCGCCGGCCGTTATGAAATTATAACGGTCGGCGGCCGTTAACACTGACTTTTCAATTGTCATCTGAATAGCGTTAAATCAAAATAACAGTATGGCATTTCGAAAAACATATTTTAGTACCGATCATTCGTCAACCCTCTTGTCCAAAGATTGAAGATGCCAAGATTCTGAATTTATTTAAACAAATTATGATACTTTTGTTCTGCCCCAAAAATTACCCAAGGTACAAAATTTCAGCTTATTTGGTTTGATGGGAACCAACGGCGATGCCAAAATGTACCAGGAATATATATATATATATATATATATATATATATATATATATATATATATATATATATATATATATATATATATATATATTTATTATATATATATATATATGTATTATAAATAAAGAAGTAAATTGGTCGCTGGGAAATATTGTATGAAAAGATCAAAATTATTGGGCCTAGCCCGCATATATTAAAGCAGCTGTTGACACACGTGTCTTCTGCAGCAAGAGATTTGGTTTATTGTTGTTTCCGCTTCCAAGTTTTCCATTCGAAACTTGTCTACGCCATTCTGATGAGGAAGTAGAGTCGAAAACAAAATCACTAGTTCCTCATTAGAAACTTCAATGCTTTCTTCAATTCTAACGTCTCAGATTTTCCTAACTGGTGGCAATGTATTCATTTCGACATAAAAAAGGAGAAACCCGAGGGGTTAACCGCGCTAGGAAATCATGTACACTAAAATACTAAAGTACATAAAATTGCATAAAATAGCAAAAAATTGCATAAAATAGCAAAAAATTGCATAAAATAGCAAAAAATTGCAAAAATTTGCAAAAATTGCATAAAATTGCAAAAAACTGCAGAAAATTGCGAAAAATTGCATAAAATTGCAAAAAATTGCAAAAATTCCAAAAAATTTCAGAAAATACCAATAAAAATTTCAAATAATGAAGCGAAAAATTTTAAGAAAAATTGCAATATTGTATGAAATTGTAAAAAATTGCAAAAAAATTTCAGGAAATTCATAGAGAAATTCCAAAAAATTTTACTAATTCAATATCTAATGAAACTAAAAACTATATACCTAGTTAAAATGTTCAAATAAACAATAGCATAGGTATACAGGGTGTCCTAATTGCCATGGGCCACTATTGCTATCTCGGTTACTATAAGAACTACAAGGTGGGTCAAATTAGAAAAAAATGTGCAGGTTTTCGAGGTTATTGAAAATCTAGTTTCATATTTGAAAAACAGAAATTCCATCTCGAGCTACGGGGTTTTTTCGAAAAATTGCTCAAAATTATTTAATTTAAATATCTAATTTTTACAAAAAATTAGTGAGAAGAAAAATTTATGCATTGTAGACGTTCTTCAATTTGGTTCGTCTAGTTTTCGGTATATTACCACCAAGTTACTTTTTTTAAATACGGACCTGTATTTTTTATTCCATTTCTCGAAATTGCTAATGGCAAACAGTTTGCCATTAGCATCTGAAGAAGGTGAAGTTCCACCGAAACGTGCGTCATGCGTTATTTTTTATAATAAATGTGTAAATTGTTATTTTTAACCATTGTTTTAATACAACCTGTATATGTAAAAGTTATTCAAATTCAGTTTGTACGTGATAACGAACTATAGAAAATATAATATCATGAATATTATGGAAGTTTTCAAAATATTATGAAATAAATGCAAAAATTCCACAAATTAATAATAAAATTCCGAAAAATTTTCATAAAATTGCAAAAAATTGTAGAAAATTGCAGAAAATTGCATAAAATTGCAAAAAATTGCAGAAAATTGCAAAAAATTGCATAAAATTGCAAAAAATTGCATAAAATTCCTAGACGTTGTACACCAAAATTGCACCGCGGTCAACCCCTCGGAGAAACCTAAGAAAAAACTTTGCTATTATGATGGAAAATGCTGCACAAAAAACTGACACCTTCAAGTAGGAAAATTGATGACAATTAACGATACTTCTTTAATTTTAATTCTATTGTTCGACAGAAAAGAGAGTTAATATCTATTGTAACAATGAAGATTCAAATGTAAACAGGCAGGATATCAAGCGTAGTTGTTTAACAATAGCTAAGATGTAGAAGACATTTTGGAATAGCAATTAGGTGAAGCATACGAACAGATAAGCATAATCATTATGATTCATTGATATTCACTGCATAAAATATATATTACATAGGTCTTCCTGGAGTTGAAATATTTATAGATCAAACGAAGTAAAGATAAGAATTTACTCGGAATTTTATTTGATGTCGATATTTTATCGGTCAAGAATCTTGCCGATGATATATCGTTGAAAAAAAGAGAAAAACGCGTGAGCAGCAGAGCTCCGTTTCTTAGGTCGTATTTTCGCCTAATTTTCGTTTTTTTCACACAAATTGTAACCCTTGGAGAAGCTGAGCAAAACATTAACACGCGGAAAAACATGAAATCTCCACATTGAAATGTAGGCGGTTAAGGAAATAGTTTAAACCATTTCCCTAATATCAACTTAATCCCCATACGGAATTTCAACCCGCCAACTTAGTCTGGAGAAGCTGCGGAGGTGCGAACACCACGAAAAAACAAGGAATTTCTACATAAAAATTGTGACTGTCAGAGAAAAGAAATACGCCAAGGGATACTCCCCAAACCTCAACTTAATCTACGTGTACAAACTTACAACCTTCTAACTCAATTTGGAGAGGGTTCAAAAATTTTTCAAAACCCGGCTTTTTTAGCTTCATACGACATCCAAAAAACCCTAGAAAAAGCTGAATAACGGATATGTTGTTCATAATTAATTTCCACATCTGATGAAATTAAACATATCAGGAGTTCCCCATGATTCTGTGTTGGATCCGCTATTATTAAAGTGTATCTAACATCTTCACCTGATCTGTTTTAATTTGTGACAATTAATATTTCTCACTACTAAAAACGTTATATTTCTTGGTAACAGTCCATTAAAAATATTGAATACTACTATGAGAAAAATTCTGGACGTGGAAACAGTTCGATATCATGTGCATTTTGAATGACAAATGCAAAAACGTACAAATAAGGAATGGATAATTAAAAATAGGTATATTTCAACTAGAGCCCACTCACAAAAAAGGCGTTAAAATTGGGAACATACCTGTTCAGTTATCAACATTATGAGTCATCATGCTGCTGATTTATATACTAGACAAACAGATACGTTTCCTCTTGAATGGCAATTTTTCAGAACAAACAAAAAAAAAAGTGCTAAATAAAGATTATTATTATTATTATTATTATTATTACAAACAAAACAAATAGAAATAACTGAATTTTTAAGCAGTTTTTTTTCCTGAAATTGAGTTATTCACGAATACTGAATTATTCATAAGAAACCCGTATTGCAGGTAATTTGGGGTTAACCTTCAAGTTTACATTCAAAATCACCAAAATCAGTGGAAACAAAATTCACACAATAGGTACTCAATATAGAATGGAAATGACGATTTAAGTTCACACAGTCTGTGTCACTTTTCAAGTCATCAAAATGGCATGATCAACAACAGAATCAGGTGTAACTTATTTCACACATGTAGAAACTAATAAATTGAACATTTTTCTACATTTACGTTAAACTCTTCTAACTTTCACTCGTATAGTTGGTCAAGAAATGCCCGAGGCATTGTTTATTTCATCTCGGAATTTCACGAATATCCAGCGTTTATAACAAAAAATTACACATTCTGGAGCGTTCACTCCTAAAAATCAGTAAAACAACTGGAGTGTCATGCAAAATTGGAAATAAAATGTGTAAAATTGTTTGTATTATCTTCAAACAGCATGTGAATAATGCAATGTGTTATTATAGGAAATGTCAAACAGATCTGAAGCATAGATGAAGTGAGGACGGGGAAAATTCTCAAGATAATTGTTTGAATACATACCCATTATCGAAATTAATCAGTAAACACTGCCACTAGACGTTATAACTGGGAGATACGTTCAGGATCGCAATTTCACAAACACAAGTTCGCAGCACCAGTTCCTATTTTGATTAGATATCTCACACAGCGAGGGGAAAGTTACAGGATTGGTATGAATGGAGAACAGACGCACACAGCGCAGGAAACGATTTGTAAACAATGTGCAAATTAACTTCACTTTATCTATCGCGAATTGTCCGAATTAATAATTAAACTAAACTAGTTCTAATAAGTTATAAAACAGATTTTAGGACACTGCCACAGTCAGTCATACCGCCCATCATTTTCAACACATACTTGTAATTATTTGCGGCGTTGCCGGATTGTACCCGAAAAGATCTTTTAAAATTCCAAATGGTATGGATGAAAAAATAATTATACAGAGTTTATGGACGTTCGATTGTATTATATTTTTATCACTTTTCAACTACAAAATCCGAATGTTGAAGAACGCATTGAAAAAGTTGTCTATATCAAATTATTTCAAATGGAGATTTAAATTTGGAAAATATATCTGCATTCATTTTTCAATAGATTTAGCATCCAATAATATTCTCAACAATTTGAAATTGAATAATATAATTCAAGATAAAATATCTTAATTTTTGTAAACTATTGAACCTATTAATAATTTGTTACAAAATTTGAAACTTTGAATCAATGTTAATTATTGTAAAAAATAAACCTGTGGAATTCGAATATCGCCCATATTATTCAATCAGTGTAGCTCAATATATAACTTTATATTCGAGAATTCACACATTGAGTAGTCTAACGGGTTTTTATCCCAGAAATTCTTCTCGTTCCGACAACACTGCCTCATTAATTAGATAGAAAGGCCGCTGTAGTCTGCGCGCGCAGATAACAATAGAACTTGCAGCGCACTTACGGAGAATGTTAAAACTAACAAGCTGATCAGTGAGGCCAGGCTACGGAGGACTGTAAGAGCCCTCCGTAGGCCAGGCTAAGAATGGTAAGATCGTGTTTTTTCGGTTGCAGACCTACCGGCGTTTCAAAATATGGTCAATATCTTCGCTCATTGGAAATAATGCGTTCTATTCTAGCAATAATTATCTGAATTTCTTGTGCACCGTTAGCGAGAGGTCACAGTCACGGATACAGAAGTTTCTGTGGTAGGAAGTACAGGCTGTGTACACTAGGTGATCCATACCTCAAAAATTTTATAAAAGAATACTGTTATGAGTAATTTAAATATGTAGTACATCTACGGAAAATATACTTCGAAAATTATTGTGCACTTTACGGTACATAGTTGGTTACTTGTACAGCAGCTCATAAAGGCCTCCTGCTCCACTCTACTAAACTCTGTAAAACAGAACAGAGTCGCAAACAGAAGAATGGATTAATAGTTATTTATGTACCAAGTGCGTTATATAGATGCTCATGCCCGATGGGCGTTAGGATCTATTAACGCACGTGGTGCATACAAGATTTTATTTTATTATAATGAAAAATCGATTTTAAAATCGTTTCATTGCTCCTATCCATTTTCCTTCTCATAGTAGGCATGTCATTTGTTGATATTTTGACGTTTGTGTATATTTTTGTCATCATATTCAGTGAATGTCATTGCTGCTTTCTTTGTGTAGTCTTATAGAAATAATGGGCATGAAAAGGAATTTACCCAAGAATATCATAGAAAATGCAGCCAA
The DNA here is from genome assembly GCA_030704885.1 of Cynegetis impunctata. NCBI lineage: Eukaryota > Metazoa > Arthropoda > Insecta > Coleoptera > Coccinellidae > Cynegetis > Cynegetis impunctata. The sequence continues at coordinate 196,857 of JARQZK010004425.1, forward strand.
AGCTGCGAATTTTGTTTGCCGAAGAAATCCAGAGTCGTATACGACAAGGATTATAAAGTATTCAATCAATGGAAGTTGCTTCATTTCTCCTAGTACAATTAGCGGGCGTTTTGAATCCATTATGCCCGCAAATTCGGGTGTTATGGCCTGGGGCATAATGTGTTTATAGCAACCGTATCCAAGGTGAAATAAACATATAATATGTATACAAGTGAAAAATAAAGGTATATTTTCAATGTTCATTATGCGAATTATGCCATGCCACAGAAAAGCAAACAACGGTGCGAATACTGCGAATGAATACTTTATTGCAATAGAAAAGGAAATCACATGTAAATGGCAACACCGATTGAACCTAGCTGCTCGGTTCAAAACATACGATATTCGACCTTATTTATTCTATTGCAGTGCACATAGCAACCACGTGAAGACTGGAGCCTGATTAATCCTCATCGGTTGGTTTTGAATTTTATGACGGTGCCGTGATTTTTAATTTATTTTGCTGGAGTATTGTTTTTAAAATGAGTTCGGTTAATTTTAAAAATTTCAATGGTGACTTAGTGGAATATTTGTTATCGCATAACTTTAGTGCACTAAGTTAAGACGATAAAGTTTTAATAAAAACATTGCGACCTACCCCGGAATTAAACAATTTGGTGCAGCGTAACAAACAACAGAAATTATGAGAGACATCCTTGGCTAACCGGATCACAGGTAAAAAATAAATTATTTGTTGGCATATATATATATATATATATATATATATATACATATATATAATATATATATATATATATAAAATATATATATATATATATATATATATATATATATATATATATATATATATATATATATATATGTACTACATATATATATGTACTACAGTTGTTCTTCGCTTTGTAGTGCCTTTTTGTTGTTTTTTTTTAAGTCGTTCAATTTTGTTTATATCTGATGAGCGTAATGAGAACAATGATAAAACAGGAGAGGATTTAAGATCTGTAGTCATGAAATAAATATAAATAATAAAGGGAATTAAATTTTTTTTCTTCTGCAAACCTCAAAAAATGACGACTTTTTGAACCTCAGTTCTTAATGTTGAAGTTTGATTTCACAGACGTCATTTTTCCCTTTTTTGTCCGGCCGTGAGCGTACAAGTGAGCGTACAAAAAAAGTACACTTTTTTGTAAGCTCACGGCAATTTCAAGAACGTCGGGCGGCGTACAAATTGGGTTTCGAATCCGACAAAATGTAATCTATAAGAAAAATTGTATATACAACAAGTTATTTCTGAATACTCGGGTACATACCAAAACCGCACAGTGAATAAGTGACTTTAAATGTTTCTGACAATTATTTTGTAGAATTGTCAAATTTGTGTTGCCTTGACACCTACAAAACCAGTAAGCAAAGCAATCTAGTTTCACGTTTTTTTGTGGTTCGACTAAAATTTAAAACATTTAGACTCCACTTTTACTACTAATAAAACAATATACTATTTTTCTGTGAATGCCTGTAAAGTTTGAATTTTTGACCTTATTCTAAAATAACCAAAAAGTTATTCAATATGCGACTCACCTGGATCTTGGCAAATACATGGAACCATCGATGAAGACGGATCCCGACAGGAGGATGTACCAACAATTGGAAAACTCCCCCGTGCTGTGAAAATAATAAATTTTTTAATAAAATCAAAGTTTTCTTGCGAAAATCCTAATGTATGGCATTTGATATACAATAAATAACTGAGAGGAAATCGACACGATATGCGTTTTCACGACCACTGAGAATGATAAGAGTGCCGCCAACAAGGGCGACATTAGGACTGAACAAATACGATATGATGACTGTTTATGACACATTTTTATTTATTGGAAACGGAAAATTGAACTTGTAGAGGAAGCAATGATCCTCGTCGGCCTACAAGACGAAAATTTACGGGATGAGCAATTTTTTCAAAGAGTAGATCGCTTTTAAATTCTCTTATCTAAAACAGGTCCGTAACAAGATTCAATGCTTATTTTAAGTAACAAACTATAGGCGGCGATACTGTCGCCCAGCGCCGGCCCTAGCCTCTTAATCAATGATGTATTTTACCAACTTTTTCAAAAATTATCTTTCAACTCGGAAATCAACACTTACTGAAAATAAATAAAAACACTACTGTTATACAATTAAATTAAAAGCTATTCCTACTGTGGCGTATGAGATACCAGAGCACACTAATGTTTCAAAACTCTGGACATACTCACGAGATGGCGCTCTGTTGTAGAGTAGATATCTTTATATATTGTTCTCGTGACGGAATTCTGCATTTTCGATCGAAAGAGTGAATTGTTGGTTCCTAATATCTTCGGAGGAAGGCACCATGGGTTTTTATCTATATAGTAATTTAGGCGCGATTTGTATTGGGGAACAATAAGAAATATTCACTTCGAGTCAAGTAAGCTCCACTGAAGAGATATAATAAGATCGAGACAGTTGTATGCAGATCTTGAGCCAGGGTGACTTGACATTTTCTATAATTCACTGTTAAGTTGTGAATGCTAATTTTTCGTCGCGGAATACATACAACCAGCTCCCTTGGAAGATTGTTGAATAATTTTAAATTATTGAAGAATGTTCCTTGTTAGATTTATATTATATATAACATACAATTTCAGACAGTAGTGTACAAATTTCGATGCGATATAAAACAAAATTAATAGAATCATGAATAATACGGGTACGATTGGTACAATAGTCGAATCTAGTGAACGCGACAAAAAATAATAATTGTTGATGGTGTAAAACTGTTGCAAATCGAACAGATAGCAAGTTGCGTAGGTTTCTGAACGGCAGTCGAGCAAATTGAAATTTCGCTGGAATACTGCAGCAGAGTTGTAATAGTGAAAAATGTCCGTAATTATGGAGATCTTCCCAGATCAAATCTCTATTATTTGCTTATAGTCCAAGATCCCAGAGCCACCAGACTTTACTTATTTTCTCAGCAATAATATGTATGGGATTAACTAGTGTTCGTATGTACTTTTAGTGTGTGGATACCTGCTACCTTGTGCTGAAGGCGAATTTCCAAGTATCAGGTGCTAAAGATGGAAAAAAACTCAAGTCACTTTTCTTATTTTGTCAGTCTTGATTTTCATATATGATACTCTGGGAACTATTTCAATACCTTATGCAAGCAGCCAGACCGATCGTATGGGCCAAAAATCCCGCCAGACACAAAAAAAGTGTCAATATGAGTATGACAGTAGGAGCGAAATGTCATGACCGTAAAGGCTCGTTTTCATGCGACATAATAATGTCATGACACTTCAAGTCATGACAATATGACACTTTCAGTGGTTGTTCTCATGTATTTAATGTCACGATTTTTATAGTCAATTAAAAATGGCGTCGAATGAAGTGATTGCTGCAGCTGCACTAGTGTTGAGTTTAATTATAAGTGAAGAAAATGCACAAAAAAAGTAAAATTGCCAAAAATCTGGGTAAGGCGATGGATCCAACGAAGAAATAAATTGGGTTTATGAACGTCATACCCTTCAAAATGTTATTACTACGATGATCACCAATGTCTGAAGACAGACAAAGCACCGAAAGGAAACACACGTGTTCCATTCCTCCCTGAAGTATGTGTCAGGGAGGCGGGCAGCTTGAGTTTGGGATTAAGTCCTTCAGCCAGATCAGAGGATACACTTGTATGTACAAGTGCATTAAGGATAGGTGAGACGGGATATCTATGGAACATAGGAAGTGTGGGTAGGGTTCAGAAGATTAATACTGGCCCAGCATTCGCCTTAAAAGTTTGCAAGCAGTGACTTACATTACCATGAGGAAACCTCTGAGAAAAACTCATGGCAGACCAGTCGGCCCCGGGGTTTGAACCCGAGACCTCCCAAATACTAGCCAGCGTACCTAACATACTCGACTAACTAGCTTGGTGCACCGAAAGAAGAAGATGAACACCCTTATACGAGAACTTGCAGTAGAAGATCCTCCTAGCTTTTTGAATTTCATGCGCATAGACGTGGAACTAATGTAAAATGTCACAAAAATATCAACATGATTTTGATATCGCGACACTAATGCCACGGCATCAAATTGTTGCCACGACACCGTGACTTTGAAGTTTGCATGTTTGAAAATGTCGCGACTTTTAGTGTCATGGCACTAAAGTCGCGACATTGTTGTCACATAAAAACGAGCCTTAAGTATAGACGGGAGATCGACGCGCATAGATAATCACTATCGCGCTTAAATGAACAAATCATGACATTTCACACATACTGTCATACTCATAGGGACACTTTATTCGTGTCTGGCGGGATGTTTGGCCCATACGATCGGTCTGGCTGCTTGTATAAGGTATTGAAATAGTTCCCTGAGTATCATATATAAAAATCATGACTGAGAAAATAAGAAAAGTGAGTTGAGTTTTTTCCATCTTAAGCACCTGATACCTGGAAATTGGCCGTGGGCACAAGGTAGCAGGTATCCATACACTGAAAATACATACCAGCACTACTTCATCCCACAAATATTGTTGCTGAGAAAATAAGTAACGTCTGGCGGCTCTGAGATCTTGCTCTATTAGTTTGGGCTGAAAATGACGAAAATGAACTTATTTTTTCTCGCCCGATCACTATTTTAACGTACTTTATTCTAACCCAAACTCCGCACTCAAGGAAATAGCTAATTCCTAAAAAATATGAATTCTATTTTGCTAAAATTGTTATTTTTATCAAAATAACATAAAAAATTTCCTACTTCTTTGAATACGAACGTTAGCTAAGGATGGATTAATTTTCTGAAAAAACTGTAGGTACAAAGATTATAGTCGACTTTTTAATCCCAAAGTGAGCAGATAACAAAAATTTTATCGAATTTCGGGAGCCTGGAGAGATCTCCATAATTAACAAATTTTCGATTAGTGGAAATTTGTTGTATGTGTATATGAATATATACTTACTAGTATAAGACATCGTCAGCAGCGTGTTTCTCGTATCTGATCACCTTACATAGCGTTCTGAGTGTAGAATCCCTCAGCGTTTGCAAAGCCTCCAAACCGCACAGGCCATAGTAGATATTTTGTATATCCTGCAGTGACCTGTACTGTGGAGGCCGCGTGAGGGCTCTAACGAATATTTGGTCCCATTGCGACATGGTTGCATGTCACCTCATCGCTAGGTGGCGTCGTCGGTTCATAATGACTCTGTTGTACAGTCTGGTATCGATACGAACCTCAAGCTACACGTACTTTGCTATTGGAGCTGTTTGGTTCTGAAAAAAATATAGATTCGATAAATTGACAGTTTTAATACAATGATTGATTAATGTTCAACAAAACAAAGAGAAATATATGTAAATTATCAATCAAAATAAGTAAAACACATGACTTGATCTCCTAATATATATATATATATATATATATATATATATATATATATATATATATATATATATATATATATATAATATATATATATATATATACAGGGTTCGATAAAGTATGGAACCAAGTAAATATCTTTCGAAAGAAAGAGAGAATATTTATGAAATTTTGCAGGTAAGTCCAATGGCGCAAAATGCATCTGATGTATGATTTTTGTTGATAACATACTTCCGGTTGTACCGGAAATAGACCTCAGGTCGCTTATTTTAAATGGGATACCCTATATATTATTACATTTTTGGATTCTACCTAAGATTCTAAGCAGATTTTATGCATCATGTCCTATACCTAAGTCTAAGCGTTTTTGACATATTTAGGTTTTTATGTCAAAAACGACGATTGCAAGCCCTAATATAATTATCAATTATTGTTCCTATAAGGAAGTCTTTTTTACTTACTTTGGGTTAGATTCCTTGTTGAAAAGGACTCACTTCAATAGATTTTGAATAATATTTGGATAACTAGTTATACAGGGTGTGCAAAAAATAAGATCTAAAATGAGATTGAGAAAACTGACAAAAATCAATTTTTTCAAATGGAAACCCCCCATTTTCTTTATTCTGTAGTATTAAGCATTTAAAAAGAAGGTAACTTTGTATGAGGTTATCTTCACCTAAAATTTGAAGTTTTCGAAATATTGCCAATTTGATATTTTTATATGGCAATTTTGCATTCAATCGTTAAACAATTAGATCTAGGATAGCCACGATCGTATTTGACATTTCAAATCATCGTTATACTCGTTTATCACTTACTACATATGCATACACACAACATCAATTTGTTTATCTGAACGTTTTTTTACGGTAATGTAAAAAACTCAAAAGAAGTTGAATTGATTTTTGTCAGTTTTCTCAATCTTATTTTAGATCTTATTTTTTGCACACCCTGTATGACTAGTTATCCAAATATTATACAAAATCTATTAAAGTAGGCCCTTTTCAACAAGGAATTTAACCCAAAGTAAGTAAAAAAGGCTTACTTATAGGAAAAACTGATATGCAGATATTAGGGCTTGCAAGCGTCGTTTTTGACATAAAAACCTAAATATGTCAAAAACGCTTAGACTTAGGTATAGGACATGATGCATAGAATCTGCCTAGAATATTAAGTAGAATCCAAAAATGTGATAATATATAGGGTATCCCATTTAAAATAAGCGACTTAGGGTCTATTTCCGGTACAACCGGAAGTATATTATCAACAAAAAATTACACATCAGATGCATTTTGCGCCATTTTACTTACCTGCAAAATTTCATAAATATTCTCCTTTTCGTTCGAAAGATATTTACTTGGTTCCATACTTTATCGCAACCCTGTATATATATATATATATATATATATATATATATATATATATATATATATATATATATATATATATATATATATATATATATATATATATATATATATATATATATATATATATATATATATTTATTATATATATATATATATATTTATATATATATATATATAAATATATATTTATTTTTATATATATATATATATATATATATATATATATATATATATATAAATAAATATATATATATATATATATATATATATATATATATATATATATATATATATATATATATATAACTGAGATTGAATTCTCGCACATCACTTGGTGAAACATCATAAAGAATAAAGTATAAACTTTAAAATAAAAACACTTGGCTTATGTTTCACAATATAAAGTCTTGATAATGAGTTCATAGCTCGAAACATGTCGACTTTTTATTACTGCTAAGTACAGTATCTAAAGATTTTTTATATTGTGAAACATAAGCCAAGTGTTTTTATTTTAAAGTTTATACTTTATTAATTATATATATATATATATATATATACCCTCTCTAGAAAGAATTTCTTATGTGTTTTTTTCATATATTCATGAAAGGAGATTCACCACATCCATAGCTCTTTTTGGTATCTTCAGAAAAATGGGTTACTTGATTATGCTCCTAGTTTATGGCATTCAATCATAAATTTATAGACACACATTTAGATATGGTTCTAATTAAAAACCCCGTGGCATAGTTCTTGAATTTCTTAACGAAGTGACTCACTTCTCGTACCATTTCTTCCACCCACAATCACTCCCACTCTCTCAAAAATCGTTTTATGTATGGAAGACATTAGACCAAAGTGACCAATTTTCAAACTCGTTTGACCAAGATGGCGCCACTTTATGTTAGCATAACGTACAGCAGTATTATAGGGCAACATATGAGGTACCTACATGGCTAAGTTCCAAGTATATGGGTTGTGTACTGATAAAATGCTAACCATTTTCCTCAAACGTATCAATGAGATGATGGTTTTAAACCCAAGAGACCTGCCTGTCACCTGTACCAATTTCTGCTCATCTGGAGATGAAGCCCGATCTAACCATACCAAAAATTTCATGTTGAAGTAACATTATTCAGGTTCATTTTGTCCAAAAAAAACTGTGCTACACAGAAATATAGACCCCTTGGAAGGCCCTCCTTCACTAGGTAAGGGGTAAGAAAATTAAAATTGAAAAATTATACAATGAAGAGTTTTCAATTCAAACGCAGCAAGAGAGTATAGTCCTTACTAATGAGAGTTACGTTTTTATAGCAAGACCGACTTTTTCCTAGGTGGTAATTAATTGGATGTTTTTGGAACGAAGTTCCTTACGTCTTGGAGGAGATAGGGACTTCGCTGCGGGACCAAACTGAAAAATAAACGAGACTAAAAGTGTGACGGAAGTAGACTGACGAAAGTCACGCTTTTACTTAACACAAGCGAATATTGTATGCCTTTCTCCATCTTTCTTTCCGTTCTCTCATCCCTTCTCTTTCTGGTCCCACTGCGCCACGTCAATCGCCAATCGTTATATTATGTGAACAGTTTTAAAAGGGTTGTTGGTCGGGATGATTATTAAAAGAAAACCAATTCAAAGATTTGCCGACGTTTCGTTTATGCTTATAAACTTCTTCAGGGCTCTGAAATGAACATAAAATTGGCATAGTTTTGAACTAAGCGACGTAAAAATAATAGGGAAACAGGACAATTTAAAAAAACGTTTACTACATGAAATGTTTTCCATAAAAGAAGAACCACTGACAATGAATCGAAGAACTGATATAGAAAATTTAAACGTAGCATATTATTACTTGATCTCAAAAATACCGAAAAAGAAGATGAAAAACACACAACAATAATAAATAACTCGTCTAACATCTGTCGCACCAACCTTCGTACGAATCTCTTTCAATTAGTCAATCAGTTTACGCCGATCATCGAAAGTGGTATCTGTTGCTATGTTCTCTATTTTGTTCAAGTTGATTTTACGTTACATCCTGACGGAAAGAGCCAACTAATGATGTAAGTTAATGTACTGTCTATCTGTTTATATCTTGATCATTTATTGTGTTTTTTTTGTTCTCTCGCTATCTATGAATGTTCGTAAAGTCATAAGTCGATGTACACTGTCTGTAGTTGTATTAATTTTCTAATTGTGTTTTTTAAATTACTATATTTTATATAGTATTGCCAATTTTATGTTCATTTCAGAGCCCTGAAGAAGTTTATAAGCATAAACGAAACGTCGGCAAATCTTTGAATTGGTTTTCTTTTAATAATCATCCCGACCAACAACCCTTTTAAAACTGTTCATCTATATATTGGTCGTTATCTCCACATCTGTTATATTATGTACTCATGAATTCATGTACAAGCAACTCGAAAACGTCAGATGTGAAACATCGAAATAATTTTGCATAAGTTATATGCATGAAAGAACTGATTACGATAGGAATCAGATATGGCACACAGAAAAGATAAAGCTTTACAAATTTGTTCCATAAAATAATGACTACGTATTGTAGGTTTATATTCAATTATATAGCGTGGCGATACGTTATCCTCTCGTTATATACACTCTTACGTCTAAATTTTACATTGCGTTCACGACCGAGTGGTCTAAGTACTGAATCCTGGTGTGCCGTATTTTTGGGTTCGAATCCCAGAGGTTACTCCTGGCTTCTTTTAACTTTTTTATTTAAGTACAATCTCGTGAGAGCTCTTAGCCCCACATTTCAATATTAATTATTTCAACTTGGATTAGTATAAGTTATCACTTCTGTCGTGCGCCCCGACACGCACATGTTTCATTTTCGCAAATTCTGGTCCTTCTATATTATCCGAAGGACCTTCGTCCTTACCTGGTGTCCCATGACACCGTTTCTTTTTTATGTATTCATTCAGAAGTATAAACGGAATAAGTAACATACAATTCTTCTAAACTCATAGTTAAATAACTCTATTATACTAGACCAAGCAACAGAGCACAATATAAGTCGTTTTTTGACATCGATTCCATCTGAAAACCAACTATGCCATCGTGAGCAGGGTAATTCATAGATTAATTGTGTTATGTTTTGGACACGCAAATACCATTATTTATTTTTTTATGAACAATTTTAATAAAAAAATCGTACTTTTATTACTTTTTCATTTATAACTAATGAACTAATGGCGTAATCTGGATAGTGTCAATAGCAAATTTGTAGATAATTAAATTACGAAGAGTATGACACCTCGCCCGACTTAATCGGATGATTAGTAACGAAGATAACAATTGATAGCCAAAGAATTTTTTATTTATTTATTAATTTAATAATTTCGTTAATTTACAACTTACAGGTCTCTGCTTTTGCAAAAAGGTTGCAATGTTTAATTACTTAAAGTTGGTAAAAAGAACGAACGCTGTACGATAATTATTGTTAACGTAATTGCAATTTTATGTATTTAACAGGACTAGTTGTAAAGTAGCTACTATCGACTGAGGTACTCGGATTTCAATTTTGAAAAAAGATTAATTAACTAGACGTAAAGTGCAATAAAACTGTCATCTCGGATTTTTAAATAAATTTTGCAAAGTTAGTTAAAAAAGGGCACAAAAATGGCCTCGAACGCCCGACCGTACGAATATGATGCAGTAGTGAGGGAAGAAGGAGAAGAGGAGAACGCTTAATATAATACAATCTCGAAAAAAAAAAAGGAAACACACGTGTTTCATTCCTCCCTGAAGTATGTGTCAGGGAGGCGGGCAGCTTGAGTTTAGGATTAACTCCTTCAGCCAGATCAGAGGATACACTTGTATGTACAAGTGCATTAAGGATAGGTGAGACGGAATATTTATGGAACATAGGAAGTGTGGGTAGGGTTCAGAGGATTAATACTGGCCCAGCATTCGCCTTATAAGTTTGCAAGCAGTGACTTACATTACCATGAGGAAACCTCTGAGAAAAACTCATGGCAGACCAGTCGGCCCCGGGGTTTGAACCCGAGACCTCCCAAATACTAGCCAGCGTACCTAACATACTCGACTAACTAGCTTGGTTACAATCTCGCGGCGCGCCGACGTTTATATTTTGCTTTACTTCCCCCACTACTGCACCATATTCGTGCGGTCGGGCGTTCGGAGCCATTTTTGTGCCCTTTTTTAACTAACTTTGCAAAATTTATTTAAAAATCCGAGATGACAGTTTTATTGCACTTTACGTCTAGTTAATTAATCTTTTTTCAAAATTGAAATCCGAGTACCTCAGTCGATAGTAGCTACTTTACAATTAGTCCTGTTAAATACATAAAATTGCAATTACGTTAACAATAATTATCGTACAGCGTTCGTTCTTTTCACTAACTTTAAGTAATTAAACATTGCAACCTTTTTGCAAAAGCAGAGACCTGTAAGTTGTAAATTAACGAAATTATTAAATTAATAAATAAATAAAAAATTCTTTGGCTATCAATTGTTATCTTCGTTACTAATCATCCGATTAAGTCGGGCGAGGTGTCATACTCTTCGTAATTTAATTATCTACAAATTTGCTATTGACACTATCCAGATTACGCCATTAGTTCATTAGTTATAAATGAAAAAGTAATAAAAGTACGATTTTTTTATTAAAATTGTTCATAAAAAAATAAATAATGGTATTTGCGTGTCCAAAACATAACACAATTAATCTATGAATTACCCTGCTCACGATGGCATAGTTGGTTTTCAGATGGAATCGATGTCAAAAAAAAAATACCTATTGCTTGGTCTATACCTCTGTCTACAGAAATACCGACCTATATTGACATATTCTCTGTTACAATTTTTAAAAACTTACTAATTTAAATGAAATTTATTCAAATCAAAATTTCTGAAATATAAATGCTTCCATAGACTTAGGCAACCTTTATGACATACAACTAAAATTCTTATTGTTCCATCACCTATTCAATTCACTACTTTAATGTCAAAAAGGATTGGAAAAATAATCATTCAGTAAAAAATACTATTAAAAACTCAAAAACCAAATATTCGACGAATAGATATTTTGGTACACGAATACGGTGTGGTCCTTTATTGTATGGGTGATTCATTAAGAATGGTCACAAAATGAATCATCGGGGAATGTGTACTTCTTGGTTTCGTCATTTATGTATTAACAACCTATAGTCGAGCATCATAAACTCTCAGACCTGATGCCGATGAACCGCAGAATGTTACACTATTGAAATTCGAATGGAATGCCAACATGTTTGAATCATTCGTTTCACTTTTCGACCACTAATCAAAAACCCTTTGGCTGGAGAAGTTTGAATGACACTCAAAAAGTATCCAAACTGAACAATGTAATCCTAGAAATAAAAACACATCACTTTTTTTCAATTGAGAGAAAGGAAGAGGGAGGTGAACATGATGTCCCGAAGATCTGGTGGAATATCCGTGCTGTGACACCAAGGGTACCGCGTGAAAATACTTATGAGCCAAGCACACTGATTCAAGTAAATATAAAGAGGAAGCGTTAAAATTTCATTTTTCTTGAAGCAAAGTTTCCAATGAACCCTATTTTTCAGTACAAACATGTAACGAATTGCTCTCTTCTGCAATTTTAGAATGGTGTCAAGTTGTGAAGAATTACATGAACCCCAGAAAGGAAGACCATAACGAAGATGAGATTCGAACAATGCAAAATTGGCAATTCTTGTAGATGTCGTATCTAATTCACTTGAGATGGATTTAATGGCGAAACAGGCCGATGATAATTTTTTACATAGACATGCACATGCTGTGAAAATTTGAGATTATTGTCGATAAAGAGACCTAAATATCTGACAGAATCGACTATTTTAATGGCATGGTTTTGCAGGAATAGATCCTGGAAGTTATCTCTATAAAACAAGGCGACGGTTTTATCTACATTGAATCAAAGGAAGTTTGCATCAGACTAGGACTTGATCGATTTTTGAAAGACTCCATTCCTTTTAGATATATATATATATATATATATATATATATATATATATATATATATATATATATATATATATATATATATATATATATATATATATATATATATATATACAGGCGCGGATCCACGCCCGACTTGGGGGGGGGGGGAAATTTTATTATTTAAAATCTAAAAGGGACTTGTATTTTTCGCATTGGTTATTCGAGTAGCTTCTAATCAAAACATATAGGTGGGTCCCGGGCCATTTGGGGAGGCGTTCCCCCCTCTGGATCCGCGCCTGTATGTATATATATATATATATATATATATATTTTTATATATATATATATATATATATATATATATATATATATTAATTTATATTTAAGGGTATTCGATTCCGTGTTGGTGATTATTGTTTAATAAGAGATACCGATTCGGTAAGAACAATTTCGTGTGGAGGTTAAACACCTTATTTTAATATATCATTTTAATTTTGTAGAAGCCCTGATGAAGCAATAAAATATTTGCGATAGCTTGGCAAAGACATAAGAAATAAAAATTATCTCTTATTAAACAATAATCACCAACACGGAATCGAATACCCTTAAATATAAATTAATGAAAATTCAACGATTCGTAATTCAATTACGCGCTATATATATATATATATATATATATATATATATATATATATATATATATATATATATATATATATATATATATATAGATAGATCGTTATTTTTTCATAAATTTGATCACTACTCTTAATTTGATGCCACATTCATTATTAAAAATTTAATTTGAGGTTAGAATGGGGGCAGGAATGAATAGGCATGACGACAGTATCAAAAAATCGTCGATTTAATGGTTTTAGGTGAAAAAAAATTCATATTAAAAAAAATTTAAAACACTGCTTTAGTTTCATTTAAAAAATTCAGATTATTAAGATTTTCAATAAAATAAAACATTAAAATACTGCAATTGGCCATTTTAACTGAAACACCAATCACAGCGCATGACGTCACGCTTAGGTAGACTCCGCTTTCAATGCTCTCATTCACTTTGTTTTGTTCTTGTGAATACTACTTATTACGCGTTTGGATTGATTTTTCACTATTCTACGTGTGGTTTATCGACTCCACTCTACTATAACAATGGAACGAAGCTTTGGTAAGGCAAATAGCTCAAATTTGCCAAGGATTGATGTATTAATGTTGGGCGATTTCCTCGAGTTTAGAAACGTGAGAACTTCCTTGTAAGTAAATTTTGTATCTATCTTTACCCTAGATGCAATCAATTTAGATATAATCAAACCCGTTTTGAACTCATGCGAGTTTATTTTACTTTCATAGGTTATTTTTACAATAAACTTGTCATTGTTTATTTTTGAGGTTAGCTCCCTCACAGCTTGTAAGTTACTATTTTGTTAATATCATATTAAGACCCGATAAAACGACTAAATTTCTGTAACTAATAAACACCTACTAGTACTAGTAGTATTTTTCCTCATAGTAAACACCTAAAATCTGATAAATCACCAAGTCAATGTGTATGTATTGGTTCTAATTAATTTCAATTATTTCGGGTCTTCAAGACCATCATATGGAGATGATGCAATCAGTTATGTGCAACTGAAACGGAGAAGAAAAATTTGTACAGTAAAGTGCAAGATTTGCCCAGAGCATATATATAGATAGCTTCAACCACTTATCTCTCATTATTTCTTGTTTGGAACATTGGAATTAATTTGATGTTTTGTTTACTTTCATCGCTACGCATAGACACAATGACATGTTTACCTAAGCGTGACGTCAGACCGACGCCATGATAACTGCGAGCTGTTTTCGCGCACTATTTAAAAAATGTTAGAAAAATGGCTTTAAACTTCGTTTAACCTAAGTTTATTACCGAAATAATGGTTTTTTCGTAAATAGTAAATGTGTGCCCACATTACGGAAGAGTATTTCAAAATCTTTCGTTACGCCTATTTGAGTTGATGGAAAGGAAAAACTAGGATTTAGTAAGTGGCTGTATTTAGTAGGTAATTGGCTGTATTACAATAAAATGAAAATCAACATTGGCAAAACCAAATAAATATTGTTTAAACAAAAAAAATATAAAACTCGTGAGCAGCTGAGCTCTATCACTAAGGTTGTATTCTTCGCGCATCTAGTCGTACTCTAGAAAACATAAAATAATGGGGAATTGCGTACATCTGTTTGGTCTTTAAACAAATTGACTGAGTTATTTTTAGATTGTAAAATATTCAGATTTTTACTTTTTCGAGCTGAATGTAAATTGTTTATATAATGTATTTCAGGTAACGTGTAACTTGAATCTAAAGTGTTTTGAAAGGTTTCAGTTTTCTTCATTCAAACAGTTGTTGATCCGATTTTTTTTAGTCCTAGTTAATGAAACTATCGTTAAGTTTTGTTGCAGCATCAAAATACCATCCTTCGTTCATAGCACAGACTACCTATTTTGTTTAAATATATTAACAGTCTTGTCTCCAGTATCAAACTGTTAATTATTATCGTCAAAACCTTTACTTCAATAGAATAATGGAAAGGACCCCGCACGGGAACCCATATAAAATGGTTCTCGTTGGAATTTCTTCATTTTTTTATATGTTTTTATATCCTTTGTTATCAATAAAATGTGAAGCTTTTGAACAGTTTCTATGTCTAGTTTCGGTTTTATGGATTTCTGAAATGTTGCGATTGAGCCAAATGTGATAATGCTTTAAAAACTTTGTTGGTGTGAATTAATTTTTGTTATTATAACTTTTGGACCAACTGTAGATATTTCACGAATAATATATATTTTTCATTCTTTTTTAAAAATTGCAGATCAGAAATGATTCTTTTCCCTTCAGGGCGACTCTAAAATAGTTACAAATTATGTCAAAAATTAATTTATATAACAGTATTTCCTAAACTTTTATTGGTATTATATTAAACACTTTTGAGAAAATCCAAATATTAAATACGCTACTTTATTCATCATCCACCTAAATAGAAACCATAAAATTGTATTCTGATCCGACCTACATAGGTAAGCAAAACAGCTCAACATGACAGTTACAAAACTAGCGAAAAACGACTTCCTAGATTTTTCACCAGCTAAGAAAAGTATTTGTTGGCTCAGCGTTGCCAACGACAACAATAAATATGGCGATTGTTCATGAAAAAATGTCAACCAAATTGTACCTTTGTTTAGTTTTTAATTCAGCTTATTAAGCAATTTTTAATCATCAATTATTATTTAGTTCTACTTTTGTATTAAAAAAATGCCATTTAATAATAATAATAACCGTGTCAATTGTTATGTGTGTAATGTTTTATGTGAAGTAAGATTTACAACAAGATTGGTAAATACTGAAATCAATGAACACAAGAGGCAAATAGCTATTTTAAGAAGAAAAAACTTAAACCACCCTGCCTTGGAGTTTAACAACAATTCTCGAGTTTGTTTGAATTGTTCAAGATCACTTAATGAAGAAATTGAAATGGTACAACAGGATTCGGAATGTTTGAAACTGAATATTTTAAAGCAATCAGCGAATGCGTCTTGTGTAGTTTGCAATGAACAAAATCATTTAGGGCGAGTTTCAACAAACTTTATTACTGACATTTTTATAAAAAGCAATATTTATGTTCCGGAAATAGTGCGTGTTTGCTCACGACATTTGGACGAAACCGGCCTTTTACTTCCAGAACTAGATACCTTCAGTATTTAGATAATTCCTTATGTTTTCTCAAAAGAGTTTGATATAATACCAATAAAACTTTTAAGAAAATATTTCAAAAAATGATGAAATTTTATTTTTGACCAACTCTGTGATTATTTCAGAGCCACCCTGTAGGTACTGATCTGAAATTTTTGGGAAAATGATGAAATATATATATTCTCTGGAAACTGTTTACATAATTTTTCTCAAAAATATTATAATAAATTAATTGCACATGGAAAAATTCTTTTAAACAATTATCGCAATTGGCTTAATCGCAATATTTCAAAAATTCATAAAATCGAAACTAGACATAGAAACAGTTTAAAACTTTCACATGTTGGTGATAACAAAGGATATAAAAACATATAAAAAATTTAAGAAATTCCAACGAGAACCATTTTATATGGGTTCCCGTGCGGGGTCCTTTAGAGATACCTGCTATTGTACTGAAATAAATTTTGACAAAAACTGACCGTGGGTGTAACCTGATAATCAAACTTGTTACTATACTTGCATTGTGTGAAGGGCCATTAAATCCGGAAGTAATTTGACCACTTAGGACTTAGGGTTTTTCGAGGTCTTCCTAAGAATTAATATTTAAGGAGATTGTAAGGACAGCCTTAGGTAAAACTTTTATTTTCATATATATATATATATATATATATATATATATATACATATATAAACTTTAAAATAAAACACACTTGGCTTAAGTTTCACTATATAAAAATATTTAGATACTGTATTTAGCAGTAAAGGATAGTGGACATGTTTCGAGTTATGAACTCATTATCAAGACTGACTACATGATCTTATTTTATAAAACAGACAAAAGCAAAGGTGATACCTGAAAATCAATTTGTTCGTTTACAAGGGGTAATTTACCGTTAGGGGCGGAACTCATTTCGGATGAAGACGCTTTCCTCTGTTACCTGAATGCAACAATTGCGTTTTGTTGAAATCCAGGAAATGATTAAATTTTATACAATGTTCGGAGAAGCTAGTGGTATTTTTATTTTCTAAAATTGACTTTTTATGTTCTTCAACACGAATGTTTATATTCCTTCCTGTTTTTCCAATATAGAAAGCAGGACATTCATCGCAAAATATTTTGTAAACACCACTGTTTCCTGCGATGTTAAATTTTTCTTTATTATTGACCAAGAATGACCTTAAGTTTCTTTTATTTGTACAAATTGTTTTAACGTTATTTTTCGATAGTTTGTTGCAAATTTTGCTACTCAAATTCGGCACATAATTTATTGGGAAGTATTTTTGTTCTTCATTAATAGTTTGCGTAGGATATATTGAATGCAGCAGATTCTTTATTCGCTTTTTCCCAATAAGCTTATCGATAAGACTTTCATTGTAACCGATATTGGTGGCTAATAATTTAATTATATTAACTTCGGTTTGAAAATTTGTTTCCGATAATGGAATAGTGAACAACCTATGTATGAACGAATGAAAAGCACTGAGTTTTATTTTAATGTGTTGGTTACTGTCGCTGTGAATTAAAGTATCTGTGAAGGTTGGTTTTCTATAATAATGTTGAAAGTAAGAAAATTCAAATTCCTAGCAATCTGAACGTCTAAGAAATTCAAGGTACCGTTTTCGTTTTCTACTTCTTATGTAAATTGAATCGAGTTGGAAAAAGTGTTTATATATTTAAACCTA
>JARQZK010004425.1:220000-335850 GCA_030704885.1 Cynegetis impunctata
ACATTAGTCTATTCAATATAAGTCCTGTTTGAACGCTACATTTTTTGAAAACTTTTACATCAAAAAATGTAATATGATGGTCACAAGAAGTGTACCTAATTTTGTGGAAATATCTAGAGTGGTAGGAAAGTAATGATAAACAAGGAATTTTTTTCTTGAAACTTTAACACCTTGTATCTCGGAAACATTTTCTTATTTTTTTGCATTATATACAGTGTTAAAAGGAGAGTACCAAGTTGAAAATCACCCGGTATATATATATATATATAAGTAGAGCAGAATTATCGGTATAGCCCGCTTTTATGGAAGCAGCTGTTGACACGTGTTTCGGACTCTTTGGTCCTCATCAGAACGGCGTAGCCAAGCATTAGATTGAAAACTTGGAGATGAAAATAGCACAACAAACGAACTCCTCTGCTACGGAAGACAATCACACTTTTGTTGCTTATTGTTTGAACTCTCCGGTTTGGGAGATTTGGTCAAACTTTGCCACGGAGTCGATTAATGCCAATGTTTGACCAAATCTCCCAAACCGGAGAGTTCAAACAATAAGCCACAAATGTGTGATTGTCTTCCGTAGCAGGGGATTTCGTTGTGTTGTGCTATTTTCATCTCCAAGTTTTCAATCTAATGCTTGGCTACGCCGTTCTGATGAGGACCAAAGAGTCCGAAACACGTGTCAACGGCTGCTTCCATAAAAGCGGGCTATACCCGATAATTCTGCTCTACTTGTTTAATATTTTCCCGCGACTAATTTTCTCTGTTGTTATATATATATATACATATATATATATATATATTATATATATATATATATATATATATATATATATATATATATATATATATTTAACTTTTGTGGTACTTTTTCTTAACCCTCCTAATTATATTTTTAGGAATGTTCGTTCTTGGATTGATAGTTTCTTTTAACATAACATAAACCTGTTTTTTGTTTATTGTGTTTTAACGTTTCGGATGTAATTGCTTTCGTCATTTCTATTTTCCGAAGTGTGAGAAGCAATGAAGTAATATGATACGCTTTATAATAGAACGATTATACACATATTAGGCTAATACAATATGGGATTAAAATGTTTTATGATTAAGGCAATTACAGCAGAAACGTCGTTAAAGAACAATAAACAATGTGAAAGTTGGAAACAACTTGATATATTAAAAGAAGCTACCATACCCGGAAACAAACACTTCTATATATATATATATATATATATATATATATATATATATATATATATATATATATATATATTCGAAGTTTTGTAGCCTGTGATTTATTTTTAATCTCTTGATAATTATTAGCAATAACAGGCTGGTTGAATCTTAAAAAACTCGATTTAATTAATAAGTTGACGTTTCACTATGACATTCATAGTTATTCAAAACTTTTGAAAAAAAATTGAAAATTCTTTGACATAAATAACAAAGAACAGATCAATCTTATCTATTCAATTTTTTCAAGTCAATAAATGTCAAAGAATTTTCAATTTTTTTTCAAAAGTTTTGAATAACTATGAATGTCATAGTGAAACGTCAACTTATTAATTAAATCGAGTTTTTTAAGATTCAACCAGCCTGTTATTGCTAATAATTATCAAGAGATTTATATATATATATATATATATATATATATATATATATATATATATATATATTTTAATTGATGTTAACATGTTTGAGAAATGAAAGTTCAACGATTTTCACATATACTCGTATTTCACATTATATGTGAAAATCGTTAAACTTAGAGTTTCATTTCTCAAACATGTTATATGTATATATATATATATATATATATATATATATATATATATATATATATATATATATATATATTTATATATATATATATATATATTTATATATATATATATATATATATATATATTGAGTGTAATAATATGTGTAATATATTGTGTAATTTATTTATGGATGAAGTGTTTATATTATGCAAAGAATATTGCATAGAGAACTAATTCTAGATAGTTCTAAATCTTCAAAACAAATATCACGTACTTTCTCACTAGAAAAAATTATTATCTTTCAAGTCCTTTACGTTATTTATTTCTTCCTATAATATTATTGGTTAGGGAGGACAAAATTTGCTGTAATATATTCAGGAGGTCTTCTAATGAAGTCAAAAATTCGCAAATTTTTCAAATCGTAACTTCGATTTTTATTCACATATTTATTTATTTATTTAGGGAACATCTGGAAAAGTTTATCAAACTTCCCATATTTCAACCAGTAAAAATAAGCAAAGAATCATTCTGAAATGTAGTAAAGTACTTATTGATCTAACCTCGTATGTGGAAATGGCTTCTTAACATTGTTTTCTTCCGAAACAAATCTACTCAAAATAGAATATCATAGAACGAAAAATTGTAAACGAAGGTTTCGGCCCATTATTAATTTAAAAGAAAATTGAAACTAAAATTTTTCGATAACCATAAGATTTTTCTGATTGATGACCTTATAATTGATATACCCAATATTGTCTTTCATAAGAAGTATCGTTTGAATACTAATTTCGAATCTTCTTGAATCTAATTTCCCACATTAAAAATTGCGTGAAATCAAAATTTTGAAGAAATATTGATTCTTTCATTCACAAAACAAAGAGTGAAAGGAAAATATTATCTCAGGATTGTTATTTTTTATTATTCAAATGCGTGAGTTCGATATTATGAAAGTAATAAATTATTATAACGTTCAAGTCCTACTGATGAAATGAACAATGAGTTTGTGTAAAACATTTTTTAAAATTAATAAGTAATTGTTTCAATACTAATAAAAATTATCAATCTCCACGTATTTCCCATCATCTATCACAGTGATTCTCAACCTGTGGTCCACGGACCACCTGTGGTCCGCGAACGGTTTTCATGTGGTCCGCGGTCCGCGAAGTGAACAGCCATAAAATAAACAATTAAAATCTTGGCTCTTGAGACGTAAATTAATGCGTCTGCCTATTTTTTTTTCATTCCACTTATCTCTGTGAGGCAGCATTCTCAACATTATGTGTCATCAAGAATAAACACAGAAATAGGTTGCTAAATTTTAATGCTCCTATGAGACTGGCGTTAACTTCTTTCGAGCCAAATATTGAGAAACTTTCAAGTGAGAAGCAAGACCAAGGGAGTCATTAAAGTCTTAATTTGGCGCTATCTATGACTTTTTATTTTGTTTTTTATATTTCTTTTGTCTTTCCATATGTATTTTCTTTTTTAATTTTGTAGATAATAAATTCATTAGTTAAATTTCAGTGTTCATCTCATTTTACCTATTATTGGGAAATATTAATAATAATATCTAAGTGGTCCGCCAAGAATTCTGAAAGGTACAAGTGGTCCTCAGTGGTGAAAAGGTTGAGAACCACTGATCTATCAGATAGTGAAAAATCGATAAACATGTGGAATTTCTAGGAAAAGCACGACAATTGCGAGAAATCGATAATATTGATATAGGTATATTAACAGATGTAATGGTAAGATAAGACAATGAAATTGTATAGTAAAACGTTACGGAATTGTGTTGAGCTAATTTTAGGGTTTTCTCTATTGTGCTTTGTTTTCATATAGATTCATTCCTTTGTTTACATTTGCTTTAACTAATAGGGCTCAATCAGTACCGTAGAATTCGCATAATACCGTAAATTGTGAAATAATCGTCTGGAAATTTTATCGTTTTCATTTTCAACGAACATTTGTTAACATTATAAAAGATGCTTTAAAAATAGTTATTTTGGTATTAAGTGTGCAAAATCAGTGTTTTTTTAATGGCGCATAAGAATGTAAATTTTTAGCCGAGATCGTCAGATCGAGGCTTAAAATTCATTCGAATGCGCCATGAAATACTGATTTCGCTCACGAAATACAAACAATATTTTTGGTAAAACTGGCAAAAAAGTATTTAAATTATAAGTATTTATTAAAAGTTATTTTAAAAATTAAAATCCATGCAGTCAAGTATGTTTATCAATATATTCTATGATAAGATCTTATGTCAGAGTAAGTGTAAGCAAGGAAACATGTAATTTATTTAACAAGCATCAAATTAAATATTTTGTAAATTATTTCGCGTATTCCACAAATTCTACGATGGATTATACTAATATTGCCAGTGATAGTGATACACCACAATACGTAATGGATACTGCAACTTCTGTAATTTCAAATCTTTTTTTATTCTTATTAATTTTCATTAAATGCATTATTTCTATATTTTATGGTATTTTTTTCAAGGTGAAAAAATATCTTTTTCTTCAAGCGTATAATAATATCTATATTATTTTCGACAACACAGATCGTAGAAATAACCTATTCTTTTACTAGTAAAATAATGAACGCTCATTATTGTACTAGTAATAAAATAATGAGAAATGATAGCAACGTCTATGGGCGTTGTATCCAAGTAAGTATGAACTGTCATTTAATTTTTATTTAATTTGATGTTTGTCAGTATTTGTCAAGAAAATTTAAAAGTTCGACACTATGGGCACAATATTCAATTTAAGCTTGAAGAAAAAATAGTATATGTCATTCGGAGCAGAAGACCCTTTATATGTTTCGCCCAGTTTGCACAGCTTCGGCTAACGCCTCGGCAGTGCAAGAATCCTACTCCTAGTAACATAATATACTATTTTTTCACTAGTTAAAAAATGGAAAACTTTGCGTATCCATAGCGATTCGTGAATGTAGTCTTTTTTTGACAGTTTTACAGAAAATTATTTTTTCCGCAAACGTCAAAAAATGACGACTTTTTTAACCTCAGTTCTTAATGTTGAAGTTTGATTGCACAGACGTCCTTTTGTTTTTACTTTTTTGTCCGGCCGAGAGCGTACAAAAAAGTACACTTTTTTGTACGCTTGTTCACTTTATGAAATATATTCAAACTTTTAAAAAAGAATTATTAATTACAATTTTATTATCTTTTTTTCATTTTTATTTATTTAGTTACTCTCAAACGTTTCTTCATTCAATTACTCACAAACGTTGTTAACTTATTCCATTGTTTCTGTTATTTAATATATCATGTACAGGGTGTCCCAAATTCGAGGGTGACCATTTGGATCTCGGAAACTATAAGAGATACGAAGTCGGTTAAATTATGGCAAAGTTGCGCAATTTTATGACCAATAAAATGCCGTTTTCAAATCTGAAAAATTCCGAATACTTCCGAAGATATTCGGAAAACGAAATTTTGTAAAATGGGTTTTATTTTGTCCTCGCCTTATTTGAAGAGATATTTCAAAATAAATACCACTTTGTTATTGTCACCTTTCTTCCTTTATAATATAGTGCTATTAAATTTCAAATCCGACGTTTCGTTTCCGAGAAACCATCATCAACTTTATTTTTTTAAATACGAACCTGGATTTTTTATTACGTTTTTTGGTAGCTTATTACCACCTTAAAGTAATGACGTATCACAAAAATTAAAAAATTAAAAATATATATAAAAAATATCTGATGTAACAAATTTAATTTACGCTAGCAAGCTTTAAAATTATTAAAACAAAACAGCAATAACCAAAACAACAATAAATTATATAACAAATATTATAAAAGATATTCAAACTGAAGACCTTCTGCTTCAATGCATTTTGCACTAAGCCTTCTTAATCTTGAAATCGACCGCTGAATGACTCTAGCAGGAATTGATCGTATTTCTCGATATAAATTAAGACGCAATTGATTAATATCATCTGGTATTTCACGGTACAAACGATTTTTTAAGTATCCCCAGAGAAAATAATCCAGAGGATTCAGGTCCGGACTTCTGGCAGGCCAACGCACAGGTCCCTGATTACCCATCCATTGATTCAAAAACGTTGGATTTAATAAATCCGTAACTATTCGACCATTATGAGGGGGAGCACCATCTTGATGCCACCACAGTTGCCTTAAAATGTTTAAAGGCTCATCTTCTAATTGCTCCAGAATAGGGTTTAGTATTAATTCAATGTACCTTTCTGAGGTTAAACTACCTTCGAATATTACAGGGCCGAGAATTTTGTTTCGCCACATTCCTACCCACACATTAAAAGATCTTCGCCCTTGTGGTCTTACTTCCGCATTCTGCCTTGGATTTTCTATTGACCAATAATGTTCGTTATTCCTGTTAAATATACCGTCTGTTGAAAAACTACATTCATCGGTCCATATTACTTTAAACAAAAAGTTATCATCTTCTGTCAGTTTGTTAGCAATCCAATTACAAAAATTCATTCTTCTTACATTATCTCCCGGTAAAAGTGTTTGACTATGAATTTTGTAGGGCCGATAATTATTTGAACGCAAGGTTCTCCATATTCGCATGCGAGGCATTTGAAGTTCATTTTGAAATTCCCTAATAGAACCTCTGGGAGCATTATTGACCTTTAAAAAAATGCTCAATAGGAAACTTATTATATCAATATCAACTCCAGCTTACCAAATTTAAAATATTTTCCTCTTGCTCTGGATTTACACGACGGCCATATTGATTTCTGGGCTTACCAAAACTTCCAAATTCCACCAAATTTCTATCAAGTTTGGCAAAAAAGTTTTCATGCGGCTGCAATCGCTCGGGATATCGTTCACTAGAAATTCTGGAATTTCTACCGGAAGCGTAATATATCCGTAGCATATCACGCTTCTCTAGGTTTGAAAACATTTTTAGCAGGTGAAAATAAATGATAGAAGCTGAAAATCTGACAGGTGTATGAAATAAATAAAACATTATGACATTTCCAGGTAAGTTCTGGTTCTTTTGTTTCACAGACATATTTGATTTAATGTAAATTAGATATTTTTATAGATGCCAATAATTTTTCAATTTTTATGATACGTCATTGCTTTAAGGTGGTAATAAGCTACCAAAAAGCGTAATAAAAAATCCAGGTCCGTATTTAAAAAAATTAAGTTGATGATGGTATCTCGGAAACGAAACGTCGGATTTGAAATTTAATAGCACTATATTATAAAGTAAGAAAGGTGACAATAACAAAGTGGTATTTATTTTAAAATATCTCTTCAAATAAGGCGAGGACAAAATAAAACCCATTTTACAAAATTTCGGTTTTTTCCGAATATCTTCGGAAGTATTCGGAATTTTTCAAATTTGAAAACGGCATTTTATTAGTCATAAAATTGCGCAACTTTGCCATAATTTAACCGACTTCGTATCTCTTATAGTTTCCGAGATCCCAATGGTCACCCTCGAATTTGGGACACCCCGCCAAACTTTTTTTTATTCAAATTTCGGTTTCCATTCTTTGTATGTCTTTATTAATTTCGACATTCTATTTTTCAGATGCAACAATATGACTGCATCAGTTTATGAAGACGAGACGATGGAAGTCAGTCGAGTATTTGGGGGAAAAGTAGTTCATACTCACATTATCTTACTTCGTACGAACACCTAGTAAAATTTTGACACGCCATTGGATTGCATCTTTTACGACATTATATACTACAAACAAAAAATTTTAATTTACCCAGGTGTTCATCTCCGTTACTTTCTTATCTGACGATATTGAGGAAATCCACAGCTCTTGTTGAAGCGGAGCTTCGCATACATTTTATATTCCACTTCGCTATTCTATTCAAATGTAGTAGTAATATAAAATATATAATCCTTCAACCTTTAACATAATAGGCCAGTCAGTTTAGATAATCAATGGACAATAATTCCAAAAGTTTCCAAGCTTTAAATTTAATGTAATAAAAACAAACAAACTATGTTATTTCGCAACCTTTTCCGAAGTCCGGATAACATCGATAAAATAACAATAACATTGAATTTTGCCTTATTCTTGTGAACAAAATTGCAAATGTTCTGCAAACTTGGAGTAGTATTAAATATATTATTTCATATCGCGTATCAAATTTGCAACCAATTTAAGGGTACGGAACATTTTTTTCATTCAAAATTAACGCTTTTCTTTGATAAACTGACCGAAAAAAATTCGGAAAAATATACCGAACAGTTGTATAAATTTGCAACCTTGTATGCAGATCCGCGAACATGTCATTGCATTATGGCAAAAATTCATGTAATTTTTCGGGGCAAGATGTTTTATAATTATCTATATATATATATATTATATATATATATATATAATATATATACTTATAATATATATGTATATATACTCACAGTGCTTGTCATGATGCAAAGGAACTTATGCAATTGCATTAAAAAATTAGGGTTTCTACATGTTATATAAATCCTCGGACAGGTCGATATAGTATTATTATATTTGCGGCAATATATATCGCAATAAAATATATATAAATAAGTATACAGGGTGTCTCATATCAAGAGCTATGAAGCTTTGTCATGGTAGCGTTTTTTTAAAGGTAATACCCTGTATATTATTTCACTTTACGATTCTATTTCGATAACTAATTCTTATCACTTCTTTCAGTGAAAATAACCATATGCCTCAACATATGGATTACAACAGATTACATCTTAAACGGAGATAGTGAGCACCTGGAGATCTATAAAATGTGGGAATTAAAAGTACAAAAGAGAAACTTGTTAGTAAACACATTGTTGCATTAAATTCTGAAGAATGAAATTTCCACAGTACCATTCTTGAATTCATTCACTGCGCGGTGCTAGCTATATGTCCGCTAGAGATTAAAAAAAAATAGTTCACGTTCTGTGATAAATTCGCTCCAGGCATTTGTTCAAATATACATACTTCATTAATCGTTTAAAAAAATGTCAATTACTTGAGATGAGAACGTATCTGTGAAGTACTCTATGAATGATTTGGTTTTTGGAGATAGGGTGCGTTCACAGAAGAAGTCTGCAATCATATTCAATGAGAAATCATCCTGATCGTCCGCCAATTACTAGGAATCGACAGTCAGCAAAATTAATCAAAATTCAGGAGATGCGGCCACGTAGAGATTTACCTAAAGGAAGACCACCGGAGAGTATCTGAAGAAAACAGTGGCTGCCTGAACGTTCTACTAGTACAACTCAAGATAACCCTCTACCAATCCAATTACTACAAATTTCGCAATTAATTTCAATTTATCCAGTAGAGGTCCGATGCATAAAATACTTAAGTATATATAGTATCATCCCCTATAAAATTAAAGCTGGTACCATGAAATTATTAGAAGACGATTTGACCGCAGAGTACGTTTATGTGAGCAGATCTTGAAATCATAATCAACATCTACAATTTCATTACAAACATAATTTTTGCTCTGATGAAGCCACCTTTACTTTAACAATGGCCAGCTGGGTTCAATCAAGACAAAAACCTCGTAGGTATTGGGCGAACAGGAATCCTCATTGGATGCAAGAATCTGCCACACACAGGCGGCCTCAAAAAATAATACATGGGCAGCGACTTGTTCGAAATCGTATAGTTGTCCCTATTTTTTTGAAAGATTGAACACTAAACGGAGAGGACTTACTTGAACTATTCTCCAGTCGAACCATGCACGGCGTTTAGCTGTTTTGTATTCCTATACCCGACAAGATTTCCTGACATACCTAATGAACGAGATATGGTTCAACAAGATGGCGTGGTAAACCTCCTCACTAATTCAATCTTTGTTACTGTTATCGGACAATTTCTTGATTCTCGCAATAGCATTTTCGCCAACAGATGAGATAGTTGACGGAGAAGGTTCCGATTGAGTGGCCGCCAAGAGTTCACCGGACATAACCCCATGAGGTGATTGTTTTTTCCTCTATCAGGGGGTTATTGAAGTCTAAAGTTTATTTGAATAGACCAAATTAATCATCTGGATATGATCTAAAGAGAGAATCAGGCAGGAAATAAGACTTATCAGCTCTAGAAGTAATTGACCAAAGATGTGCAACGCGGAAAAACATGAATCGACTTCAAAAAATCGTGCATCGAAGTAAACGGACTATACAGATTGAACAATGTAACTCCAACATCTAAATTAGTAATGTGTAAACATTTGACTGATGTTCATATCGTTACCTCTCATAACCCACTATCTCCCTAGTATTCTGGCAATCATTACGTAGTGAGGTTTCATATGGTTCCCTAATGTTCACAAAAAAGTGATAAGAATTTCATCGCTAAGAATTGTTAAAGTGAAATAAAATATACAGGGTATTACCTTTAATAAACTAACTGACCAAGAGCCAGTAGCTCTTGAAATGAGACCACCCTGTTATACACAAATTTTTATTTGACAGAAAAATGACCCCAAATTCAAAGAAATACAATCGACCTCGTCCGAGGATTTTAAGACATCGACAAGTAGAACCTAACTCTTTTCAATCGAAATTTGTTCCTCTTCAGCATGAATTCAAAAGCACTGTTTATATTATAATATAAAATCCAAGAAAATCATTTTATATATATATATATCACAGGCTATATATACTAATATATTCGAATAGACAGCCCTACCTACTATATATAGAGTATTATGAATATATATATATATATATATATATATATATATATATATATATATATATATATATATATATATATATATACTACAAAGAGGAAATTTATCGCGGGGAAATAGTATTATGAAACAAGCAGAATTATCGGTCTAGCCCGCATATGTCGAAGCAGCCGTTGACACGTGTTTCGGACTCCTTGGTCCTCATCAGAACGGCGTAGCCAAGTATGCGATGGAAAACCTGGAATTGAAACAGCAGCAACAAGCAGAATCCCCTGCTTCGGAAGACAATCACACATTTGTGGTACATTGTTCGAACTCTCCGGTTTGGGAGATTTGGTCAAACTCTGACCACGGAGGCGATTAATGCAATCCGCGAGATCCTGGACCGTGGAAATAAACTACAAAGAGGAACTTTATCGCGGGGAAATAGTATATGAAACGAGCAGAATTATCGGTCTAGCATACTTGGCTACGCCGTTCTGATGAGGACCAAAGAGTCCGAAACACGTGTCAACGGCTGCTTCGACATATGCGGGCTAGGCCGATAATTCTGCTTGTTTCATAATACTATTTCCCCGCGATAACTTTCCTCGTTGTAGTATCTACAGGATCGGATTAACCCTGTCCGGGCCCCAGGTCTTTTCAAGTTGATAAAGGGATGTAAGTAACTTCCAGATGATCGACACCAGGTATCCTGTTACTTCAAAGTCTTATGTGATATTCCAACAACATGGTTAGTTTGACTTGATGCTGATGCAGCATCACCTTACCTGACTTGTTAACTTTATTGAAATGGTCTTAATGGATAGGTTATAGATAAGTGATGAATGATGATTCAGATTGCATGATGGGTTAGGAAAGAGAAATGAGAGGAGACGCGGTTATTTTAAATTTAATCTTGTTGAACGCAATAAAATACAATAAACGAAAGAAAACAGTTTTGTGAAGTACAAATTGGAAAAAGTCAACTTCCAAGATATTTATTGTGTTTGTACAGGCTGTTCCATTTTCGATGTCCTTACGGGGTAACTCGCTTATTTTTAAAGATAGAGATTTGCGGTTTTCGCGAACGTTGGCTACTTTTTTGTGAATCTTACGATACCGTAAACAAAATTTTCATAGCTTGCTTCGTTTTTGAGATACAGGGCGAAAATGAAAATATTGCATTTTGGTCTCCCTCCTGTATCACAGCTGTCTTTTAACTTAAAGGAGAAGTAAAAACTCTCTTTTATACAATTTTTTACGTAGAATCCAGTGGCGTAGTCAGTTCCATATTCAAAACACAAATGTTTTGCGTTTTTCAAGAATATATAATACTTATATAAAATTCTAAGTATTATCCCTGTATTTAGATAATTTTCTTTTTTTATGGCAAGTCAAGACAAATAACACTTTGATAGATCGTTCGGAGCAATAAACAAAAATATCACTTCCATTTATATAGGTTAAAATGAAAAGTATTCATTAAGAAAATATTATTTAATATAAGTTACTAAACAGAGATGCATTTAATAATTATTATAACAAAAATAGAAACTTATATGTAACACTGCTACAAAACAAAGTTCTATTATTTTCCTGTTGAAAATGTTTTGTAAATATTGTTCAAATTACTGCCCATTCTGTTGAAGACACATCTTCTGAGGATAGCGCCAATCGACCACAGTTAAAACAAAAGTCGTATATCTAAGTGTTAGAGCATCTCGATTTTCGTGCTGCGTGTGGTTTATTTTCAATTTTTGACAATGAATTCAAATAGTTCTGGGACGAAGAGAATTTATTAGTTCTATACTAGATGGTTCTGTATGTATGAAGTATTTCATCAGTTGACAACATGCGTCGAAAGAAAGCAATAATAGTGTTGAGGAATTTCATGCATATTTTCAAATAAAATTTTCATTCCATGAAATTTTTTCTTGGTGCGTGCACGGGCACCTACTCGATGCGGGATGCGGGGCCCCTAGGCAGTTGCCTACTCTGCCTAATGGTTAATCCGACCCTGTATATATACATATATATATATATATATATATATATATATATATATATATATATATATATATATATATATATATATATCAGATATTAAATTATACGGTGAATTGTGGTCCGGAGTGTCTAAAATGGCTAAAAAAAGTACCCTTATTAAACAAAAAAGACAAAAATTTGTGCAAAATTATTATATACTTCTTTATCAACAAACTGTCATTTCTACTCGATGCACCATTCCCGGCGATGTTCAATAAACTGAATACCATGTAATAAGAAATCTAGAGCTCCTCAAAACAGCCACTAACCGTTAACTCTTCCTCTTTATAGTCAACAAATTGTGTTACTAATTTAAGCATTTAAATTTGGAAATAGAAGATAATCCGGAGACTCATTATAGCAGAAAAAGTTTCGCTTCCCGAATATAAAAAACAAATAACATAAATGTAATACTATTAAAGCGTTTTTTATGTTTCTCTAGACTATATTTTATTCCGTTCGAATTGCATCTCGATTCACTTCGCGAAAAATACCTTAGTGACGAAGCTCAACTGCCCTCACGTTTTTAATTATTAAATGAATTTCCTTGATAAAAGTAGTTTCCAAAATTTCATAAATCAGATTAAATCTGAGATAAAAATACGAGTAGCTTGTATTCGATAACAATTAGTCGTACATTGTAAAATAACGATAGCCTTCAACGCTTTACGGTTGAAGGATTGAGATTCATGGCCATTTTATTTATATAAATCATTTTTCACGAGATTCGTTATTTTTAAAAGTCTTAATTGAACGTGAATTCGCTTTAAGAGCTACAGGTTAATTATTCTCCTTTTTAAATCGTTAGACATGTCCTTGGCTACGTCTTACTTTTATTCAATTAGCGTTAAATTCGAATCTCTTCTCCACTAGTCGAACAATACAAATTCATGTTCCGGATAGACTTCATCAGATTCGAATCCTGTTTTAATGGATTCTAGACTTTTTTATTACATTTGATAAAAATTGATGTTGGAAAAAAAAATTATACCGCCAAAAGGAACTTTGTTAACCATCAACTAAATCCACGTAAAAAAATTTCAATCTTCTAACTCAATTTGGAAGGGAGATTGTGTGTGCAAAAATTCTTCAAACTCCAATTCTTAACCCTTTGCGGCCCAAATTATTTTTTTGTGGAAAAAATATTATGTATGGTTTGATAATGGTTTATTAGAGATATTCGAAGAAAATGAAACAAATTTCAAGATAAAAAAACAAGGATTATCCTGCAGGATGTGCTCACTCCACATAACCAGTAGGAACATATAACCAAACAATATAACCTATTTTGCGTAATATAACATGAAACAGTTTTTGTCATGTTTCAAACACTATTCTACTTTGCACGCTGAACATTTCTTACAAAACATAGAACTCATCTGCAGGAAGATTTTCTAAATATTCAGTTATTGGGTTCCCAACCCTCCCGGATTGCCCGGATGACTCCGGTAATAATGGTCAACCTACCGACTTCCCGGGGTGACTACTTTCCTCAGTTTTTTTTAAAATTACACGCAACCGCGATCTACTAATCAAACTTCGATTTTTAATGATTATGATTTTGTGGTAAAAAAACTGTCAAATATTAGAAGCAGAGTAGGTATATATAAATTAAAAATAAATAAATGATTGACATTTTCTTCAACCCCCACCCTACTAAACTCCTTAAAAAAAATTCCTGGGTTGGTCCTTTCGAAAATTGTTAAGCCTATTCAGTAGGTAGGTACTCCAAACTTGTTTCCTCAGAACTAAAATAAGATAACACGATTACGTAAGTGCCCAGTGGTCACTTCAGGAGACCCCAACAAAATTAGTAATTTCGAAAGAAAGGAAACATTTGCGTTCAATATATTCATGAAAATGCATAAGTAAGATATAAGTAAATAACTTTGGAGCCATTTTTCCACCATTCATAAATAAAAATAACAAACTCACACAGTT
The DNA here is from genome assembly GCA_030704885.1 of Cynegetis impunctata. NCBI lineage: Eukaryota > Metazoa > Arthropoda > Insecta > Coleoptera > Coccinellidae > Cynegetis > Cynegetis impunctata. The sequence goes on from JARQZK010004425.1 coordinate 234,394, forward strand.
TCAGCAGATCCTCTAAGTAGTGTCCAACTATAGTAAACAAATGCACGTTATACGCGCTTCGACTTCTTTCCATCTGTCTTCGATGAACACGTCAAATTTTGCTATGTTAGACAACCCACAAATCACACTGGTATACTGAAATAGCCAACGAGCAGTTTTACTCATGACTAATAAACTGTGGTCTTCCTAGCTAACCAGTTGCCCTGAAAGGGTTAAGCTCCATACCCCCTCCAGAAATACCAAGAAGGCAGAATTTCGGATATGTTGATGATAATTGATTTCCACATCTTTCGCAACCGGTTTAAAAAATTATCGCTCGTGCACCTCCACGCCAATATTTTCCTCAAAGTTTCGAAATGCCAAAAGTTTGACCTAATGTATTAAAATTTTGATAGTTTCATTTTGCCTGAAGAACAACCACAAGTCCCAATTTTCAACTCATTGGATGGGAATATACATAATACAGAATATAATCTGCTAAATTCTCAAAATAGTTATTTATGTACCAAGTGCGTTATATAGATATTATAAAGCTGATGTTTCGCCATTTCGTGGCTTTTTCAAAAGTTTTGAAAAAGCCACGAATGTCGAGGCGAAACGTCAACTTTTTAATAAAATTAAGTTTTTTTGAGATTCACCAAGCCTGTTATTGCTAATAATTATCGAAAAGTTGAAAATAGTTCACAGGCAACGATAATTCAAATAAAAAAAAAAAAATATATATATATATATATATATATATATATATATAAATATATATATATATATATATATATATATATATATATATATATATATATATATATATATATATATATATATATATATATATATATATATATATATATATATATATATATATATATATATATATATATATATATATATATATATATATATATATATATATATATATATATATATATATATCTACCTTTAATTTGATAAATAAATAATAGTTCTGGTTTACTAGGTAGAACAAAATAAAAGTATTTATTTCAAGTACACAATATTTCGTCAAACTTTATGAGCTTCATCAGGAGAAAATTATGAATTCTTCAAATAAACAATTAGAAACTATTTTTTAGAAGAAAAATCGGATAGAGGTAGAATACCAGCAACTTACATAACAAAATTTATTTGCTGACATTCTACGGCTAACTGATTGTTCCTTTAGAAAATAGTTTTTAATTACTAACGTACTTTCGGGACAACTAAAAATCCCTGATGTTGTCCTCATAAAGGTAATAAAGTTTGGGGAGATATTGAGAATTCAAGAGAATAAATAGTATGATTTAGTCCTAAAGACCTAGTAGCCGTAAACTATCTGAGATCAAAAAAAAACTCGTAAGCAGTAGAGCTCCATCACTAAAGTCGTATTTTCGCGCGAAATGTATCGCGTGATTGAATTATATTTTGAAAAATCGTGCTTGAATAGCAAATCGAATCAAAAAGTTGAAAATAATTTATTTTATTGTTCATAGCCTCTACAATAAAAAAATTCGCGAAGTGCATCGTGTACTGAAGTCCTGATTCGATTTGAACGGAACAGTCTCCACGAGGGGCAGCGCGACCGAGGAAAAAAGTTGAAACTACCCAAAGGCACTTCCTCAACATTAACTCGATCTACGTACCAAGTTTGAACTCTCTAACTCAATCTACAGAAGTTGTGGACTTTGGCAAATTTTCAAAAAACACAAAAAACCATGACATATCTACGTAAAAATGACGACGGTTGGAGAAAATAGAAAAAGATCAAAAACGCAGAGAAATTTTAGAAATGTTACATATTCAAAAAAATTTAAATAAAGTCGTAAATGATAGAACAGATATCGAACATTTGAGTTCAATATACGCAGATTTAATTCTTTAATTTTTCTAATAAACAACATAAATCAAAACAAAATAATTCAACACACAAACTCTAACCATAACAACTCATCTTCTTAGACAAAATCTAAACATCTAGAATTTTCAATTTTTCTAAAAAGAAAGTATAGTTTAGAACATGTGATCTCCAAAATTACAAGTAATGTCTTTTTAAAACAATAATCAAATATTTTAAACCTATTTTGTACATTACGTGGGTGAAGGTTTCTGTGGTTCCCTTCCCATCTAATATCAACAGACCTGACTGTTTATATTGGACTAAATAGCACGTAATTAATAACTGAAGACGGCCACAGCCGCAATAAGAAATTTTTGAAAAAAAAATAAATAGTACCCTATTCTTTGACTCTTCAAAATCAAAATAATTTGAACCTATTTCGAACATTACGTGGGTAAAGGTTTCTGTGGTTTCCCTTACCATCTAATAACAGATTTGAATGTTAATATTGGACTGAATAGCACGTAATAAATAACAAAGAACGGCCACAGCCGAAAAATTTTAGTGAAACATAGTAGTCTCTTTCTATTCAAATTTTTTCAAATTAATAAATGTCAAAGAAATTTCAATTTTTTCAAAAGTTTTGATAAAGTCACGAATGTCGTGGCGAAACGTCAACTTTTTAATAAAATCGAGTTTTTTAAGATTCAACAAGCCTGTTATTGCTAATAATTATCAAGAGATTAGAAATAGTTCACAGGCAACAACAATTCGAATAATTCTATATATATATATATATATATATATATATATATATATATATATATATATATATATATATATATATATATATATATATATATATATATATATATATATATATATATATATATATATATATATATATATATATATATATATATATATATCAGAAATGAAAAATTTTTCGACAATCGTTGTCTAGAAGGTCTAAAACGGATAGAAAAACTACTCCCGCGCCTGACTGCTTTCCTTCGCAAACTGCAATAGTATGTATTTCATAGGATAAAATAAGACTAAAAAGTCTCAAAAATGGGGGCCCAGCGGGTATGAAACAGGTTCAATAGCCACTCCCACTCCTCACTGTTGACTTTCCATACAGTGCAATAGTTTATTCATTATTTTAAGGGAAAATATGACTAATAAAAAAGCATGTCCGTTTTAAAAAATCAACTATATACATTTGATACAAGCATTATTCATTGAATTCACTTTTCTGAAGTTTCATAAGATAACAATAGTGTATGTATTGATATCTGTATTAAATCAACCTTAGGCCATAGACCTTCATAAATAAAAATCTATTTGTTATGCTTTTAACTTGAATCACCTGAATAAAAACTGATATCGCTATTGTTCTGTATCAGTATCAGTGGAAGGATTTCAAGGCTGAGGACACAGGACACAATAAACTAAACTCGTTATTTTCAACAAGTTCGTAGGATGAATATATTTTGGATAACTTACAAACGATTAGTATCTGTGAAAATTTCAAAACTAAGATTTTTCTCAGAATATTTCACTCATTCCTTGTCCAAAGCTTGAAAATGCCAACATTTTGACTGAGATTACCCAAATTTTCATAGTTTTGTATCAAGAAACACACTAAATATCCCCCCTGGTCTAATGGGTATGTCAAAGTGTACCGGAAGAAAAAAAAAAAAAAATATATATATATATATATATATATATATATATATATATATATATATATATATATATATATATATATATATATATATATATATATATATATATACATATATATATATATATATATATATATATATATATATATATATATATATATATATATATATATATATATATATATATATATATATATATATATTACGTTGTATTGTCATTTACTTTTATTGTTTTAACAATAACAGGTATATTGAATGAGGAAAATTATTGCATTGTTAACGTTTACTCACGAAAATTCAGGAATAAATGAATATTTATTTGCGTTAAATAGGCGCAGCGTATAAGATAAAGATAATAATACGTTGGGAAATTCAATAGGAAAATTGATGATTAATCAAATCAACTCTCCAATGGTGCTAATTTCATGAGATTCGACGACATGGAATTCCCATTCATCCTTCGCGGGAGAATATTAGAAAATTCGACATCGGTGCCACACGCGATGAAAACATTAGACAGTCTATTTCACTCTTGACTAAGCTCATCAGTGATGTCCCGTACATCGATCGAGTGGATAACAACATTAAATCCTTATTACCATCCCATAGTGTCTAAGAAGAGCGCACTAATGTACAAATCATAGCGCCATCCATTGGAAACCGTTAAGTATTTCACTACTACGTACAGTCATGCCTAACATATGGTATTATATGTTGGGGAAACTGCGCCGGGGCTGGCGAGGTCTTTAGAGCCCAAAAACGGGCAGTAAGAACAATTACATTTAAGACGTATACATATTCGTGTAAACAATTATTTCCAGAATTAGGAATACTAACATTTCCTTCATTATTTATTTTTACATCAATAATGCATGTTAAAAAAAATATAACCAATTATCCAATTTCCAGAAACACTAGTCAGTATGAGTTCAGAACAAGCTAAACACAAGCTCTCAAAAGTAGCCAATAGCCCTTTAGTTTTACCAATTAAATTTTATAACAAATTACCAACAGAAATAAAAAAGATTCAGAAATACACCTCTTTTAAAACTACGGTGAAAGATAACTTTATTAAGAACACGTTTTACTCTGTTAACCAATTTATTAATTGCAACGTCTCTGACCTTTTACCAAAGTTAAGGAAGAAATAGAATATATATATATATATATATATATATGTACATATTTAATAATTTTAATAATCTGTACTGTATGTGATAATTTTGTGATTTAATTTTTTTACTCTTTGTAAAGATAGGTACTTTGTACTACACTGTATATTTTGTACATTGAAATAAATGATTTGTATTGATTTGTATTCACTTTAGTCGAAACAGAAAGGCTAAAAACTCATGTAACCTATGGTTTTCAATTTTTTTTCTATAAATTCAAATAAAGGGCATAAAATAGGTTGTTTTTGAGTACGAACATTATTGCATATTCAAGTATTTCACCTATTTGATTCGAGAAGCAAACAACGCCTGAACGAAAGTCGTGCCTTTTTACTCCTTGAATACATAGGGAAATTTACAATAGGTACATTACAAGTTTGTCCTGGTGACACTATCCGAGAGTATTTTACGTTTGAGGTCGTTTGAAAGCAATTATATTTCAGTTTGTCTACATCGTGAGAAATTTTCTGAGACATTCTTGACTTTATCTATAATACCCGACAACGTGCCGAAGCGATACGTTTATTAACCTGTTGCAGAAAACGTGATTTCGGACAAATTTCAGCAAATAGACATCTGTAGGTTGACAAAAGTACCTGAAATACATTTATATTTATTCATATTGGAAGGTGTGAACAATGCAGGTAGAATACGTAGAACTCTTAAAAACTGGCCAAGTTGTGAGGGCTTGTTGTTATTATTAGCATTTTACATTGTATTATTTTGAATTCATTTTTCCAACAGTAACTATATATATATATATATATATATATATATATATATATATATATATATATATATATATATATATATATATATATATATATATATATATATATATATATATATATATATATATATATATCAGTAGCGGCTCCTGAGGTTTTGGTTTGAGGAGGCTACAAGAGGTGTTAAAAAATACACCATAGGCGAAAATTTCAAGGATTTCAAGGTCAACCGCCTTATAATTTAAAGAAAATCAAAGTAAAATAAGCACCCTAAGCTATTAATTTGTTTTCACTTTCGAGTGTCTACCTTGAGACCTACTCCTATGTACCTACCTACTTTGTTAACAGCTGGTGAGAGCAAATAAAAAGTTATTATATATTTTTGAAGATTAGCGGGATTCTACGATCTTTAACGTTAGCAAAATGATATATAATATCCTCATAAAATTTTTTGTCTTTCGCCAAAAGTTTTACCAATTCCTTTTCAATAGACAACAAACTAATATTTTTCAAACGATCCTGGCTCATTGAATTTCGTGAATAAGTTTTAATTCTCTTAAGAGTGGATAAACGAGCGCTCTACGGAAGCCGATGTCACCGGGATAGAAACAATTAGACATAAGAGTTCATAAACTTGGGGTAAATCTTGATTCAAATCATTATCAAAAAGATATTTAATAGTCCCCACATGATTTTCATTTTGCCCCAAAATTTCATTGTCATTATAAACAACTCACAGTTCACTTTTTATGGCCACCTTATCAAAAAAAGTGTATTTTTGACATAAATTTTCCAAAAGGTTATCTGGAAAATTAGCCGAAAATCCGGTTAACAAATTTTTATTGAGTAAGTCGAAGAAATGCAGTTCTTTCAAATCAGAGAACATTATTTCTATTTGACCCCTAATAGTATCCAAAATTTCATAAACTATTTGCTTATAGTGAAGCTCCATATCTGCGTAACTGAATTTCTTTCGTTTTGGGCTAAATTGAGTCGTATCATCAGTAGTTTGAAATACAGAAAATAGTTTTTTGAAAAAAACTTCTGCAAGAAATTCTGAAATTTTTTCCAAAAGAAACTTGAGCCGATTTCGTGAGTAAATTACATCTGAAAACTTGTGCTGTAAGATTTATGTTTTTTCAAAAATTAATTCAAAGATGTTTAAAAAATATATAAATTCCTTATCTTGTAAGTAAGATATTAATCCGCGTGCTGTATTTAAAGTTACTTTATCGGTGAAAAATTCCTCACTTTCAACTAGGTATAGAATTAAATCCTCAAATCCTAAGCGGCCCCAAACAGAGACATTTTCACTGGTAAAAAGTAAACACTGCCAACAAAATAATTTATTTTTTACCTGTGATCCGGTTAGGCAAGGATGTCTCTCATAATTCCGTGAATTAAAACCGAGGTTTTGTTTTCTGTTACGCTGCACCAAATTGTTTAATTCAGGGGTAGGTCGCAATGTTTTTATCAAAACTTTATCCTCATAACTCAGTGCACTAAAGTTATGGGATAACAAATAAGTCACCATTGAAATTTTTGAAATTCAGTTCAGTAACCAAGCGAGCTATATAAGTAAACACGCCGGCCATTAGACAATACGATCACACTACGATTTCCAACGAATTCACTCCATGTCATGCGAAATTCTATAGTTGTGATTGGTCGACATTGTATAAGACTAGGTCTCGATCGGTGTTGCCATTTACATGTGTTTTGCTTTTCTATTGCAATGAAGTATTCATTCGGAGTATTTGCACCGTTGTTTGCTTTTCTGTGGCAGGCATAAGAACGTTGAGAATATACCTTTCCATGCCTCCGCAGCGTTGCCACAAATCTTGAAATGAATGAAATGCAGTAAATGTAAATACCTTCTGTCGTAATTAATAAATTATATTATATAATGTAGGTTGAAGGGAAGGTAGGTGCATAAAATAATATGATTTTGATTAATATGAATATGCTGAATGCTGACTATTCAATATAATATTTTAGTGATACACGGAATATTATTGAGGAGGCTTAGCCTTCTTAGCCTCCTTTGACTAGCCGCCCCTGATATATATATATATATATATATATATATATATATATATATATATATATATATATATATATATATATATATATATATATATATATTCATAGCATTGTGTATGAAAAAATTTATCTCGTTCATTTTTTATTGTTCTGAAAAACCAATTTTGAAAATATGTATTTTTAAAACAGATAGAAAAGCTAGTTTCATTTTTGGGGTTTACTCCTCAAGAAAAGATTTTCATATTTAGCCCGCGGTATGAAAATTTCATGAGGAATAAAATGGAGCGTTAAATAAAAGTGAAATGTTACGTTCCTTTGCCCAACGTACGTATGCGCACCTTTCACCAGATTATTAGTATACCGCCGTATATATTAGGGTATACCGGCAACAGTTGCATGTATAGTTATTTATATCTAGTGATACTTATATTTGTGCACAATAAACAAAATAATTAAGTGATTGAAGTTATTGAAATAGTGAAAAACTGATTTGAATGACAATGAATAACGAAGAAGAATAATATTTTATTATTATTGTTATTATTAATTGAATTAACGAACAGCTGTGTGTTATTTAATGTATGTATGTATATTTAATTAATTGCAAATATCTTTTATATTATATATTATGTCATTAAAATTATTTTTGGATTTTATAGGCCGCATATAATAGGGCGCATACAACAGCAACCTAATCGTCAATTTATGTTTTGATTTTAGAGTGTAGTTTATTTATTTATATGTACCTAGTGATACTTATATTTGTGCGCAATAAACAGAATTATTAAGTGATTGAGGTTAATTAAATATTGAAAGATATCAAAAAAACTGACGCACGATTGGAGTAAACTCCAGCGTGCGTCGGAGCTGAAACACAAAATTTTTTTTTTATTCATTTTTCCAAGGGTAACGTAAATTTTTTAATTTTTCACTTGTATATTATTTGTTGATTTTACCTTAGATATACGGTTGAAATGAAGCAACTTCCATTGATTAAATACTTCATAATCCTTGTCGTATACGACTCTGGATTTCTCCGGCAATGAATTATTCGCAGCTTTGGCTGCAATTTCTATGATATTCTAGGGTAAATTCATTTTCATTTCCATTATTTCTATAAGACTACACAAAGAAAGCAGCAATGACATGCACTAAATATGATGACAACAATATTCACAAACAAGAATAAAGTATAAACCTCGGTATAAACTTTAAAATATAAACTCTTGGCTTATGTTTCACAATATAAAAAATATTTAGATACTGTATTTAGCAGTAGCGAAAAGTCGACATGTTTCGAGTTATGAACTCATTATCAAGACTGACTACAGGAGAGTATTGCATCGTAATTTATAAAACAGACAAAAGCAAAGGTGATACCTGAAAATCAATTTGTTCGTTTACAAGGGGTAATTGACTATTATGGGCGGAACTTATTTCGAGAATTTCGAGAAGGTCAAGGCGTTTACCCTTGTTACCTGAATGTAACAATTTGGTTTTGTTGAAATCCAGGAAGTGATTGAATTTTATACAATGTTCAGAGAAGCCAGTGGTATTTTTGTTTTGTAAAATTGACTTTTTATGTTCTTCAACAAGAATATTTATATTCCTTCCTGTCTGTCCAATATAGAAAGCAGGACATTCGTCGCAAAATATTTTGTAAATACCACTGTTTTCTCCGATGTTAGATTTTTCTTCATTATTGACCAAGAATGACTTCAAGTTTCTTTTATTTGTACAAATTGTTTTAACGTTATTTTTCGATAGTCTGTTACAAATTTTGCTACTCAAATTAGGCACATAATTTATTGGGAAGTATTTTTGTTCTTCATTAATACTTCCCAATAAATTATGTGCCTAATTTGAGTAGCAAAATTTGTAACAGACTATCGAAAAATAACGATAAAACAATTTGTACAAATAAAAGAAACTTGAAGTCATTCTTGGTCAATAATGAAGAAAAATCTAACATCGGAGAAAACAGTGGTATTTACAAAATATTTTGCGACGAATGTCCTGCTTTCTATATTGGACAGACAGGAAGGAATATAAATATTCGTGTTGAAGAACATAAAAAGTCAATTTTACAAAACAAAAATACCACTGGCTTCTCTGAACATTGTATAAAATTCAATCACTTCCTGGATTTCAACAAAACCAAATTGTTACATTCAGGTAACAAGGGTAAACGCCTTGACCTTCTCGAAATTCTCGAAATAAGTTCCGCCCATAATAGTCAATTACCCCTTGTAAACGAACAAATTGATTTTCAGGTATCACCTTTGCTTTTGTCTGTTTTATAAATTACGATGCAATACTCTCCTGTAGTCAGTCTTGATAATGAGTTCATAACTCGAAACATGTCGACTTTTCGCTACTGCTAAATACAGTATCTAAATATTTTTTATATTGTGAAACATAAGCCAAGTGTTTTTATTTTAAAGTTTATACTTTATTCTTTATGATGTTTCACCAAGGGATGTGCGAGAATTCAATCTCAGTTATATTCACAAATGTCAAAATATCAACAAATGACATGCCTACTATGAGAAGGAAAATGGAAAGTATAGGAGCAATGAACCGATTTTAAAATCGATTTTTCATTATAATGAAATAATTTTTTCGTGAAAAATAAAATCTTGTATGCACCACTTGCGTTACTAGATCCTAACGCCCATCGGGTGTTAGGATCTATATAACGCATTTGGTACATAAATAACAATTTTTTTATTAATTTTTCCAACCTTAACGTAAATTTTTATATATTCGTATGAACCAAATTTGAAAATATGTATTTTTAATACAGATAGAAAAGCTAGTTTCATTTTTATTTTCTGATGATGACAATTGAAAATTTCTCTCGTTTCGTAATCAAAACATAGTATTAGTTCAACTGAGTAACTTAAAATTGTTTGTCTATGTTTTCATTACGAGTTCTGTGGTAATGTCAGAGAGTTAATTATATTTAAGAAATAATTTATGCAGAATCTAACCTATGAAAATAAATAGCATCGTTGATCTTCACAGCGACTGTGACGCTTCTCTATGTATCTACAATATTTACTGTGATAACATCTCAAAGTATATGCTACACTACATTATAATTTAAAATTTATTTATGCAAAACATAACCTCAAAATACGCAGCAACTTGTTTTTTCCGCAAGTGAGATCTCGGTGAAAGAAGAAGAGTTCGACGGGACCATTGGCCACTAGCCCGGAAGTGTCTTTAATGTTATAATTTATTCAATTTTTTAAATGATACATTTAAAAATATAATCGTGGGAAATATACGACGGTCATTATGTGACAAGCTAGATTATAAAACTATGGATTAATTAATAGCATTTATTTATAGGATGATCACTTGTAACTAATCAAACCAGAATTTTTTTTATATGATGAACAAAACTAAATTTGAATTTACTACGTTTATTATCACAAAATATTTTGAAAAATTTTAACACTGCGATTGCAATTTCGTCACTAGACCATCATCGGGCAGATTGAGTTAAGAACTGAATACAGAATTAAGTATAGATTTGCGCTTACGGGTGGGAAAGAATTATTGCAGGTACCTAGATAGACAAGAGGAACATATTTCAAGAAGGGCTAATCGAGTGAATTTCCCAAATTGGTACAATACAATGTTCTTAGAAAAGTCAGTATTGTTTAAATACACTAAATATAGGAGAAGATATCAAGTCAATCTGGTCGTTCAGCAAGATATCTTTCGCATTATGATTGAGTTTGAAAATTTCTAATGATTCTAAGTAAGTAAGTTTGGTTCCTTTTGGTAATTTGTGCATGATTTGAAAATTATCTATTTGTGGAAATGGGTGATGGTTTTCACGGCAATGATTTGAAAACGTTGAATTCGTTTTATTTTTCAAAAAAGATTGTTGGTGTTCTTTAAATCTTGTCTTGAACGATCGACCAGTCTGACCTATATAATTATACTCCTTTACATACAGGACAAATCAACTTATAAACTCCTGAACTTTCAAATTTTGAAGTGATATCTTTGGCATTGAATAAAAATCCTGAGAGTTTTGTCTTAGGTTTGAAAGCAATTTTAATATTACATTTAGGTATGACATTAGCAACTTTTTCTGTTAGAGGACCAAAATATGTTAAAGATGTGAATTTTTCCGATTTTTCTACTTTTGATTGAGGGTATATGCTGTTGTACGCTAGTTGACTACGTTTCTTGTTTATCATTTTATCTATCAAACTTGTATGAAAACCATTATTTGAAGCAATTATTTTTATAGTCGAAATTTCTTTTGCTAAATTTGTTACGGATAATGGAATTGAAAACGCTCTGTGGATCATTGAATTAAAAGCTGAATGTTTATGGGAAAGAGGATGATTTGAATCCGACGGAATACATATATCCGTGAAAGTTGGTTTTCTATATATATCGAAACTCAAAGTATTATTATTATGAAAGATAGTTAAATCCAAGAAGTTTATTTGTCGATCCAATTCTTTTTCAATTTTGAACTTTATATTCCATCAACTATTTTTTTTATATACCTAGACCAAGCAATAGAAAATTTTGCTTGACGGAAATAATAGCTGGATACTGCTTGTGCCATTATCTTCTTGAAAGATAGTACGTGCCATGTTTTGAACACGCAATTATTATTTGGGCCATTCTACGATAAGAGGTAATGTGCACGGCAATCAATATAAAATACATTTTATATTTAATATCTTGTCACTTTATACAATAAATCGCAGCATCTTAATGTATTTTATCGATTATATCCTGATTGAATACGCAATTGAAGCACATTTTCTCAAGTTACTCATTTAAGCATGAAAAAGTCTCTACCCTGGCTTGTCCCCTTGACGTTTTTGGTTTCTTTTCCGCAGTTGCCCAGTTAAATTATATTAAACAAAAATTCAAATAAGTATACTCAAGTATTATGAAGAAAAAATACAATAATATTTGTTAAGTTGTAATAATTCTTAAACATTATTTTTTCCCGCTTTTTTTGTGTATCTACCCTGGCAAATTCCGATCAGCTAAAACAAAACAAATATCAAACGTCCATTTTGCAAATGGCGCTCAATGGCACTCATTGAAGACAATTCAGTAATACCAAATAAAGAAGCGGTTCAATGGTAGTTATATGTTAATTGGTGCGACGCAACACTGGGGTGCAATTGTTTTAGCAGGGTGAACATGTCTCTTCACTGGTAAGTTGTACTATTCATATAATTTGCTTAATTTACTTAGCATTAGTTGTTTGAGTTCAACAATAGTGTGATAGTTAACGTGTGTAATAATATTAATCCAAAATTAACGTGCGTTAATAAAATAAATTCAGTTTATGAAGAAAGCGTCTCTCCTCTGCTGTATTTCCCCTGGCGAGATTATTACCAGGGGAAGTACTGAATGACCAGGGAAGATAATTTTGATAATTACGTGTTTGCATAAACTAATTTAAAGATAGTTAATGTTCTAATTCAGATATAGTTAAGTAGGTACAATGTTTTATAAAAGTTAATTTTAATAATAGTTTTATTAATTTATTGAATGGAATTGGCATTTACTTGGTGAAAGTTCATATTCATAACTTTATAAAGAAATAAAAAACTAACTTTTCAGAGGTTAAAATAAAAATCTATTAAGTAAACGCGTTTCGTCATAACATTGACTTCATCTCGTACTGTACGAGATGAAGTCAATGTTATGATGAAACGCGTTTACTCAATAGATTTTTATTTTAACCTGTGAAATTTTTTTTTTTTTTTTATTTCTTTATAAAGTTATTTATTGATTTACTTATCCATCCCATGTTTTAAAAACATTCAACAAAATAGTGTGTTTTTTTAGTTTTTCGCTTATAAAATGAAAATTTGAGAAGCTACCCCGATGCTCTACAGAGACGAATTGTAGAGGATTAAAATGCGAATGAAATGATTGCCAAACCGACTGGATCGGATTATTAAATCGTAATTGAATTATTGTAATGTATTTTTTTAAATTTCGATTTTTGTTGGTTGTTTTTTGTTTTTTTTTTGTTCTTTTTTCCCTGTTTCGTTATTAGGATGTATCCTGTAAAACAGTGTATGTGAAATAAATGAATAAATTATGTTATGAAGATTTCACACGAATAGAAAATATAAATTAAAAATAATAATTTTTCCTATATTTCATTTTTCATATATTGCGGATAGTTTCGGTTGAATGTTTGATATTTAAAAAATATACGTTTACTATTATATCATTAGGTGTAAGTGTTTAGTTTCTGGGTCATTATTTAACCGAAAAAAAACAATAGACTGAATAAATTACATTGAAAAGGAAAGAAATTATAGTAGTTCATGGTTGAATTGTGCAATCAATTTGGAACTAAAATCAATTGAGCATAGTAAATGAAAAAAATCAATTTTCTCCTTTGTTTTTAGGACGAGAATAAACGTATTATTCAATGGATATATTACAGAAACTTTCATTGTTTAATGGCAGCAATACATTGATTCGTCTGTATCATTTATATACGCTTAAATATGTAATCAAATTTCCCAATTTATTGACTGTATTAGCTGCCGTTTTCGAATTGAATGATTAAATAGACAATTGATACAGGGTGTATGAATTCTGTTAGATTGGTATCGACGAAGTGATTTTTTGGTAACCAATGATCAGAACATCACCTAAAACTTTTATTGAGTGGGATATACTTCTAACTTATAATCATGTGAAAATAGTTTTATATGATATAGTGAGATGTTTTTCACTCGACTTCATTATTTTATGCCAGTGTGTAGTGTGGGAGAGCAGCAAACAAGGAGGCGCATGTATATATATATATATATATATATATATATATATATATATATATATATATATATATATATATATATATAAATATATAGGCTTGCCGTACGTCCTGGTTTAACCAAGCTAGTTAGTCGAGTACTTAGCGTACGCTGGCTAGTATTTGGGAGGTCTCTAGTTCCAACCCCGGGGCCGACTGGTCTGCCATGAATTTTTTTTCCAGAGGTTTCCTCATGGTAAAGTCACTGCTTGCAAACTTATAAGGCGAATGCTGGGCGAGTATTAATCCTCTGAACCCTACCCACACTTCCTATGTTCCATAAATATCCCGTGTCACCTATCCTTAATGCACTTGTACATACAAGTGTATCCTCTGATCTGGCTGAAGGAGTTAATCCCAAACTCAAGCTGCCCGCCTCCCTGACACATACTTCAGGGAGGAATGAAACACGTGTGTTTCCTATATATATATATATATATATATATATATATATATATATATATATATATATATATATATATATATATATATATATATATATATATATATATATATATATATATATATATATATATATACAGGGTCCTGCAACAGTGGCGCGGTGTTCCATATCTCTATTTGGGAAACAGATAGAAATCTACATTTCTATAATATCGCCCTATTGCTCGAGCTCGACAAAATAAAAATATTGTCGGTCACACAGGGTGTTCAATTTCTTCTGGGCGGATATCAACTATGTTTTTTTAAATGGCAACCTATATTTTTTATCGCTTTTTTGGTTTCTGCATGAAAAATAAAAAATACTTTATATTGATCTTCATTTCGAAAATATTTACGGTTT
Organism: Cynegetis impunctata; assembly: GCA_030704885.1. Taxonomy (NCBI): domain Eukaryota; kingdom Metazoa; phylum Arthropoda; class Insecta; order Coleoptera; family Coccinellidae; genus Cynegetis; species Cynegetis impunctata. The sequence goes on from JARQZK010004425.1 coordinate 249,490, forward strand.
TCGAGATTTTTTGCATTTTTGATTTTTTTTTTCAATTTTGGTCACTCAGAATATTTGAAATTATGAAGTTGTGCCTAGTCCAATTGAAATTCATTTTTGGTCAAATATTCTACATTGGTAAATCTCTCAAACGATATATCTGAAATCAACCTGCGATATACAGGGTATGAAAATTCGCTTGGCACATATTGTAAATAAAAATTTACAGAATCTTCCTTATTTCAAATAGAACACCCTGCATATTATAGATCCAGAAGAAGCGCTAAGAAAAGCTCTATAAATGTCATGAAGTATTCCTTATAGTTAAGTTTAATAGTTTTCCTTAAAACAGCGAAAAATGGCAAAAATTCAAATTTCTTCGCTATAATCTCAATGAACGACTTTTTCCAAAAATAACCTGTTGGTAGATAAACAAGTTGTGAATTACACCACAAAATATTCATTGTATATTCAAAATAATTTCAATAATCTTCAAATTTGAGCCATATTCTTTCGATTTAAAACACCCTTTCAGCGAATAAAATATTTATTGGAAATCGGTTAGTCTGGCAAATGACAGATCAAAATATTTGCCTTCAAATAAGTATTGAAATCTTTAGTGATTCGTTAAGTTGAACTTTCGATATAATTTAACAACATTTAGATGAAATCATATCGAAAGTTCTACTTAACGAATCACTAAAGATTTCAATACTGATTTGAAGGCAAATATTTTGATCTGTCATTTGCCTGACTACCCGATTTCCAATAAATATTTTATTCGCTGAAAGGTTGATTTAGATCGAAAGAATGTGGCTAAAATTTTGAGATTATTGAAATTATTTTAAATATACCAGGTATATTTTGTGGTGTAATTCACAACTTGTTCATCTACCAACAGGTTATTTATTAAAAAAGTCGTTCATTGAGATTATAGCGAAGAAATTTGAATAATTTGCCATTTTTCGCTGTTTTAAGGAAAACAAGTAAACTTAACCATAGAGAATACTTCATGACATTTGCAGAGATTTTCTTTACGCTTCTTCTGGATCTATAATATACAGGGTGTTCCATTTGAAATAACGAAGATTCTGTACATTTTTATTTACAATATGTGGCAAGCGATTTTTCATACCCTGTATATCGCAGGTTGATTTCAGATATATCGTTTGAGAGAGTTACCAATGTAGAATATTTGACCAAAAATAAATTTCAATTGGACTTGTCACAACTTTATAATCTCAAATATTCCGAGTGACAAATATTGGAAAAAAAACCGTTTATGCTAGAAATCTCGAAAACCGTCGATATTTTCGAAGTGGAGATATACATAAAGTATCTTTTATTTTTCATGTAGAAACCAAAAAAGCGATAAAAAATATAGGTTGCCATTTGAAAATACATAGTTGATATCCGCCCAGAAGAAATTGAACACCCTGTGTGACCGACAATATTTTTATTTTGTCGAGCTCGAGCAATAAGGTAATATTATAGAAATGTATATTTCTATCTGTTTCCCAAATAGAGATATGGAACACCGCGCCACTGTTGCAGGACCCTGTATATATAGACATCAGAAGAAATAACTCCGGTCGTAATGCATCAAATAGGATAATAGGTTAAATGGATAAAATAAAGGCTAATCAAGGGTACTTCTTATATTTTTCGTCAACGTTTCGGCTTCTATTTAAGCCTTCATTAGGACTCTACAATAATTATTATACAATTAGTTTAATCAATAGCAACGAAAAGGTCTCAAGACACAGGACTTACCGAATGTTTGAGGTTATAAAATAAGCTGACATCTTCAAAAAAGGAAAAAACACAAAACCAATGTGACAAACCATAAAATTAAACTGTACTATATTATACACAATTATTTAAAATAAGATAAAAATGATTTGTGAGAACTATTACGAATTCTACCCACAACAACATCGTGGTACTAAGAGAATGACAGTAATGACAGACTGCTTAACAAACAAGATGACAACTTAAGTTATAAAATTAAAATTAAAGTGACACAAAAATGTTCTTCTTCTTACTATCCTGACCTTAATAATCAATCAATAGAACTTTCATTGTTATTAGTGACGTCATAAGCTATTAAAAAGGAATAAATATTACTAATTTTATCTATATCTTTCCTCGAATTCATTGAATCCGGGCAGCGTTTTATATGATACATCTCCAAAAATGATCTCTTATCCAAATTATTCTCAAATTCTAAAATTTTTGCAGAACCATAGTCCATGTTATGGTCTGTAGCTCTGCAATGTTCTGCTAGTGCACAGACTTTCTTTGGGTTCTTTATATCACTCTTGTGTTGGCTAATTCTCTTTTTTAGTTGTTGAGACGTCTGACCAATGTATGATAATTCACATACCTGACAAGGAACTCTATACACTACACCACTAAGTTTATCTTTATCAATTCTGTCTTTTTGGATTGATTGGGCCGATACTTGGTGTAAATTAATAAACATATTAAAACAATAGTTTAAAATAACAATTTACACATTTATTATAAGAAATAATGCATGACGCACGTTTCGGTGGAACTTCACCTTCTTCAGATGCTGAAGAAGGTGAAGTTCTACCGAAACGTGCTTCATGCATTATTTCTTATAATAAATGTGTAAATTGTTATTTTTAACTATTGTTTTAATAAATTCTGTCTTTCACTGATGAGAACAACAATTTAACATTAAACTGATTCTTAATTGCAAATCTAAGATCATCACTCTTCAGCAACATTACCAATTTCTTTGTAACATCAGGAATTGATGCATATTTCCTTGCAATGAGTTCACCACTACTCATAACATTGTCAGGCCTCAATCCGTCCACGATCTGAGAACGTTGTGCTGTATATGCTCAATAGACTTTTATACAATACAGCACAACGTCCACGATCGTGGACGGATTGAGGCCTGACAATGTTATGAGTAGTGGGAACTCATTGCAAGGAAATATGCATCAATTCCTGATGTTACAAAGAAATTGGTAATGTTGCTGAAGAGTGATGATCTTAGATTTGCAATTAAGAATCAGTTTAATGTTAAATTGTTGTTCTCATCAGTGAAAGACAGAATTGATAAAGATAAACTTAGTGGTGTAGTGTATAGCGTTCCTTGTCAGGTATGTGAATTATCATACATTGGTCAGACGTCTCAACAACTAAAAAAGAGAATTAGCCAACACAAGAGTGATATAAAGAACCCAAAGAAAGTCTGTGCACTAGCAGAACATTGCAGAGCTACAGACCATAACATGGACTATGGTTCTGCAAAAATTTTAGAATTTGAGAATAATTTGGATAAGAGATCATTTTTGGAGATGTATCATATAAAACGCTGCCCGGATTCAATGAATTCGAGGAAAGATATAGATAAAATTAGTAATATTTATTCCTTTTTAATAGCTTATGACGTCACTGATAACAATGAAAGTTCTAGACTAAGTTGTCATCTTGTTTGTTAAGCAGTCTGTCATTACTGTCATTCCTTAGTACCACGATGTTGTTGTGAGTAGAATTCGTAATAGTTCTCACAAATCATTTTTATCTTATTTTAAATAATTGTGTATAATATAGTACAGTTTAATTTTATGTTTTGTCACATTGGTTTTGTGTTTTTTCCTTTTTTGAAGATGTCAGCTTATTTTATAACCTCAAACATTCGGTAAGTCCTGTGTCTTGAGACCTTTTCGTTGCTATTGATTAAACTAATTGTATAATAATTATTGTAGAGTCCTGATGAAGGCTTAAATAGAAGCCGAAACGTTGACGAAGAATATAAGAAGTACACTTGATTAGCCTTTATTTTATCTGTTTAACCCATTATCCTATTTGATGTATTACGACCGGAGCTATTCCTTCTGATGTCTATATATATATATATATATATATATATATATATATATATATATATATATATATATATATATATATATATATATATATAAATGCCTTTATATCAAAAAAAATTTCGAAAATTGCACTCTAGGTGATCTAAAACAGATTTTAAAACCACCCCCACACCTCACTGTTGACTACTATCGATACAGTGCAATAGTCTATTATTTTCTGAGAAAAAGTGGTTTGATAACAGTTATATAACAAAGAAATCATTCTAAAATTGCATCTATAGTAGTATAAAAACAATAAATTCCAACCAATGTGTGAGAAACTGTAGTATTCACATTATCGTAATATTTTGTATTGCATATTTAATTCAACTATTATACAGAAAGAAATGGAGACTGATGCATCGACCTTATGATATGCTCAAATCTCGCGTTTTTATGTTTATGGTAGTAATCCCGGATTGAATTCTCGATTAACACAGCGCAGCATGCACCGAATGACCGAAATTTATGTTCTTGAATCGAATGACCTACTAACATTCTCCGAATAGATAAAAAATTAAGAATCAGTTATACGATGCCGGAGTGAGGTTAGACCTGTCGCAGGCATCTCTGTTTTAATACGGTTTCACTACGTCGACGTGGTCAACGCTGCGGTTCGCGATTGTGTTCAACGGAACATGATTATGATAAGGAATTAATTGCACCGAGATTTGGTCACAGTTTCTGACTGATGAACCCTAAGAAAGCAGATAATGGAGGTGTCGGATTCATAGATATCCGCTCACCGCTCACCTTTAATATATTTGCATTACTCATCAAATGTTATGTTTATCAAAATAATGTGAAAATCAAAAACCGATTTTTAATTTAGATTATTTTGATGGATTTTCACCAAGTAGGCCCAATCAGTTATATACACACGATGTTCCTTAAAGACATGCTAATATTCAAGGGGGTGATTCTTTGACTCATTTTAAAAAAACTACTTATGAACGTAGTTCCTAACGTCTTAACTTTTGAGATACAGGGTGATCAAAATTTGAAAAAAAATCAGTTTTTTAATAGTAACTGAGATAATATCGTAGACAACTTTATAAAATTTGGTACATATCCTCTATGCATCAATGTGCATTTTGTGATGTACAAAATTTTTCATTTTCTCTACCAGTGCCGTTCGTACGGGTTTCGCATTAATTATTTTTGTAGAGAAAATTACTACGCCACTGCTTTCTCTTGAGATGAAAATTACTTTTCAAAATTCTCATTCATTTTTGAGCAAATTTGATCTCATGGGTTTTCCTTGTCGGACGCATGGTTTTCGCTTAAAAAAATAAAAATTGTTTTACTTCAGGATCAATTTCTCAATAATCTGATGCGGTGTAGAAATGATTGTGCATCGACTGAAAGCAAATTGAGAGATCAAATTTGATCCAATCTGAGATGTTGTACATCACGAAATGCATCTTCATGCATAGAAGACATGTACCAAATTTCATAAAGTTGTCTACAATACAGGGCCGGCCTGAGGGGTGTGCGAAGTATGCAGCCGCACACTCTAGCCTTTTGGAGGGGCATTAAATTGACCAATGTTCGTGTGTATGTGCTTAAGTATTTTAGCACACGATAACGAAGGCAATTTTGAAGCAATACGGTTGAAAATTTGTAAGCTTCGTATAATATCTTGAATAGGATTGTTTTTGGTTCCAATTGGTTGGAGGGTTGACCCCCCTTGGAGGCAAAATGAATCTTGTTTACCTACACGATTACGGGCGCAATAGGGTTGAAAGTTTGTAAATAGGTAGTTTGGTATGATATCTTGGATGTGATTGATTTTTGTTCGAATTGGTTGGGGAGTTGAGCCCCTGGGGGAAAAATAAATCTTGTTTATACGATAACGAGCGCAATTTTGAATTTTTTTATTGTCGATTGAATAATTAGTTTTTCTTCACATTATTTTCCTCATCTTTATATTTCATTAACATTCAATATGGTTTTTGTTTTAGTTTTGGAATTTTTTCCATCATGTTTTACAATTATTCCAATACACAGTCCTCTTTGTTTTTTGTACTTCCTTTGTTTCTATAATTCAATTTTTACGTCTCTGAAAAAAATAGTACCTACCTAAACTTCTTCCGAATTTCTTCTCACATTCCCATTCACAAATTTTTCGGGTATATTCTCTTATTTTCACTAGTGTAGCTACTTTAGGTCTTGTTTGATTATTAGCAGCTTTTCACTTTACAATCCTGCTTATTAAAATGGGTGCGATTAGCAAAGTTCGACCTGGGACCAAGATAGTTTCATGACTATATGATGCTTGGCACCAAAAATTCAATTTCATATATCTATCTATATATATATATATATATATATATATATATATATATATATATATATATATATATATATATATATATATATATATATATATATATATATATATAATATTAAATATATATATATATATATATATATATATATACGCAAAAAGTTAAAAAAAAACTGTGTTTTTGAACATTTAATTTCATACCCCCAGACCCCCCGGCAGGGGCATAAAATTTGAGTCTAGCACACTTGCAATTTTCGCCATAGGCCGGCCATGCTACAATATTATCTGTTATTATGAAAAAACTGATTTTTATTCAAAATTTTATCAATGTTTCTCAAAAGTTAAGACTTTTAACATAGGTGGTTTTTTTTTCAAATTGAGTCAAAGAATCCCCCCCTCTAACGGAACAAACGAATCGAAAAACAGGATTGTCAGATATCGCAGTTGGAGATGAAAGAATTAAGAAAATGAATTGCAATGGGTTGGGAAACAAATTCCAAAAAAAACTGACGAAAAAATGAGGTTATAATAAAAGCTGGTAACATACACATCAACACACTTTTTTTTTAAATCTCACACATCAAAAAATCATAATTATGAGTAGGTACTACACTTGGGTTCACACTACCGCGAGGGTATAAAGTGAGCCCCCCCTTTAACATTTTTTCTATTTAATTTAAACAGGTCAATTTACAATTCATCCCTAAAAAATATCCCTTTTTGAAATGGAACTCATTAAAAATTCGGGAGCTCAAAAATGGGGAGTACGCCCAATTGACTCAAAAATCTTATATTAGAGGTCAAGTGGGGACCCATTCGAAAGCTTATTTCGAAATGCATGTTACTGTGAAGTTTGGAGCCAAAAACACCAACAAAGGTTTTTCTCAGCATTAAATAGCCATTTCACTCTGTTTAATCAGATTGTTGCCATGGATAAGACATTGGCAAAAGCTTACTTATTACTTATAAGGTTGAAAGTTTTTATTGAATGGAATTGGCATTTACTTGGTGAAAGTTCATATTCATAACTTTATAAAGAAATAAAAAACTAACTTTTCACAGGTTGAAATAAAAATCTATTGAGTAAACGCGTTTCGTCATAACATTGAGTACGAGATGAAGTCAATGTTATGACGAAACGCGTTTACTCAATAGATTTTTATTTCAACCTGTGAAAAGTTAGTTTTTTATTTCTTTATAAAGTTATAAAAGTTTTTAGATATAACTTGAACAAATCTTAATATTTTTGGCTCCAAACTTCACAGTTGTATTCATTTTTGAATAAGCTTTGGATTGAAGACCCACTTGACCCCTACTGTAATTCAGTTAATTAAATTAAAATTGAATTTCCTTACTTACTTTAAGATTCATTGAAGTTAACATGTTAAATATCTGATATGCCAGTGTTCCTGATGAAGAGAAAATAAAGTCTCGAAAGCTGGAACTGAAATAAGGAGTTTACAATACTTCTTTTTATCAACGTCTGCAGTATTTCATATATATATATATATATATATATATATATATATATATATATATATATATATATATTATATATATATATATATATATATATATATATATATATATATATATATATATATATATATATATATATATATATATATATATATCTTATATATAAAATTCTCGTGTCACAATGTTCGTTCCCATACTCCTCCGAAACGGCTTGACCGATTCACATGAAATTTTGTGAGCATATTGAGTAGGTCCGAGAATCGGCCAACATCTATTTTCATCCCCCTAAATGTTAAGGGTAGTCCCCTAAATTTTTTATTTTATTTTTTAGACAAAATTTTTTGTTTTTATTTTTTTTATGATACAGCATACAAAATTACATACACTCCTAAATTTTCACTCTTCTACGATCAACCCTTATTTTTTATTTGTTAAACTCCTTCGAAATTACTCGACCGATTCTCATGTTTTGTGTGCATATATATATATATATATATATATATATATATATATATATATATATATATATATATATATATATATATATATATATATATATATATATATATCTTATATATAGAATTCTCGTGTCACAATGTTCGTTCCCATACTCCTCCGAGACGGCTTGACCGATTCTCATGAAATTTTGTGAGCATATTGAGTAGGTCTGAGAATCGGTCAACATCTATTTTTCATCCCCCTAAATGTTAAGGGTAGTCCACCCCTAAATTTTTTATTTATTTTTTAGACAAAATTTTTTGTTTTTATTTTTTTATGATACAGCATACAAAAATACATACAATCCTAAATTTTCACTCTTCTACGATCAACCCTTATTTTTTATTTGTTAAACTCCTTCGAAATTACTCGACCGATTCTCATGTTTTGTGTGCATATCGGTTAGGTCTGAGAATCCGACAAAATCTATTTTTCATCCCCCTAAATGTTAAGGGTAGTCCACCCCTTAATTTTTTCCTTTATTTTTCTGACAACATTTTCTGTTCTATTTCTTTTATATTATAGCATTCAAAAATATATACAACTCTAAATTTTCACCCCTCTACGATCAACCCCTATTTAGATAGATAAAAATAATTTATATGGCAGAACAACGTTTGCCGGGTCAGATAGATAAATATGTAGATAGATAGATAGATAGATAGATAGATAGATAGATAGATAGATAGAAAGATAGATAACTATCTAGATAGATAGATAGAGATACATTAGCAGATAGATGAATATATAGAAAGACAGATAGATAAAAATAATTTTTATGGCAGAACAACGTTTGCCGGGTTAGATAGATATGTAGATAGACAGATAGAAAGACAGATAACTATCTAGATAGATAGATAGATAGTTAGATAGGTAGATAGATATACATCGGCAGATAGATGAATAGATAGAAAGATAGATAAAAATAATTTATATGGCAGAACAACGTTTGCCGGGTCAGCTAGTATATATATATATATATATATATATATATATATATATATATATATATATATATATATATATATATATATATATATATATATATATATATATATATATATATATATATATATATATATATATATATATATATATATATATATATATATATATATATATATATATATATATATATATATATATATATATATATATATATATATATATATATATATATATATATATATATATATAAGGACGGAAACGAGCAGTTATCCGCGTTTATTCGCATCCGGGAGGCCCTTGGTTCGAACCCTGGAGTCGATTGGTCAGCCATGAGATTTGTCTCAGTGGTTTCCCCATGGCGTAGCAAACTTATAATTATAATAAAAATATGAACCATTCTGAACAAAGTAGTACCTACATTCAATCTTAATAATGATTGGTTTGTGGTAAATAAAGTAGGACAAATATAAAATATTTGCGATTCAATTTTATGTAAGCTTCTCGAAAAAACTGAATCAATATTGGTATTGTATCTTGTAGATTTTGTTAGGTCATTGTTAATTCTTCGATAATTCAACCAAAAGAAATTGTTATAACGGCTCTTTATAAGGAAAGTTGATGTTGAATTCGTTACTTTTTTTTATGAACAAAATATTTGGTAATCTCGATAATGATAGACTTATATTAAATTCATATCTTTATATTTATAAATAGTATCTGAAATTTACAAAAACTGGACCATTTTTTGCTTGAAAATGTAGAAGTACTAACAAACTGCAGTCGCAAAGATTGAAAAAAACAAACTATAGGTACTGTTTCTCAATTATAGTTAAAATGTATTATCACAAATAATGGGACAAAATAGATAATATTAAGTTAATTTTTTATACAAATAGGGTGTAGTTTATTTAGCTTTAAATATTTCTAATTTGAGGTATGGTTGAAATATATAATTCAGCTGTTCAACAATTTTTTTTTTACTTGTCAAACAACTTCACTGCACAAACTGTATTGTCAGTTGTTTTTTAATGCACATGTCAAATTACGACAATGTTTTCTTTGCTCGTGAAACGCATTTAACCTCTCTTGTAACGCAATATTTTATTAATAGAGTTTCAAACATTAAACAACCGTTTAGATGGAAAAAGTTAAGTCTATTTGAGTAGTTTGTTTAGACTCGAATTTGAATTGGAATTTTTCGAGAGCTACTGATGATTGCCTCATCAAACTGAACTTTACCCAAGTGTACAGAAATAATTTCTATAGATTTCGTGTTCCTCATCAGTTATCATTACGAAAAATAGCAAATAATATACGTGTGCCCTTTTCAGCGAGTTTAGTGCACTTTTTTCCCCTAACAATCCATAACAAATAAAACTTATTTTTGGAACGAAGTTGCTTCACGCGGCAGGAGTTGACTGGTAGAATTCGTCACGTAACCATTTACAAAGAATATAGGGCTTCCTCGGAATACAGCAACACATGTCAAAGATATTATTGAAATAGGATGTGATTTATGGCATTGAAGAGATGCGAAGGTTTCGGATTTCCTACAGAAAACGTAATGTATCCACATATTTGCCATTCTCTTAAATATAATGATTTTTATGAAGTATTAAGAGCACAACTGTAAAAGTTCAATTTATTGATGAGAAGAATTTATAAATATTTTTTTGTTTTGAATAATACTTGTGTTATATTGTCTCATAAATATATATATATATATATATATATATATATATATATATATATATATATATATATATATATATATATATAGAAGAAGGGTAGTCTTTGCTGACTAGTTAGGATGCAATTAGGATAATAATATTTGGGTATAGCAGCAAGCAAAACGTGTACTCTTATAACACTATATTTCCGATATTTCGACAATGATTATTGTCATCTTCAGGGAAACTACAAAATAAGCACAAAAAAAATCGAAAAATGCTCCATAACGGCCAACAGTAACAATACTCACTGTGTCTTTGAGAATGATTGCAAAAGATGTAAAAAAATCGAGATACAGCATTATTGATTTCTATAAAACATTATTGATCGAGAACACAAAATGTGATGATCATCAACTAACATTATAAGTTAAAATGGTCACAATAAAATAAAACAAAACACAATTAATTTAGAGGAAATACACATCGTTGAAGTTAAGTTAAGTTAAAGACTAAAAGAATATAATTATCTACTTCGTCATTACATATTGACGGAAAAAGAGACGCGACCAGCCATCTTGATCAAGAAAGTAGACATAGACAACATCAAAACAAGAAAACTCCAATGTGAAAATGTGAAAAAATTAAGGTTCACAGATTGGTCACTGCTAACAAATAAAATAGCCAGAAGTATAAATGACTCAGAAAAGGAAAGGCAACTTTAAATAAGAAAACTGATTTAAATCATCTTAGTGAAATTTATTCTTTTTTGTTAGATTTAGATAAAAACATCCATTTGAGAAATGTCGAGTGAGAGAAGAGTTGCCTTTCCTTTTCTGAGTCATTTATACTTCTGGCTATTTTATTTGTTAGCAGTGACCAATCTGTGAACCTCAATTATCATATTTTCACATTGGAGTTTTCTTGTTTTGATGTTGTCTATGTCTACTTTCTTGATCAAGATGGCTGGTCGCGTCTCTTTTTCAGTCATGACGAAGTAGATAATTATATTATTTTAGTCTTTAACTAAACTTAACTTCAACGATGTTTATTTCCTCTAAATTAATTGTGTTTTGTTTTATTTTATTGTGACCATTTTAACTTATAATGTTAGTTGATGATCATCACATTTTGTGTTCTCGATCAATAATGTTTTATAGAAATCAATAATGCTGTTTCTCGATTTTTCACATCTTTTGCAATCATTCTCAAAGACACAGTGAGTATTGTTACTGTTGGCTGTTATGGAGCATTTTTTGATTTTCTTTTGTGCTTATTTTGTAGCTTCCCTGAAGATGACAATAATCATTGTCGAAATATCGGATATATATATATATATACCTATATATATATATATATATATATATATATATATATATATATTTATATATATATATATATATATATATATATATATATATTTATATATATATATATATATATATATATATATATATAAGCTCGTATATAAGTATATATTCAAGTATGCTGATTCTTGAACCGTTTCGATTATATTTTAGGTTGTTTTTTTCGTGTGATGGTTTAATCGAAATATGGTTAATATTTAACTTCATATATTTTATTTTCAAACGTTTGGAGTCAGTTTGAGTTCTCCTTCAGTGATTTTGAAACATAAGTGTTTTAAAATCTATTGATTGTGATTATCTTAATATCATTTATCCATTGACAAACGGAAATTTTCCGTTTTTGGTAAGTTAAGCACACAAGGAAATATGTTTTAAATTTAGTTTTCATAGACAAGTGAATCGCTGTTACAGAAATTTTCTGAAAGAGAACTAAAAACAAAACAATACGAAACTTTCATAGAAAACGAAAGTATTCTTTTATAGTGAGTTTAGCGGAAGTTTTTACTGTTTGTTTCAAAATTTGTTAATTTCTGTTTTCTTGTAGACTTATGTTTCGAAATCACTGAAGAAGACTGAAATTTAGTCGGAACGTTTGAACCTCGGTTTGAACATAAAATGAAATAATCTGTGAATCAGACATCAAAATAACCTCATCGTATATCAACATATTCATTCAATCTACGTACCAAATTACAACCCTCTAACTCAATCTACAGAAGCAATGGAGTTGAGCAAGTTTTCAAAAACTTCGAAAAATCTACGTAAAAATGGCGGCGATAGGCAAATATACCCAAATTTTGGTACTTTCTCGAAACCAATTTGGTCTGATGGGAGCCGCTGGAAAAAGAAGCACACGTGTTTCATTCCTCCCTGAAGTATGTGTCAGAGAGACGAGCAGCTTGAGTTTGGGATTAACTCCTTCAGCCAGATCAGAGGATACACTTGTATGTACAAGTGCATTAAGGATAGGCGAGACGGGATATTTATGGAACATAGGAAGTGTGGATAGGGTTCAGAGGATTAATACTGGCCAGTATTCGCCTCATAAGTTTGCGAGCAGTGACTTACATTACCATGAGGAAACCTCTGAAAAAACTCATGGCAGACCAGTCGGCCCCGGGGTTTGAACCCGATACCTCCCAAATACTAGCCAGCGTACGCTAAGTCCTCGACTAACTAGCTTGGTGAGCCGCTGGAGAAACCAATATGTACCAGGAAAAAAAAAGAATATATATATATATATATATATATATATATATATATATATATATTTTTTTCGTAATATGTTCTTGGTGTTTGGTCACATTGAATGATGCATTTTAGTTGTCGTGAAAATGATTGTTTATTGACGTTTCGACCATTTTATGGCCTTTTTCAAAATCTATAAACCTTAACGTAGATAAACAACAAATTAAATTATAGATTTTGAAAAAGGCCATAAAATGGTCGAAACGTCAATAAACAATCATTTGCACGACAACTAAAATGCATCATTTAATGTGACCTAACACCAAGAACATATTACGAAAAAAATATATATTAGGTCAAAGAAAAACCAAAACTAAAAAAAAAATATATATATATATATATATATATATATATGTAAAAACTAACTTTTCACAGGTTGAAATAAAAATCTATTGAGTAAACGCGTTTCGTCATAACATTGACTTAATCTCGTACTAAACTATGGTATTACAAAACAATCTATTTATACGTAATATACCATAGCTTTAATCACAATTATAATATATTACAATTTGAAAATAGTCTCCATAAAACCAACTTTTGGGAATCCCCGAGGGGTGTTCAACCACCTGCAGTAGGTGTACAAGTTAAAGGACCTGCAGTACAGCTGCAGTACCTGCAGTACAGGTGAAGGACCTGCAGTACAGGTGCAGGACCTGCAGTACAGGCGCAGGACCTGCAGTACTTGCAGGACATGTGAGAGATTCATTTCAATTTTCATATTGCAAACTTTCTAATTCAACTAAATGAGTGCTAAATATTCAGCTTAATATGAATTTTTACATGTTTTGATGAATTAAATTTGATTAGGATCTTTGCATCATAGTAATTATTGATCTTGGTTCTCATATAATTCAATTGTTGAATTTTTATTGGAAGTTAATCTTCACTGTATTAAATTTCCACAAATTAGAAAACTCTTTTATTTCAAAATTTCATCCTTCAAGAATGAAAAATTATGAACTTTGTGTTCAATAATTTTGATTTGGTTGTACAAGTCTGCATTCCTTCGAAATTTTTCAGAAGATTGTCACTTCGTGTGAAATTTTCATACAAGTTGATTACCTCGATGAATATGTTATAATTATCACTAGTGCAGTTTTATTGTATTGGGTAAAATATTAAATTATTAGTATCTGAGAAGTATTCTCTCTCATATGATTGGATCATTCAATTAACTGAAAAAAACTTTTTGTAAGCGGCAGTCGAGAAACCAGCCAAAAATTCGAAGGTTTTTCTTATTTGCGCATGTTTACATCCTTCCACGTCACAACGTGATGGAAAGAATAGTAACGATCCAAAAATTTTCGTTTTACTCAACTCGGCCTAAAATGTTCCAAAACATTTAGAAATTCGTATTGCTTTTGAGCAATTCAGTTCAGGGAAATGGTGTGTTTATCAAAAAAAAAAACGTAATTTTCCGAAAAATCGAGTAATTTCTCGTTTAAAGGGTTTTTTTTGGTATTCAGATTTCGATTTTACAATCGATATGACATTTCAACACAAAATAGTGGGCTGTTAATACAATACGAGGGGTAAAAATTAAAATTGTTGAAAAAATTGAGTAGTTTTCAACAAGTAGATGCTACTTATGTATACGGAAACATAAAATTATATTGCGCATGCGCTAACCGGATTATCTTTGTTACACTTCGTTTGTGACTAAACTAAGGCCTCTAATATGAATTTGAGCTTGGTTTATCTGAAAAAATATTCGTTCTTGACATAGGGCAATGCGTGCGAAACTAAAAGTGAAACATTATTTATCAATAGAATTAGATACCGAAAATGCTGAAATTTACTTAAATTCAACTGCGCATGTGTATTTATGTTTCACATCTCTCTTTTGACGAAACGGAGGTTGTAGAATATGATTTTCAGCTTGGTTTGTCAAATTTCAATCACGATGAGCGGATGATCCCCTACAATGAATTCGGAAAGCACTGCGTATTCAAATACATGGCAGGCAATGAGTCATTTTAAATTGGTTTATCCAACTGAGAGGGGCTGGCTTGCAGTAGCCATATCCGTTAGGAAGAGCGCGAATTCAAATATCTCTGATGGCGCTTTGATTCCGGTTGAAGGGATTGGTGATTAGCCGATATGGAAATTTTTTTTCATCTCATAAAAAACAAACTAAACTCAAATCTGAGTTCTGAAGAAAATTATGATATGGAAAAATCGCTGTATATTGAATCATTACTTCCAAATCACTAATCTGGTTTGCGCATGCGCACTGTAGGTAGTTTTGTTTCTTAAATTTCATGTAGCAACAACCTATGGAAACTGAAAAACTACTCCATTGTTACGAAAATAATTTTCACTCCCTCCCTTTATGATTTCCTATTAATTTATCATATAAATACTTAGACATATTACTCGATTTTCGCAATCATATTCAATTTCTTCCACCTTTTTTACTCCCACCACTAAGTATTTTGTGTTTCATAATTGATTGTAAAACCGAAATCTGTATACGAAAAAAATGCATTTACGACATTTACTCAATTTTTAACAAAAATCACCTTTTTGGTTCACACCCCATTTCACCATTATCTCTAATGGATACCTACCTGTGTACCAAATTTGTAGTTAATAGCTCAATTCCTTCAAAAGTTATCAAGGGAATAGACCGATCGACAGACCGGCCAACAGAAATTTTTTTCTGATCAAATTACTTTTGTCCACGACTGTACTATAAATCATTCATTATACGTGTACTTCCTGAAGTACAATTATACCTATTATTCACTAGTGTGTATAATGGTTTATTATACACTGCATGACGTCACACTCAAAACGTATGTCCAAACTTGAGACTATCATTCACATTGTTAGGATAGTATTGTTATTAGATTTTTAGGTTTTATGTAACTAAGATAACTTTTTGGCAAATTATTGAACTAATATTTAATATAATGCCCAACTTATTGAATATTTACTCTAATGAATTATCTATTTCATTTTTATCAGAGTGAAAGAAAGGAATGGAATCGATGTCAAGTGAAATAGTTGACGTTTACGTGAGTATGCAGTTTTCAGTGAACACAGAAAATGTTATGTCAACGCTTTTGATAACTATTTTTATTGTTGAAAATGCAGATTATTACTAATTTTTTCGAGGAAGTCGTGGACAAAGTATAGTATTCTACTCGCACAAAATTACAATTTTTCACTCGGGTGAAACTTCACCCTCGTGAAAAATAGCAATCATTTTGTGCTCGTTGAATAATATACTATTTCTACACGTTTTTTGAAAGTTTAGGTCGATTGAGCTAGGCAAATTAAAATTATGAAACAATAAAAAAAAATAATAATATGTTGGTTATTTTCCAAAGGAAGACTTTTTTCTGATCGCCTTTTGCGAGTGAACGGAATGACTCCAAAAATACCGAAAAAAGAACTACCCTCGTAAATAGCAAACAGAAATAGTAAATTTGAAAAGGAATGTGAAGATAATTCATAAAAATATTTTTTCTAGTGAACGAGACGAAATAAATTGTGTAAATAGTTTATTCAATAACGTTGATGATTTGAATATGGGAGGGAGTCTATGTCTTAGTGAAATTTAAGGGAGGAAAAATAAATACAATTTCTTATAAATCTAACTGTATAGTTTAAATCATTTTTGATGATTCATTCAAGATGGAGAAGTCTTCTAGGGTGCTAGACAACGAAAAGAGAATATTCCGAATTGAAGATTCAGATATTTCTATTGTAGCATTTTCAAACAACATAGTAAACTTACCTTCTCCAGAAATTAGCAGAAAGAATGAGATATTTCTGTAGATATTCATAAAAACAAATAATTTGCTGATTTTTATGCATAGATGAAATATTTCGTTTTTTTCCATTCAGATTTTATTTATCAAAGATATTTTTGAAAACCGTTCTAATATTTAATTTTCAAGGTGTAGCTTGTTGATTTTTTATATGAACATGTATACCTATTAGGTATATGAAAAAAACAAATATGAATATGAAATTAGACTGTTCATTTTCATTCTAGTTTATAAGAATTCATCCATTGATTCACTCATTCATGAAAACTGATTGCTACATATTTTGTATTGTTGATGATATAAGCAAAGCTTGAATCGCGAGTAAATTTTATTCAAATTTTGAGTTCACACTCTTCTAATATTGCGGTACGGCACTTGGTATAGTTTCAAATAATCTACTGTTCACTATATATCGGTAAAGTACATGGAAAAAAACAGATGCAGTACAGGCGCAGGACCTGCAGTACAGGCGCAGGACCTGCAGTACAGGTGCAGGACCTGCAGTACAGGTGCAGGACCCGCAGTACAGGTGCAGGACCCGCAGTACAGCTGCAGTACCTGCAGTACGGCCGCTGGACCTGCAGTAACTGCAGTAGGTGTACAGATTAAGACAGGTTGAACACCCCTCGGGAATCCCTATACATCAATAAATATAAAAATTCCGGAAATTTAGTTAATGACCAGATTGAAGTAAACCCTTCTCCTCTCCTTAATCTGTTCAATGTAGGTACCTACTAATAGCTCTGAATGAATTACTTATTGTTATTTAGTTTCTCTAGGAACCCCTCTGTTATATTCAATTTTCGTATAAATAGATTGTTTTGTAATACCATAGTTTAGTACGAGATGAAGTCAATGTTATGACGAAACGCGTTTACTCAATAGATTTTTATTTCAACCTGTGAAAAGTTAGTTTTTTTATTTCTTTATAAAGTTATGAATATGAACTTTCACCAAGTAAATGCCAATTCCATTCAATATATATATATATATATATATATATATATATATATATATATATATATATATATATATATATATTTCTATATATATATAAAATATTATATATATATAAATATATATATATATATATAAATATATAAATATATATAAATATATATATATATATATATATATATATATATATATATATATATATATATATATATATATATATATATATATTAGACAGCAAGAAATTTTCGAAAATTCGTGGCCCAGAAGGCCTAAAACGGATGAAGAAGCTGCTCCCGCAATACGATGCAATAGTCTATTATTTTAGGACAAAATATGACTAAAAACCACTCCGTTCCCTCACTGTTGATTACGATACAGTGCAAGAGTCTCTATTTCTAGGAATATGCGACTCAACTGAAAAAGCAATGTTACTTGTAAAGATGATTTAATCATTCAAATCATTATTACCGTTTTAAAACTACTTTCCATATATTGAGTCATTATTTCAAATTATCTAACTGCTATGCTAAAATCTCGTGCACTTAATTAAGGTAGTTAAAATTTTGGATTGATTGGGCCGATACTTGGTGTAAATTAATAAACATATTAAAACAATGGTTGAAAATAACAATTTACACATTTATTATAAGAAATAACGCATGACGCACGTTTCGGTGGAACTCTTCAGATGCTAATCTGAAGAAGGTGAAGTTCCACCGAAACGTGCGTCATGCGTTATTTCTTATAATAAATGTGTAAATTGTTATTTTCAACCATTGTTTTAATATAGTTAAAATTTATTAGTTTATTTCTAAATTCAATCTACATCATGACGGTCCGGTGTAAGAATTGTAATTAGAATTAACTATTTTAACTATCAATCTGTGATATTAAAGTAGGTAGTTAAATTGTTTACTCTAATCCCAAAATGAGTAGTATATCACATACTTTTTCACAGTATATTCAGTAGTAATACTATAAGTACTTCATAATAATCAGGTTATACATCGATAACTTGTTGCAAAATTACAAAGAGTGTCAGTTTGACAGTCTAAATAATACGACCACCAAGCGGGAGGTTTATTCTTTCAAACTGACACGATTTGTGATTATGCAGGAAGTTTGAGATGTATAACTGTATTCATTTTGAAGTACGCATTGTATTTGATACGATTATTTATTGAGTAAATTAAGTAAAAATCTCCGAATCGACTTTTTTTTAACAGTTATTGATAAACGTCAAAATTTGACGGTTCTATTAGTTTTCGATTGGTAGAGATTATACATAGAGTAGTATAATCAGGTATTATCGAAATTATACAAGGTAACTTAACTGAATTGATCGTTCTGATTGGTTGGAAATTATACGAAAAAAATAATCAGTAGTAATACTATAAGTACTTCAAAATAATCAGGTTATACATCGATAACTTGTTGCATAATTACAAAGAGTGTCAGTTTGACAGTTTAAATAATCCGACCGCGGAACGGGAGGATTAGACCGGCCGCACATTTCCTACAATCGGCTCCGATTGTCTGAAACGATTGTCGGATCAAGGCATCTGACGCTCAAATACCTATACTTTTATACCATCATATCGCACACCTACGATCCGATATCCGACTCGGATGCACGAGCAGTGCGTCCTACCAATCGGACCGATAAAAAGTCTGATCCGACTACCGGAAGGCAAACCGTGCACTGTTTTTGCATAGTCTACCGCAAACATACGATTATTTCTGTCAGTTTTTGACAGGCAGTATAGAAAAAGGAATTGTCAAACCATGTGCGATCATAGAAATCTTAATATATATCTGATAGTATATATCAAGTATGTGTGTGATACTGAAAATTTGATTACCACGGTCGAAAAATATCCCTGCTTGTGACATTCGAATAAAATCGGACGTATTTTGTCGGCAGTGTGCGCCAGTGGTCCGATTTGAAATCGTTTCGGACAATCGGATCCGATTGTAGTGTGCGGCCGCCCTTATTCTGTCAAACTGACACGATTTGTAATTATGCAGGAAGTTTGAGATCTATAACAGTATTTATTTTGAAGTACGTATTGTATTTGATACGATTATTTATGGAGTAAATTAAGTAAAAATCTCCGAATCGACTCATATTTGAACAGATATTGATAAACGGTTCTGTTAGTTTGTGTATTGTTGTATATTGATGTCGATGTGGTCACTAAATTTAAATTATTATAAAATTTTCTATTGGTAGAGCTACTCTATGTATAATCAGGTATTATCGAAATTATACAAGGTAACTTAACTAAATTGATCGTTCCGATTGGTTGAAAATTATACGAAAAAAATAATCAAGTTTATGTGTATCATGAATTCGCAACCACTCCCAATTGGTCGTGCATTGCGAAATAATCTATTTTTCCAGCAATTTATGGCGTCAAATTTGTCACCAACTCAATTTAAATGTAAATGTTCTCTCCAGGGGAACGACGAAAGTTAATTTATCAATGCACTAACCAATTCTGCCGCCTATTTATAGAGGATAATAGATTTTTTATTAATTCTATAATTACTCGCTATATAGATGTTTTCTTGCCGTGGGTCTTTCCAAATATAAACGCCTGAATACTCTTCATCTACCCGTACTTCTCTCGTAATATCGCGAATTACCATAATAAAACCGGATGGTCTGAAAAAGGGAATTCGAATTGGTGGTACATACCTACCTTCATACCGTGTGAGTCATTTATCCACTCACTGTTGCCATTCCGTTGCAATTTCAGTAGATTACAACCAAATAAGTATTTCAGGTACGAAATAATACATTTTGACAAGTATTTGGGAAGTGGAAAATTATAGACCAATTAGTCTCTTGTCATTTTTTTCTAAAATTTTTGAAAAAGTCCTCTGCGTCCGTTTGAATTCTTTCTTTAGGAAGTTTAATGTTTTCAGCAAATATCAACATGGTTTTGTGCACAAAAATCCACTGAAACCGCCATTTTTCAACTCCTGAGTGAGATTTTAAAAGCCTTGGAGGATGGATACATTCCACTTGGTATGTTTCTAGACTTGTCTAAAGCGTTTGACAGTGTTGATCATGAAAAATTATTGGAGAAATTGGAGGCTTATGGCGTTAGAGATAATCAACTTCTATTAATTAGAAGTTATCTCAGTAATCGGAAGCAGAGAGTTGAATTGGTGCGGGATGGAGCGACTTGTATATCCGATGATGTTACTGTTACAAGAGGTGTTCCTCAGGGGAGTGTCCTTGGACCGCTTTTGTTCTTGATTTATATTAACGATTTGCCGGAAGTGGTTGGTGATCTGGCTTGTAGGTTCTCTTTGTATGCGGACGATACTAACATCATAGTTTCCGACGATGATTTGGCCACTGTTATTAATAGGGCTGAAGATGCTTTCGAGTCTATAACTTCCTGGTGTGGTGATAATAGTTTAAAGTTAAACATTACCAAAACTGACTTTATCTTTTTCCATACCGATCGCTTTCCATTGTCAATAAGGATTCTTGATAATGATATTACAACTAGTGAGTCTATTAAGTTTTTGGGTGTCCATGTTGATGTTAACTTGAAGTGGCGTCAACATATTGATTACTTGAATGGGAGACTGCTGTCTGTCTTGTATTCGATTAACGTTTTGAAGCATCAAGTTGGCTTAGATGTATTAAAAACAATTTACTCTGCAAATTTTGAATCGTTGTTGTCATATGGAATAATATTCTGGGGCAACAGCCCACATACTAATTCCCTATTTATTACTCAAAAAATGACATTGAGGTCGATGTTAAGACTACCTTTTCGGGAATCGTGTAGAGGTTTATTTAAAAAGCATAATATTTTGACTGTACCTGGCTTGTTTGTTTTTAGATCTTTGCTATTCATTTATAAACATAAAGAACTGTTTTCTGGCTTCAAGAATCAGAATAACACAAGACAAATGATTCCTTATCAACTGCCAAAGCTATCACTCACACTTACTCAAAAAAGCACAATGTACACTTGTATGAAATTATATAATGCTCTCCCAAAACATTTCTGGGCTATTGATAGTGTGAGTCTGTATGTAGCAAGAGTTCGTAAGTTTATCCTGGATGTAGAGCCTTATCATCTAAATGAATATTATAATTACTGTTCCATCCAGCATTAAACTGTGGTTTCGTCTGACATGTTTCAATTTTATCATTTGTACCTGATCTATCTGTGATAATTTTTGAAATAAATATTATTATTATTATTATTATTAAATATTATTATTATTATTCCCGAAAACTTCAGGAAAGTTTTATTTGCAGCTCATATTATTCAACGAAACATAAATTATAGATCCCATATCGTCACTCTTTTTAGAAAAAAGCTAAATAATAAAAACACATAATTTCGATATTTATAAATAACAGAATTATAATCAACAAAATCAATTTTCAGGAAAGAAATTCGACTGAACATCTATGAGTTGTTTTCATTTAGATACTTGAAAAAACGATTTATCAACTTTATTTTCATTATTTGAAAATAAAATGCGCGAGCAGCAGACTTCGTCTCTAAGGAAGTATTTTTCGAGCGAAGTGCATCGCGTCGAGATGTCAATCGAACAGAATGAATTATGTTTTAAAAACTACAATTTAATAGCAACACGAAAAAAAAGTGGAAAATAATTTACTTTATAGAAAGAAAAAAAAATCGCGAAGTGCATCGCGAATTGCTGAAATCCTACACGGATCGAATTTCAACATGAATTCAATCCACGCAAATTTCAACCCTCAAACTCAAGAAATATATTTGTAAAAATCGCGGAGGTCGGAAAAATTCATCAAAGTTTCGTTCTGTTCTCGAAAACAATACCAGATACCAAATTTCAGCTCATTTGGTTTGATAGGAGCCGCTGCAGATGGCAATATGTACTGAAAAAAAAAAAATTTTTATATATATATATATATATATATATATATATATATATATATATATATATATGATGAACAAAACTAAATTTGAATTTACTACGTTTATTATCACAAAATATTCTGTGATGTTAAATTATCACGTAGTAACGACGGATTCCATCAACTATATATATATATATATATATATATATATATATACAACAACAAAGAAATTAGTCGCGGGAAAATATTAAACAAGTAGAGCAGAATTATCGGTATAGCCCGCTTATATGGAAGAGTGCGAAACACGTGTCAACGGCTGCTTCCATACAAGCGGGCTATACCGATAATTCTGCTCTATATATATATATATATATATATATATATATATATATATATATATATATATATATAAATATTTATATAAATATATATATATATATATATATATATATATATATATATATATATATATATATATATATATATATATATATATATATATATATATATATATATATATATATATATATATATATATATATATATATGTATATATACAGTGGCACCGAGTGGGGCATGAGGGGGCCCGAGCCCTCCCAATAATTTAATAAAATTATTAGTTATATTATGCTTTATAAATCACAAAATTATGTTCATATTTTTTATTTTAATCATTTAATGATTTAGAGCAATATTAAAAATCGTTATAAAATAGAGAATTAAATACATACGAATGTTAAATTTTCGATTCGAATATTACGAATATTACTAGAAAGAGTACTAGTTTAGTACTGTATACTATATTACTATAGTACTGTATTAGTCATTTTATAATACTTAAATATTTTCAAAGCATTAAATTTGAGATATTGTTTTTATCTAATGAACCCTGAGTCTCATTCGAAGTAACCTCCAATTAGCTATTTCACTTATTAATCAAAGTGCTATATTACTGTGCGACAGCAATATTTTATGTTTTATTCTTTTAATGATCGTTTAGGATTTATTTAAATATAATTTCAGTATTTTCAGACCTATATATTCACTGCTCTGTAATAGTCTATAAGCATAATTATTACTGTAAATTAAATTAGCTTTTAACGAAAATACCGTGCGTGTTTATGTTTTGTTTCGTTTTTCGAAGCCAAAAAATGTGTCAGGCTTGTCGACCTGTCCTGGAGTGTTGAGTTATCGAGAGTCGAGTTTTCTGGGTTCTAATGTTGATCATATCACCCTAGAATTAAAAACTTTGAAACTCACTATTTTTCATCTAAAATTTAGTAAATTTCCAGAGGCAAGACCCCCGGTATGGGCACCCCCTATATCTTTTATAAGTCGCGCTTACTCTATATATATATATATATATATATATATATATATATATATATATATATATATATATATATATATATATATATATATATATATATATATATATATATATATATATATATTTATAAATATATATATATATATATATATATATATATATATATATATATATATATATATATATATATATATATATATAAATATATATATATATATATATATATATATATACTACCCTGAAGAGTAGGCAGGTTGAGACGTCAGAGTTGACAGGAAGCAGTACGGTTAGTGGAGTAGGCAGGTTGAGACCACGCAATCGTATTGTTTCCGATTCCTCCTAATTCGAATCGTGGAGTAGGCAGATTGAGGCCACGATTCTGAATTATTCCCCTTCTAATTCTCCTGAAGATGGCTTCGCAAAAGGAGCCGAAACGTCGAGATTTTTCAAATCTTTCACGCGGTTCATTCCGTGAACCAAGTTTTTCATATATATATATATATATATATATATATATATATATATATATATATATATATATATATATATATATATATATATATATATATATGTATATCATATATGTAGGTATATATGATATCAAAAAACTTCTGCAACATGAATTTAATGGCAACACAGTGGTCTGAGCCAAATCCAAATAAAAACCTAATTATTTTATGTAGTCCGCTAAATCTTTATATCGGAAAGGACAATTTGTGTGGGGTAATTGCGTGGAAATTGCAAATTATGATTATTGCAATTCTCTTAGAAGTTTCGAAACGACTCGCTTTGTGAGAAATGTAAATTGGACGATGGACCTTCGAAAAACCAACGACTTTCCGTAAATGCGACATCAATGGAAAATCCTTGAAAGATTTTCACGCAAAAAAAACTGACACAGTAAAGTACCTACTACAAAAACTGGTTGTGTTTTGAAAAGTATCTTCCACATTTTTCGGAAATATCGTTATTGCTCGATTAATGGGCTATTATGAAAATAATTATTTTTTATTACGCACATAATAGTATTATTACTAAGCGACAGTATGATGTAACCTCTCATATTACGGTGCCAATACTATAAATGTCAACATCCACATATGGATGCATATCCGCATTTTGCTTCCTTCTTATATGCCAAATCATGATGAGGGCAAGTTCAAGAGGTTCTTAAACCTTTACTAGATTCTGTTTTCAATTTACCGCCTACCTACTAATTATAAAACATATTTAATACCTAATTTTTTGCTTCAAGTTATTCAGTTACAATGTTTAAAAATTGAACCTATTAATCTCTATGCTCACTTTGACAATCAATTATGTGTACCTGGGGCTAATGACATGGTTCCACTTTCCAATTTATGACGTCTTTTCGGTTATCTTTATCTAATTTTTAAATTTGTATAAATTATTAATTTTCAACTGAGCAAAATAACTTCATACTCGAAAAAAATTGGATTAAGATTAACATATTTAAAAAAAAATTTTTTTCAATCTACCTGGTTTTCAAGTCCTAAAATGAAAAGAATAATGAAATAAGAGATGTTCTAGTTATAAGTACTGACTGAATGAACACTTAATTTAATTCGTCCGTTCAAGAGCTTCTTAAATCTTAACTTTTTTTACTAGATAATAATTCTGTTTTTAATTTACCGCCCACCTATTAAATATAAAACATATTCAATACCTACATAATTTCTAAAGCATATTTTAAATATTCTGTGAGACATTACATTACACACTTATGATGTATTGAAGACATGTCCTTTAAAATTAATGTGCGAAGTACAACACCACAATACACTTATTGTTACTTATGTCTCTCTGAAATATTTTACCATTTTATTTTTGTTGGAAAACTAAAATACTGTATTATTTTTTGCTCTAAGTTACTCAGTTACTAAAATTGGAAATTGGGCTATTGGGCCTACTAATCTCTATGCCAACTTTGACAATTCATTTTGTGTACATTATGACGTTTCCACCATTCAAATTTATGACGTCTTTCCGGTTCTCCTTTAGCAATTTGACTGACATATGTCATTTAAATTCGTATAAATTATTAATTTTCAACTAAGCAACATAATTTAAATAAATAGGATTTCCAAGTCCTAAAATGAACAGAATAATTAAATTAGGGACGTTAACGATATTAATACTGAATGAATAAGTACTTTCAATTAATCTCGCAATTTCGTTTAACATTTATAAATAATTGCAATTCTCTTCAGAAAAATGTTCCTTGCCTACTAAGTATAAAAGAACATTACAAATTAATAATTTCTTATTATGAAAAAACTCTGTGAATCTGAATTTCCGAGAAAAATAAGAGAGTGGGAACATTAATTTGTTAAATGTGTTTTGAAAAGTAAAAGTTAAATATAAAAAAATAAGATATTAAAAGACAAAGTAAAGTCGTTATTGGCCCAACTTCCTATTCATGAATTAGAAAATTATTTTCTATCATATTTTCTCAAAGGTACAGTTATAAATTATTTTATTCACGTTTTATTGTTGAAAATATTGTAGTATTTCAGTAATGTCTATAAAAATGATTTGAGAGAATATATTATGAAAAAATTTAGTAATCTAGGGAAAAGCAAATGTTTTTTATTTTTTTTTGAAGAGGAGGTCACGTGTGCCCTCTCACACGCCCGTCCTCCGTACAATTTGGCTTCATCAACACTGGACATTTAGCCATCAAATACTAAATGAGGGGAACCACTAAAATCTCAGAACGCATACAAGTACCCAAGAACACGGTGGGAATCGAACCCACCAACTCCGTCAACGAAGACGGCATAGCGTTACCTATACCGCTCAGCCACGGAGCCTCCTAATAGCAAATGTTGTTGATGAGACACAAGAATTTTTAATATTTGATGTCTGCAATAAAAAAGAGCAACCTACCCCTATATGTGAATTTTATTGATGGCTTCAAAAATTAGATTTCTCTCCATCCAATTTTATTTCACTTAACGAAATTCTTTAGGATCAGTCCAGAGAGCAACTTCCATTGTTTTTCCACAGTGAACAGAACTATGAGAACCCGAATTCTACATAAAACACAAAAATACTTTGAATCACTTTTATTTTCACTTGACGTTTTCCGGTACAAAATAAAACTACCTATTGCCGAGATATGAAGGAGAGTATGTTATTCATGTGTTTGTCACCTCATTCAACATCATATTATGTAGCATTTTCACTTTCCAATTAAATATAATCAAAATATTTTTAAATCGTATTGTAAAACTAAGTCACTGATGTTTCTCTTGATAAATATCATATGTAACTCAATACTCAATCGATAAATTTTTACAGTATTCTTTCACAAAAATTGAAAGTAGTTGGTCAGGTTATAATATTTATCGAATTATGGATCGAAGGACAAGTTCAAGTTACAATTACGCTTGGTTTCAATTAACGTTTTGCATTCTATTGTTATTTACCATGATCATTTTTTAATTGCAAATTTTATAAATATTAGTTAGTTTCTCTTTTCTATTGATGAGGCCGCTACTAGATGAAAATCGCTTGATACTATGCTTATGAAGTGAAACTTCTTTATTATGAAATTTTTCCATGTTTTAAAATCCTCACACAGATTGATAACATGTTGGTGAAATAGAAACAAAGAGTTAAGTAGTTGATGAAAAAAAAAACTTTGTGTTTTAAGATTCTTCCATAAAGCTGAGAATCCAGAAACATATAGTTTGTCGAGATAGGTATTTGTTGATGAAAAGTAAAACTCTATGTTCTACGATTTCCACATATATTTGAAGTAAATGGAAAATTTAGCGAATAAATAGTTCAGTAAACATTTTTTTTCAGAACATGTATTAACACTCTCGTATGTTTCTTCAAGAAATTCAGTTTCGCAGAGTTTTCTTATAATAACATATATTAATTTGTAATGTTTTTATATAGTAAACTAGCAACATTTTTCAGAAGAGAATTGCAATGATTTATAAATGTTAAATGAATTGTTGAGGTACATTAAGTGTTCAATCATTACTAAGTAATATCTAGAACGTACCTTATTTCATTATTCTGGTCATTTTATTCTAACTTATTCTAGATCTAGATTGACATTATGTTGCTCAGCTGAAAATTATTAATTTATACTAATTTAAATGACATATGACAATCAAATAGATAAAGTGAACCGGAAAGACGTCATAAATTTGAAAGGTGGAAAACTGTCATGTACTTACACAAAATTAATTGGTAATGTAACTCTATGTTCTAAGGTTTTCACGTAAACATATGTGAAAATCCTGGAATATGGAGTTTGTTGATGAAAAGCAAAACTCAGTGTTTCAAGATTCTCACATAAATATTAGTAGGTATCCTAAAGATTTTGTCAGTGTAAAGTAAAACTCATATATGTTCTCATATATGTATGTTTGAAAATGTTCTAAAATTCTCACTATAAAAATAGATTCAACTTTTATAAATTACTTAAAGATCTTCGATTTCCCTGGTATCTTCAATACCATACTCTAGATAAACTATTGAAGTGAAATGAATAAATTATAAGATTTTTACATAAGTATATGTGAAAATCATGAAACGTAGAGATTTATTTTTGAAACGTGCTAGTTTCTCATTAAATTTTAAGAGGTCGTTAGTCCAAAGCAAAAGAAATAATATTAATTTCAATACACAATTAAGCAGACCTTTTGATATGACAATTTATGTATGTTCCTATGGAGTTGAAAATGTTTTTGAAAGTAAAAGTGATAGCAGCAACTTCAAAACATAAACCCTTTCAAATTATTCGAATTTTCGGATACATTAGTAACATCGTTGCATTTTTCAATCGCTTGAAATAAAAAATTTGGTTATTTTTTATCTTAAAATATGCAAATAACGAACTTATTGCGTGTTTTTCTCAGTATATGTGTTCTATAATTATTTACAATTAAAAGTATTCCTGTATTGTTAATATTTCTAAGTACAAACATTTCTAATTAGGTAATCAAATATCGCTAAGAGAAACTATAAAATGTGACTACTTATAACAAAAGTTGATGTGACTTTCAAAACTCGATTTCTTCATTTCCTTAAATATTTACTTCAGGTACAATGTAATCTCCTGCATAGAGGTAGATAATATACCTGTCATCATCCACTTGATTACCCTCGCACATGATTTTATTGAATAGGATGGCAAACATTCACCTTAAAACTTATAAACAAACAACATAAAGGATGCGTAGGTATACAAAGGTATCGTTGGGATTTCCGCCTTTCATAACGACTTTATCGCGATAATTAGCGCCTTCTTCGTCTACCAATTTCATCGCTTCATCGATAAACACAGTTAAATAAATTATAGACGCGGTTGAAACAAAATTACATCGAAATCAACTCACCTGTAACACAATTTTCTATGATAAATCACTAAATTCGCCACAGAGAACTATATATCATCCACATAGAATAGAGGTTCACGGACCCTCGACAGTAGCACAATATAAACAAAGCACGAAACACACTGCACACACTCACAATGTTTAAGAACGACAGGTGGAAGATTTTAACTTTGAACAGTTCAAAAACCAAACGTTCTTGAGAATAACGAATACTGCTTCACATTAGCATTACGAACGCGGGTTTCAAGGTAACCGTGTCAACCGTGGACGAAAGACCATAGAGGTGAAATGGAAAATGCAATCGAGAATAGAAACACGTCGATTCTCCGTGATACGACGCAACGGTCTTGTTGTGACGACGGTTCTGTGTCTTTGACGACCACAATTTCGTAGGTACCTTGTCGGGAACTTGCCCAGGTGGTGGTGGTGGATGTGGTACCTGCGTTCAGATGAGACTTCCTGACACTTCGGTTTCGGTTGCAAGATTTCCAATGAATTATTCTCTACAATACAATAGTACAATGCAAATTAGGATGGTACCACTTAAGTATTTTGCAAGATTGATTTATGTACGTACGTTACAAGTATTGATCTTTTGATTCGTGATTCGCGTAATATTAACGCTAACAATGGTGAATTACCCAATTCTTTTTACTCATTTTAATAGAAAAAAGTAATTCGAGGTAATTACTTGAGGTCAAATTTTACCAAGTGCTTGTAATGATTTTTTAAAAATTAATACTAATCTAAGTACTCTGTCATATTTTCAGTGGAAGTAATAATTTGATAACTTTATTGTTGCTCAATATTTTACCAACATTCAATAAAAATGTTTAATATGAATCTTGAGATATATTCGTCGATATTACAGAGGGTGTAATATAGTTTATTACTTCAGTACAGAATAAAGAAGTGAAATTCAATTGGATGGATCCAATAATTTTTTTAAAATTAAATTAAATGTTTTAAATAAAACTGATTATAATATAGTTATCATGCAGATATTGGAACTAACCTTGAGATAATTTTTAAAAAATTACGATTATAGGAAAAAGCTTAACTAAGTTTGTTATAAAGGCCTCCAACGTGCAATCTTATTCTTAGAGATAGGTATATGAAAGCAGAAATATTTCAAAATGTAGAAATATATAGAAGTGAACAAATATATACAAAATTAAAAATATTTCTATAGATATTAAAAAAATATCTTGAACGCAATTTAGGGAAATTTGCTATTTCTTGAATGAAAAATAGGTAGGTATTCATTTAAATTATTAGTGAATACAATGAAGAGTTAGGGATAGTGATATTAAATAATAGATTCGAATATTGGTATACAAATTGAAGGTTTTGGACAAGTAATTCACAGGTGACAAATATAAATTATTAACCCATTAAGGTGAAGGTAAAAATGCAGAGTTATTTGAAATAATTAGTTAACACTCTCATAAAAATTACGAGAAAAGTATTGACTGAATGCAAACTTTTTAATAGTAGGTAATTATTTATTCAGGCAAATCGAAATTTGATGATACATGGTGGCATGAAGAATGTTGACATTATATTAGCGAAAGGAATGTATCACGTGAATGTTATATGAAGCCTTCTATAACACTCTTACATTCTTAAGTTTGTTTTTTCTGTATAATCCAGTGGCGTCGAGAAAATTTAAATTAGAAGGTGCAATTTCGAGTTAAGGCCCTAAAATTTAATTTTAATGAGAATCATAGTTGGCTACGGTTTGGTTGGAACGAATTAATTTTGGCGTTTTTTTAAAATATTTATTCCAAGTTGGCGGGTGTCATCTATGACAGGTTTGATTCTAACATAATACTACTATCAATTAACTTATTTAATCGTAAAACTGTGGATATCTTAGGAAAATTACGAGGAATATGATATGTGAAAAAAATAAACAAGAAATAAGACAACCTAATAAAAAATAAAAGAACGGAAAAAGTAATCTGGTAAAATATTACTTTCGCTGTTAAAGACTTAAACATTTAAAGCTGCCCGACAGATGATACATGTAGAGCAAGATCCCAGAGCCGCCAGACGTTACTTATTTTCTCAGCAATAATATTTGTGGGATGAAGCAGTGTTCTTATGTACTTTCAGTGTATGGATACCTGCTACCTTATGATGCCGACAGCCAATTTCCAGGTATCAGGTGCTAAAGATGGAAAAAAAACTCAACTCACTGTTCTTGTTTTCTCAGTCTTGATTTTTATATATGATACTCAGGGACCTATTTCAATACCTTATGCAAGCAGCCAGACCGATTGTATGGGCCAAACATCTCGCCAGACACAAATAAAGTGTCCCTATGAGTATGACAGTATGAGCGAAATTTCATGATTTGCTCATTTAAGCGCGATAGTGATTATCTTTGCTCGTCGATCTCCCTTCTATACTTACTGTCATGACATTTCGTTCATACTGTCATACTCATAGGGACACTTTATTTGTGTCTGGCGAGATGTTTGGCCCATACAATCGTTCTGGCTGCTTGCATAAGGTATTGAAATAGGTCCCTGAGTATCATATATAAAAATGAAGACTGAGAAAACAAGAACAGTGAGTTGAGTTTTTTTTCCATCTTTAGCACCTGATACCTGGATCTTAGCCGTCGGCACAAGGTAGCAGGTATCCATACAATGCAAGTACATGAGAACAATAATTCATCCCATACATATTAATGCTAATAAGTAACGTTTGGCGGCTCTGGGATCTTGGACCAAACCATAGCCAACTATGATTTTCATTTGAAAAAATACAAATTTTGGCTTTAACTCGAAATAGCACTATTTTTTCGACGGTACTGGATAATACTAATAAAAGTACCTCAAGCATATAAAAGTTATTATCTCGTAACTTTACAAACACCCATAATATTCAAATTTGTCTGAAAGTCTAAAAATCGAACTTTTTTTATAACTCCACAATAAAAGACGATATCAAATTTTTGTTTTCCCTAGTAAATTTTTCTCGAGAAAAAGAATCGAGAATGCTACTTACATTGTCTCCTATAATAGTTATCGCGTAACACGCATAGATGAAATATTTTGCCATTTTATTTTTGTTGGAAAACTACAATACTGCATTATGTTTTGCTTTAAGTTGCCTACTCAGTTACTAAAATTGGAAATTGCACTATTGGGCCTACTAATCTCTATGCCGACTTTGACAGTTCATTTTGTGTACATTATGACGTTTCCACCATTCAAATTTATGACGTCTTTCCGGTTCTCCTTTTGCAATTTGACTGACATAAATGTCATTTAAATTCGTATAAATTATTAATTTTCAACCAAGCAACATAATTTAAATAAATAGGATTTCCAAGTCCTAAAATGAACAGAATAATTAAATTAGGGACGTTAACCGTAAAGATATTAATACTGAATGAATACTTTTAATTAATCTCGCAATTTCGTTTAACATTTATAATTAATTGCAATTCTCTTCAGAAAAATGTTCCTTGCCTACTAAGTATAAAGGAACATTACAAATTAATAATTTCTTATTATGAAAAAACTCTGTGAAACTGAATTTCCAAGAAAAATAAGAGATTGGGGACATTTGTTAAATGTGTTTTGAAAACTAAATGTTAAATATAAAAAAATTAGATATTACAAGACAAAGTAAAGTCGTTATTGGCACAACTTCCTATTTATGAATTAGAAAATTATTTTCTATCATATTTTCTCAAAGCTAAGTACAGTTATAAATTATTTTATTCACGTTTTATTGTTGAAAATATTGTAGTATTTCCGTAATGTCTATAAAAATGATTTGAGAGAATATATTATGAAAAAATTTAGTAATCTAGGGAATAGCAAATGTTGTTGATGAGACATAAGAATTTTTAATATTTGATGTCTGCAATAAAAAAAGTAACCTACCCCTATATGTGAATTGTATTGAAGGCTTTAAATGTTAGATTTCTCTCCATCCAATATTATTTCACTTAACGAAATTGCTCACCGTGTACAATAATTGTTTACTCTATATCAGAGGTGTATAGAAATGTTAAGGGGGCGTCGTAAGTACGTAATATGTAAGATTACATTTCCAAAAAAAAATAGTCATTACAGTTTTTAATATTTAGTTTAAAATAAATGTTGACTTTTCTGTGTACAATATATTTTTTACCGTATTATATTAATATAAGTAATCGATAGAAACAATTTAAAAAAATGCATATTCCCTATTGTTCCTAATTGCCATTCAATCGCTGCTGTACAAGTTTTCATATCAAAACTTCAACTTTGCAAAAAGAAGATATCTGATGAAAATGTATTTCCTTTATCACGGCTGTCCGAAGTAATTCATATTCAAAAACTGAGTAAAAATTTGAAATCTGAAATAGAAACTCATTTGGAAGCATTGGAAAATGAATTTAATCGATACTATCGAGATATCAATTCTGAGTCACCAATATGGCACATGACCAGAAACCCATTTGTTGTTGAGGTCTTACAACTACCTGAAGAAGTTCAAGAAGAATTTCTAGAAATGAAGGCTGATTCGACCATGAAAGATGACTTTCATCTCTTGACATTAGAAAAATTTTGGATCAAACGATTCGTTGTTAATCCGAAAGTTGCTTCTCTTGCTTTAAAAATACTTATTTGATTTTCGTCCACTTATTTATGCGAGGCAGGTTTTTCAGCTCTAGTTTTAATAAAAACTAAGCCGTCGATAGTGATTTAACCATAGCTTTAGCAACGACTGAACCCAGAATCGACCAACTGGTACAGAGCATGCAAGCTCAAGTATTTCATTAGCTAGTACTTTAAAAGATTTTATTTATTTGTTTTAAAATTACTTTAAATTAAAAGTTGTTCAAAAATCATCTAATTATAAAAATATAATTTAAAATATAAAAGAAAGTGAAAGATACAAAGAAAAACTATTCTAGCAAGTAATGATGCATGGTAGGCCAGTATAGATAACTAAAAAAAAAAGTTACAGGATGAAACCCATCTAAAAAAGAAGAAAATATAATAAAAATAACAGGAAAAATTAATTATGGGTGATTTGAGGTCGGGAAGTGGGAGGATGTGGGCTTTGTAGGTTTAAAATAGGTTTATCACGATTCTGCAAAAAATACAATGTTCCTATTACAGTGCAATTGTGACATAAAAACGAACATTTTCACCAAGATTCATGAAAACCCGATTTGTTTTGTGTGAGAGAAAAAAAAAACCCAAAATGTCGGTTATTTGGATTTTTGTAAAAGTACTTAATGATTCAAATGTATTCTTTCGTTCATTATCCTCAATTAATATATTGTATCTGTATTTAACCTATTTAAAATACCTAAAAATAAATAATTTAATTAATAAATAAAATGTGCGTTCCATATTTTTGTTGAAACTTACCTAAGGGGGGCATGACAATATTATTTTTAGCTCGGGGAGGCTTGGCGGAATGAAGGTTGGGAAAGCCTGCTCTATATTATACGATGAAGATATTAGAAATAAAGAAATATTTGGATAAACCCCAAAAAATTGGATTCTAATAACTCCAATATACTTACATATTTCATTCGTTCACTTTTTCGATCACGTCTTTCAAATGACGTTTACCAACCTACTTGATGAGAAGCAACTCCTTTCCAATGCCGTCTTGTTAAACACTCCATACACCCAACATCCACTCAAACTTCAACAAAGAAGTGCTGGAGGACAACTGCGATGACACAATCGATCAAAATTTACCGCAATATTTGGCATATATAAATGACTGTCTCATCTACTCAGAATCTCATACTGTCAAACGATGTTTCATAGGTGTAGAGTAGATAAACTCTCATTATCTGAGTTTTGGGCGATAAGTGCAAATTTCTATTGAAATTTTGATTGGCTATCATC
This sequence comes from Cynegetis impunctata, assembly GCA_030704885.1. Classification (NCBI taxonomy): domain Eukaryota; kingdom Metazoa; phylum Arthropoda; class Insecta; order Coleoptera; family Coccinellidae; genus Cynegetis; species Cynegetis impunctata. The sequence continues at coordinate 285,088 of JARQZK010004425.1, forward strand.
ACGCTCTTTGTTGAATCGACAATCACGACCTACTAACGCAAACAGTTCAGAAAAACGTTTATTGCATAAATTACACATTTATATTTTCCGATGAATAGGTCTGGAACGAATTTATTCGTTTTACAAAATTATATTAAATTGTTTCGATGTGAACTACTGTGGAAATTAATTATTGTGTGATTATTAATTAGCTCTTATCGAATGTGGCTAACGCGATTGAGTAAGGTAATGAATAATATATTGTACATTGTAATAGAATTACATGTTTTCTTGAATTAATTGTTCCGATTTTATTGAAGGAATATTTTTCGACTTGTGTAGTTCTTTATAGTATACAAAGGGTTTAATAAACGAAGATGCAAGTGAGAATATTGTGTCAATGAGTTATAATTTTCCCAAACTATTATTCAATATCGATATATTATAATATTTCAATTTGGGGAATATCCGACCATCTAAATAATGTTTGAAAAAAAAATGGACGACATTGTCTGCGAATATTCCTAAAAATTTAAAAATATCTTGTTTTGAAGAAAACAATTTTATTATTTTAAAACGAACAAAAAATTTATGAAAAATATTTTTTTTCGAAAATATGTTGGGAAAATATGGTGCATTTCTTCAACAGAACGATCTATCGTTCTCTGTCCATTTAATGTTAATGTAATAGTAATGGTAGCAAAGGATAGAACGATAGCTATCGTACTGTGAGGGCGCTCAGGTGCTCCATTTAATTCATTATGGGAGAACGATAGATCGTTCTATTAAAAAAACGCACTCTATATTTCTATAACATTAAAAGTCATTGTGAATGTGAACCCTTGTAGTCATGAAACATCCCCATATAATACAAATATGCTCTGATATATATATATATATATATATATATATATATATATATATATATATATATTATATATACCTATATATATATATATATTATATATATATATATATATATAATATATATATATATATATATATATATATATATATATATATATATATATATATCAGGGGCGGCTAGTCAAAGGAGGCTAAGCCTCCTCAATAATATTCCGTGTATCACTAATATATTATATTGAATAGTCAGCATATTCATATTAATCAAAATCATATTATTTTATGCACCTACCTTCGTTTCAACCTAGATTATATAATATAATTTATTAATTAAGATAGAAGGTATTTACATTTACTGCATTTCATTCATTTCAAGATTTGTGGCAACGATGCGGAAGGCTTAGAAAGGTATATTCTCAACGTTCATTATGCCTGCCACAGAAAAGCAAACAACGGTGCAAATACTCCGAATGAATACTTCATTGCAATAGAAAAGCAAAACACATGTAAATTGCAACACGGATCGGAACCCAGTCTAATACAATGTCCGACCAATCACAACTATATAATTTCGCGTGACATCGAGTGAATTCGTTGGAAACCATTACGTAGTTACTAATGGCCGTAAACAGCAGCGTGTTTACTTATATTGCTCGCGTATTGTTTTAAAATGAGTTTGGTTACTGAAGTTAATTTCAAAAATTTCAATGGTGACTTAGTGGAATATTTGTTATCCCATAACTTTAGAGCACTAAGTTATGAGGATAAAGTTTTGATAAAAACATTGCGACCTACCCCTGAATTAAACAATTTGGTGCAGTGCAACAGACAACAAAACCGCGGTTTCAATACAAGGAATTATGAGAGACGTCCTTGCCTAACCGGATCACAGGTAAAAAATAAATTATTTTGTTGGCAGTGTTTACTTTTTACTAGTGAAAATGTCTCTGTTTGGGGCCGCTTAGGATTTGAGGATTTAATTCTATACCTAGTTGAGAGTGAGGAATTTTTCACCGATAAAATAACTTTAAATACAGAACGCGGATTAATATCTTACTTACAAGATAAGGAATTTATATATTTTTTAAACATCTTTAAATTAATTTTTGAACAAACAGAAATAGTTTTTCAAATCTTACAGCACAAGTTTTCAGATGTAATTTACTCACGAAATCGGCTCAAGTTTCTTTTGGAAAAAATTTCAGAATTTCATGCAGAAGTTTATTTTAAAAAAATATTTTCTGTATTTCAAACTACTGATGATACGACTCAATTTAGCCCAAAACGAAAGAAATTCAGTTACGCAGATATGGAGCTTCACTATAAGCAAATATTTTATGAAATTTTGGATACTATTAGGGGTCAAACAGAAATAAGGTTCTCTGATTTGAAAGAACTGCATTTCTTCGACTTACTCAATAAAAATTTGTTAACCGGATTTTCGGCTAATTTTCCAAATAACCTTTTGGAAAATTTATGTCAAAAATACACTTTTTTTGATAAGGTGGCCATAAAAAGTGAACTGTGTGTTGTTTATAATGACAATGAAATTTTGGGGCAAAATGAAAATCATGTGAGGACTATTAAATACCTTCTTGATAATGATTTGAATCAAGATTTGCCCCAAGTTTATAAACTCTTATGTCTAATTGTTTCTATCCCGGTGACATCGGCTTTCGTAGAGCGCTCGTTTTCCACTCTTAAGAGAATTAAAACTTATTTACGAAATTCAATGAGCCAGGATCGTTTGAAAAATATTAGTTTGTTGTCTATTGAAAAGGAATTGGTAAAACTTTTGGCGTAAGACAAAAAATTTTATGAGGATATTATAGATCATTTTGCTAACGTTAAAGATCGCAGAATCCCGCTAATTTTCAAAAATATATAATAACTTTTTATTTGCTCTCACCAGCTGTTAACAAATTCCTTAAGTAGGTAGGTAGGTACCTATTTTGTGAAAGAAAAAAAAATTTGATGAATAGATGAATTGATTAATTGGCTGAGAAGAGTTTTTGTGAATATTGTAAATAGGAGTTGTAGGTCTCAAGGTAGACACTCGAAAGTGAAAACAAATTAATAGCTTAGGGTGCTTGTTTTACTTTGATTTTCTTTAAATTATAAGGCGGTTGACCTTGAAATCCTAAAAATTTTCGCCTATGGTGTATTTTTTAACACCTCTTGTAGCCTCCTCAAACCAAAACCTCACGTGCCGCCACTGATATATATATATATATATATATATATATATATATATATCTATATATATATATATATATATATATATATATATAGATATATATATATATATATATATAACCCTATTGTTGTACGGGTGTCAACCATTATACAGAAATTATACATTATTTTCCAGTTGTAAATGTTATGAAATATTCGATTTATAGTAAATTTCAACTTCTTTAAGTAATATAGAGCTTAGAGGGGTAATAAACCGCCTTTCAATTTTTCATGTTATAGTTTTTTATCGGTCAGGAAGGGCACAGCTGTCCCAGATCTCCTAATGATACTCTTCAACCCTTCTTATTACCGGAAATATGGAACTGTGTTGGTTGTACCTCATTTCATGTCATATATTCCACCCTAATTCAAATTCGACATGAGTTTTATAGAAAAAGGGTCGAAAAAAAAACTCAAAACATCTGTTAAGCAATAACGATGCAATAATATAACCATCAATAACAACTGTATTTATGTATATATATATATATATATATATATATATATATTTATATATATATATATATATATATATATATATATATATATATATATATAATATATATATATATATATATATAATATTATACAGTGCTTTCATGATGAAAAGAACAAATTCAATTAAAAATAAGGTTTCTATTTCATGTTAAAATCCTCGGACAGGTCGATTAGTATTTTTATTTGGTCATTTTTCGCAATAAAAATTTTGTATACAGGGTGTCTCATTCAAGAGCTATGGCTTTGTCATTAGTTTTTTTAAAGGTAATACCCTGTATATTATTTCACTTTACAATTCTACGATAAATTCTTATCACTTTTTGTGAACATACCATATGCCTCAACTCGATGGATTGCCAGAAACGGATATAGTGGGTAATGAGAGGTACGATATGAAAACACACAAATGTAATTACTAATTTAATTTTTACATATGTTCAATTTGTTGTCCGTTTACTTCGAGACATTTTTTGAAGTCGATTCAATGTTCCCGTTGCACATTTTCAATTACTTCTGGACTGATAAGTCTTATTTCCTGCCTGATTCTCTCTTTTAGATCATCAATATTATTTGGTCTATTCAAAATAAACTTTAGACTTCAAATAAACCCCATAAGAAAAAAATCCAATGGGGTTATGTCCGGTGATCTTGGCGGCCACTCAATCGGACCTCTCCGTCCTATCCATCTGTTGGGAAAAGTTGCATCAAGAAATTGTCGAACAGCGATTGAATAGTGAGGAGGTGCCCCATCTTGTTGAAACCATATCTCGTTATTAGGTATGTCAGGATCTTGTGGGTTAGGAAACAAAACAGCTAAAGCCGGAATGAGTTCGAACTGGAGAAAGTTCAAGTAGTCCTCTCCGTTTAGTGTTCCTTCAAAAAAATAGGGACCAACTATACGATTTCGAACAATCGCTGCCCATGTATTAATTTTTTGAGGCCGCTGTGTGTGGCATTCTTGCATCCAATGAGGATTCTCGGTCGCCCAATACCTACAGTTTTGTCTGTTGACGTGGCCATTTAAAGTAAAGGTGGCTTCATCAGAAAAAATTATGTTTGTAATGAAATTTAGATGTTGATTATGAATTTCAAGAATCTGCTCACAAAACTGTACTCTGCGGTCAAAATCGTCTTCTAATAATTCATGTACCAGCTTAATTTTATAGGGATGATACTTATTTACCTTAAGTATTTTATGCACGGACCCTACTGATAAATTGAAATTATTGGAAATTGTAGTAATGGATGTATGAGGGTTATCTTGGGTTTCTAGTAGAACGTTCAGCACTGTTTCTTCAGATACTCTCGGTGGTCTTCCTCTAGGTAAATCTCTAACGTGGCCGTATCTCCTGAATTTTGATTCAATTTTGTTGACTGTCGATCTAGTAATTGGCGGACGATCAGGATGATTTTCATTGAATAGATTGCAGACTTCTTCATGTGAACGCACCCTATCTCCAAAACCAATCATCATAAGTACTTCAATACGTTCTCTCTCAAGTAATTGCATTTTCTTAAACAATGAAGTAGTGTAGTGCCTGGAGCGTTAAAAACGTGAAAACTGCGGACTATACAGCACCAGTGAATGAATTCAGATGGTACATGTGAAATTTCATTCTTCAGATTTAATGACAATGTTTACCTAAATTTTTTTTTGTACTTTCAATCCACATTTTAAATCTCCAGGTGCTCCACTATCTCCGTTATAATCTGGGAATCCATCAAGTTGAGGCATATGGTATGTTCACAAAAAGTTATAAGAATTTATCGTAGAATTGTAAAGTGAAATAATATACAGGGTAATTACCTTTAAAAAAACTAATGACAAAGCCATAGCTCTTGAATGAGACACCCTGTCATACAAAATTTTTATTGCGAAAATTGCCCAATAAAAATACTAATCGACCTGTCCGAGGATTTTAACATGAAATAGAAACCTAATTTTTTAATGAATTTGTTCCTTTCATCATGAAAGCACTGTATATATATATATATATATATATAATATATATATATATATATATATATATATATATATATATATATATATAGTATATTATATAGTATATACGAGTGGCGGCTCGTGAGGTTTTGCCCCAAAATTTCATTATAAACAACACACAGTTCACTTTTTATGGCCACCTTATCAGTAAAGTGTATTTTTGACATAAATTTTCCAAAAGGTTATCTGGAAAATTAGCCGAAAATCCGGTTAACAAATTTTTATTGATTAAGTCGAAGAAATGCAGTTCTTTCAAATCAGAGAACCTTATTTCTGTTCGACCCCTAATAGTATCCAAAATTTCATAAAATATTTGCTTATAGTGAAGCTCCATATCTGCGTAACTGAATTTCTTTTGTTTTGGGCTAAATTGAGTTGTATCATCAGTAGTTTGAAATACAGAAAATATTTTTTTAAAATAACATCTGTAAACTTGTGCTGTAAGATTTGAAAAACTATTTCTGTTTGTTCAAAAATTAATTTAAAGATGTTTAAAAAATATATAAATTCCTTATCTTGTAAGTAAGATATTAATCCGCGTTCTGTATTTAAAGTTATTTTATCGGTGAAAAATTCCTCACTCTCAACTAGGTATAGAATTAAATCCTCAAATCCTAAGCGGCCCCAAACAGAGACATTTTCACTAGTAAAAAGTAAACACTGCCAACAAAATAGTTTTTTGTTGTCTGTTACGCTGCACCAAATTGTTTAATTCTGGGGTAGGTCGCAATGTTTTTATCAAAACTTTATCCTCATAACTTAGTGCACTAAAGTTATGGGATAACAAATATTCCACTAAGTCACCATTGAAATTTTTGAAATTAACTTCAGTAACCAAACTCATTTTAAAACAATACGCGAGCAATATAATTAAACACGCTGCTGTTTTCGGCCATTAGTAACTACGATCACACTACGATTCAATTAATGCTTTCCAACGAATTCACTCGATGTCACGCGAAATTCAATAGTTGTGATTGGTCAACATTGTATGAGACTGGGTTCCTATCGTTGTTGCCATTTACATGTGTTTTGCTTTTCTATTGCAATGAAGTATTCATTCGGAGTATTTGCACCGTTGTTTGCTTTTCTGTGGCAGGCATAATGAACGTTGGGAATATACCTTTCTAAGCCTCCGCAGCGTTGCCACAAATCTTGAAATGAATGAAATGCAGTAAATGTAAATACCTTCTATCTTAATTAATAAATTATATTATATAATGTAGGTTGAAAGGAAGGTAGGTGCATAAAATAATATGATTTTGATTAATATGAATATGCTGACTATTCAATATAATATATTAGTGATACACGGAATATTATTGAGGAGGCTTAGCCTCCTTAGCCTCCTTTGACTAGCCGCCCCTGATATATATATATATATATATATATATATATAAATATATATATATATATATATACAGTGTTACTGTTGATTGAAAATCAACAGATCAACTTTTAATTATCAATATTGATGAACTATTTATTTTATGAAAATTCATTTCAAATAATCTGAAATAAAAGTGCTTTTCATCAATTTTCACACAATGTATTTAAAATACCTATATATATTTTTGAAATATATTTTAAAGTATATTTTAGATCAACTTTTCCTAGGAATAAGTTAACTAAATCTGCTACGGTTTAATAAAAGTTGATTAAGAGTTGTTCTATTTTTTGCTTATTTTGTACTGAAAAAACCGAATAAGATCTCATATGGCACAATTTCCTTTTTTTTTAATTGAGCCAACCCAACCTTACTAACCTCCGAGTTCAATGGAATTCATGAAATAGATAAAATTTATTTTAAAATAGATTATTTTTTTCAAAATCAAATTAAGAGTCGATGCTTTCTTCAACTCTTGAACTCGGAGGTTAGGTAAGTAAGGTTAGGTACCTAATCTTAATTTTTTGCAAAAAGGTAATCGAGCTACAGAATAAAAGTTCATATCCTGCTCCAAGCAATAATTAGAAATTTTATCAAAATCGGTTACTCTGGATATGAAATATCTCCTTAGAATTGCAAAGTCACTCTGGAGTTAACGTTCGACATTCTTCTCTAGTACCATTTGAAATTTTAAAATTGATAGGTACCAAGTTCCTTAGTGTTAATTATGGACACCAGAAGCGGTAATCTTGGTCAAAGGGACCAAAGTAAATCGTTCATTTTGTTCGAATTTCACCCATATATAAAAAGATTTTTTTGAAAGCAAATGTTCATGGTTATTTTTTAGAGAAGCTTTTAAAATCAGACACAAGGCTGAAGAAGATCTCGCTATCTTAAACTTTCTATCTCTTGAAATATTTAGCTAGCTCCCCTTAAGTTACTTATATACCCTGAAAAGTATACGTTTTTGAATTTTCGCCCCCCTAGCCGGTTGTGAGTACACTAAACAAATGGATTGAACTGACAGAAGAAAAAGCACACACACACATAAAAAACAAATATTTAAATATTATAATACATATAATATTTAATAATCAACTTATTAAATTGAAACAACTTACTAAATCAAAACTTCAATCAAATCTTACTAAATTAAAAATAAATATAATAATTATTAGTGACTTCTTTGGGCCGTAATGTACGCTAAGAGCCGAAATACATTATTATTTTATACAATTTCTTATGTGCGTAGGGGCGCCATGAAAATTATGATTGAAAATGGGGCCTCGAATCCTAACAGGTTGAGAAACGCTGGTATAAGGGATGAGTTACTTCGGCAGGTATGTCAAGAGGCATGCCACTACACCAAGGGGTGTTCAAATAAGTCAAGAGGTGTTCAAATAAGTCAAGGGGTGTGTAACTTGAACTATAGAGTCATTGGTATCTATGAACAAGTGATTTAATGCTGGGAGCTATTAAACACATCCAGATATCATCCGAAGCTTTTTCTTATCATTTCTAACTAGATCACTTTGAGTAGGTAGTAATCAAATCATCTTTATTTGTGTCAATATACAATTGCATTTACACTCGTCCGGTACAAAATTTAGGATTTATTTACATCACTATCAAGTGTAAGTTGAAAAATAGTAATAAAAGGTAATAAAAAGAACATTGAGGGACATACAGTTAAAAGTTTAGTTAGAAAATTCACTAAAATTACAATTATTAAAAGAATATAGCTAAGAAGAGATGACAGATTTAGACTAAGAAACCTTTATGTGTAAGTTAAAAAATAGTAATATACGATATAAAACGAACATTTAGGGACATACAGTTGAAAGTATAGTTAAAAAATTCACTAAAATTACAATTATTAAAAGAAAATAGCTAAGAAGATATGACGAATTAAGACTAAGAAACCTTTATGTGTAAGTTGAAAAATAGTAATAAAAGGTAATAAAAGGAACATTGAGGGACATACAGTTGAAAGTTAAGTTAGAAAATTCACTCAAATTACAATTATTAAAAGAATATAGCTAAGAAGAGATGACAAATTTAGAATAAGAAACCTTTATGTGTAAGCTGAAAAATAGTAATGAAAGGAACATTGAGGGACATACAGTTAAAAGTTCAGTTAGAAAATTCACTAAAATTATAATTTTTAGAAGAATATAGCTAAGAAGATATGACGAATTTAGACTAAGAAACCCTTATGTGTAAGTTGAAAAATGGTAATAAAAGGTAATAAAAAGAACATTGAGCGACATACATTTAAAAGTTTAGTTAGAAAATTCACTAAAATTACAATTATTAAAATAATATAGCTAAGAAGAAATGACAAACTTAGACTAAGAAAACTTTATTTCTTACTTAACATTCTTTCTTACTTAAAATACTTTATTTCTTACTTAAAATTCGATTCAAATAATCTTTAAATCAAAATTGTCTAATCTTTACGCATAGCTTGAAGTTCTCGCCCCTTATGCATGTATTTAAATATATAATTATTGATTTCATTTTCAATTTTTGTACATATTGCGGTTGATGCATTCAGGAGATTAGGTATATATGAAATAGGTACATTCGTATTAGACATTTCCGGTTCTGGTCGAAGCATAGGTGCATAAAAACCGTCGTATTCTAACAAGAAACGGGAAATACTCGTCACCCTCTAAAAAAGGATGTCCTGTTTCAGCGTTTTCACTTCTTAGAAATAATTTCGAAATAATACTTGAAGCATCTAATTTGCAATCGCGTTGTCATGTCGTTCTATAAAACTGCAACATCTTGATCATTTTTTCTTAGAATTAAATTTTTGGAACGAAGTACTAAGTTATTTATCGCACGTTACACTCCAGACTTAAATGATGAAACGTAATGTAAGCGTAACACTCTCAAGGTCAGGTGTATTCGTATGCCTTACATATTGATATATTTTGAAAGCGATCCTTTCAATACGGGCGGCTTGCATAGTTTCAGAGACGGATAAATTCAATTATAAACTATGTGATATTTACTCTTTAGAATATAGAAATATAGTTGTTAATTTTACATTGAGGTTAGAATTGGTTATTTTTTTATAGATTACGTATGATTTTGAAGTGGAGAATCAATTATAATTTGTGCAAATAATGAACAATCAAAATTTCATAGAAACATAGTGGTTAACAACGAAGTTACCCCTGTAGATTACGCATTCAATCAATCTCTTTTTTTTTAATATCAATCATCAAAAACTGTGTTTTTTTTGACACCAATTTTCATTACTTTAGTTTCATTTCCTAGGCTCTCTATGTTGTTTTTTCTTTGTCATAAATGGCAAAAGTGTATTAGGCAATTTTTGTTTTCAAATTTGACTATCCCACTGGATTTTTAGTCATTATAATAAAAACCATAAAAATTTCATTAAAAAATATTGGTTAACAACAACTTCAATTTTGGAAACAAAGTATTTGATTGTAATTTTTATTTCGATTATAGAATATTTGAAATCTGGAAATACTGCCGGTACAAAGTAGAACGCCAACGAACTTATACAGTGAAAATCCGAAGTCAAAAGCGTACGTTATCAGTCCTACAGTAATAACTCCTGAAAATATAGTGAGGTTTTTATTAAAAATCTGACTACGCCACAAATCTCTCACATTACCATATTTTCAGGAGTTATAACTGTAGAACGGATTGAGCTTTTCACTTCGTATTTTTACTGTATGTACTAGTTCATTCAAATACTTTGTTTCCAAAATTGAGGTTGTTGTTAACCAATATTTTTTAATGAAATTTTTATGGTTTTTATTATAATGACTAAAAATCCAGTGGGATAGTCAAATTTGAAAACAAAAATTGCCTAATACACTTTTGCCATTTTTGACAAAGAAAAAACAACATAGAGTGCCTAGGAAATGAAACTAAAGTAATGAAAATTGGTGTCAAAAAAAACACAGTTTTTGATGATTGATATTAAAAAAAAAGAGATTGATTGAATGCGTAATCTACAGGGGTGGTTCAATTTTAAATGGGTAAAAAAAAAGTGCTCAAATGCTTGATATTTTCAAATAATTATAGAAGTAATGATAACAGTTTCAATAGTGTGACTTTACAAGTTTAGCTATAATTGATCATTTTGTTGTAATAGCTAATTTCGGGAAGAGCGAAAGCTTGTAACTCTTCTGAAGCTCCCCGAGGTTATTTAAATAATGTTTTCCAACATTTGAAACTATTGGTTCTTTCTATACGCTCTACGGGTACATTTTTCTTCATTAATTATTGGAACAAAGTTCCTTACAGCAGGCTTGAAGGAGATAGGTATTTTGCTACACGACCAAACTGAAAAAAATAACTAAAACCGTAAGAAAAACATATAACGGAAGTGCAACGCGCATCTTCAATATTCAATACGATATTAAATATAGAAACTATGGCAAGTGAACTAACAAGTGACTTGAATGATATAGACAGTGATAATAGTGGAAAATTAATTAGCGAAATAAAATTAAATAAGTAAGTATGAGTTTACAAATATAAGTTAATGTAAGGGGGCGTTCAAGTATTACGTAACGCAATTTGGGGGGAGGGGGGGTCTTGTAAAACGTTACGAGCGTTACAGAGGCGGGAGGGGGGTTCGAACAACGCGCTACGTAACATTGATTTTTATTGAAATAAAAAACTAGAGAATTTGAATCTCCGAAGTTGTTAACTCTTTTCGTTTATTTTTTACGGGGAATCCCTCGATTGTATTGTAAGTCAGTTTTATTCTGTTGTCCCAAGTTGGCAACTCTATCCGTTTATGTTTTATGGGGAATACCTCGACTGTATTATTCGTCATTTATATTTTGTTTCCGTTGCCAGTTTTCATTAAGTGTTTTAAACACGTAATACACAGGAGCGAAACTACGAAACTATCTACCTACATACATACGAACATATATATATATATATATATATATCTATATTTTTATATATATATACATATATATATATATATATGTATATATATATATATATATATATATATATATATATATATATATATATATATATATATATATTATATACATATGTAGAGAAAGAGAGACTTTTGAAATTGGGTTTTTGATGCCAAGCACCCTGAAATGTCATGAAACGAAAAACTATCTTGGGCCTAGGTTCTACTTTGCTAATCGCAGCTATCTCAATAAGCAGGTTTTCAAAGTGAAAATCTGCTGATGAGCGAAAATTGAATAATGCATGAGAAAAATAATGGTGGATGAAGTTAGCTAAAAATGTATGCAACGACAGGGCTAAGTCAGGAAAACGGCATAATTAAATGTAAGATTAGTAGTAAAAGTTTATTAGGACAAATTTGAGCCCTTTTCAACATATCACATTATGTATGAATGTTTATTAAATAGAAATCTCTTGTTTTGTTTATTATTAACGAAAACACGATTAAAACAATAAAAACGGTATTTTAGCAAACTTTCCGGTACTTTGCGCAACATATTTGTGACTTTTATGTAAAAATGGTCACTTGGGTGTTACGTAACGTTTATAGGGGGGGAGGAGGGGTTCATGAAAACGTTACGGAGCTTTACATAGGGGGGAGGGAGGGTCAAAAATCTTCAAAAATTGCGTTACGTAATACTTGAACGGCCCCTAAGTACATGGTTTATACAACTTACATTAGTACATAATATGTATTCTCCAGTCTCAATACATTATAGATTTTATTTTTATTATTATTATATAAATAATTATATGATAATGTCGAATGCGAAGGAACTTCGTTCCTAGCCGGTGTCCCATTAGTAAGGGAGCCCGAGATGCTAAATGAGGATTTACTCGAGCGTCGTGGGGACCTTTTGGATTGTGAAGATTAGATGCTGAAACGAAAAAAGTTTATATGATGTATGCCATTTCACTGGGGGAAGGAAAACATGTGCAGATCTTCAAAAATGTAAAAAAAAAAAAATCATTATATAGATTTACTCGAGCGTGTCAGATATTAATAGTTTATTCACCCCACATCGTCTCTGATAACGAAGGTAAGTAAATCGGCCGGTTTGCATGGTGGAGGTGACCGTACGAGACCAAAACTCATCGCCGATATTCAAAAATTCAAAAAAAAAAATCGTGACATTTCCTTCAAAATAAAAATAAAAATTTAACCGTGCTCGAGAATGTCAAGGTGACGTTTTATTTTTGCAACCTTTTTAGTCTCCTATTTCCTTATGCCATGTGCAAATCTTCAGATTAGTGAAATGCATACTCTTCTGCATGTAATTAACTCACCTTGCCTTAATCTGACGCGCTCGAGTTTTTCGAACGATCGATTTTTTTTACTAATCTGATCGGCTGTCCTAGACGAACGACCCCATACTGAGTGTTCATGTATGGTGGGGATACTCAACAGGGTGCAAGGTTTCCCCCAATATGTTATTCTGCCGCGCTCGAGTAAATCCCAAAATCCCCGCTTGGGCTCCCCTACTACATGAGACGACATCTTTTTATTATATTAAATTTCAAGATAATTATTAATGAATATTTTGTGGTTTGTAGTTCTTATAAGTTCAGAAATAGTGGATTAATTACTCATACGTTAAAAGATGGCATGAGAATCAATGTATGAATCAACGAATTTCACGTTACAAATCTATGGATTATTTGATAGAATGAGTTAATTAAAACTGAGGCAAATGAAATTGTTCTGAAAATATGTTAGAATATTAGTTTTCTTGTGACGTCCAAGAAAAATGTTCTTATTTATTCAGATAATTTTTACGTAGATTATATAATTCCGTGTACTTGAACTATTACGAGTAACAATCCAATCATTCAATATTTTTAGAATAGAATATTTCACAAATATTACATTACTTAGGTATTATATAAGCCTTAAACTAAAACAATAGATGTTCTATGATTCATAGAGTCTTTTCTATGTTATGAGAATGTTTGCTTTAAACTTGGTAGACAGTGTGGGATGATAACCTGAAACTGGTTAGAGACACATTACAATCTAAACATGGTATATCTTTCAATCGGAAAATCTAATATTATTTGATTTTGTGGGAAATTTTGTACGACCTGACATCAATGGCAGCAATAGATAGCATTTAGTTGTTTCGCTCCAATGCCGATTCTAATGGATTTACTGCCCATTGAGCAGCATCTTGGCGTCGTGAGATTGCTGTCAACGTTCCGGCATTAGATTTGAGGGTTACCTTGAATAGTACCATTCGTGTAAATCGGGCAATAAATTGGTTTTTTTCATTCCAAGAACGAATTATTTGTTAAGAAGGATAACTTCATTTTGATATAACAGCAAGACATGAAGTCAAACAAATTTATTAAAAAATCGTTATCAACAAGATCTCAACATTTGTTTCTACCAAATTATAAATTACATTTTGGGTTCATTCGCGTTGGACGCTTACAGGCTTTTACACGCTTTAAGCGCTTACGCTTAGAAGCACAGATTATTGGCGTTCGTGTTGGCCTACTAGCGCTTAGAGAGGCTCACGCTTTGGCTTTGAGCATTAAAGGCGAATGTCAGATCTTCTTTTTACGCTTAGGTACAGGGTTGCCAGATTTTTCAGAGACGTGTCGCACTTTAGACGCTGATTTGTCGCCCAAAAGCGCAACCGTGGCTGCGACATGTCGCAAACGGGGAAATATTGGTAACAAGTATTTTTGTATATAAAATTCACTTATTCTAGCAGTTATTTCATACGTGTTTTGCTTCCAATTTGTCGTCCAAAATCGCAATAATGATTTTTTCGGCAACCTCACGAAAAATACTGCACCCAACATGTTGCCTACTGTAATGACTGGTCCTGGTTACGAAACAATAAACAGGTTCATCTTGTACTTAGTCTTTATTTATAGTAGACTCTAGAACTCTCGCTAAACCCTCGGGCAGCGTGATGAGTGTCTAAGTCTATCTGATCTATATGAGAACAGTTTGCAATTAGCATCTGAAGAAGGTGAAGTTCCACCGAAACGTGCGTCATGCGTTATTTTTTATAATAAATGTGTAAATTGTTATTTTTAACCATTGTTTCATTATATATGAGAACTCTCGATATTATGTTATGCACCTGTTTATATACAAGTCTATGCATAACATCATCGTTCCAACTTTGGCTAGCTAAGCACTTTCAGTATGTTCACAATCTAATATCAAATACAACAACATTCTTAACGTCTTTGACACTGACCTACTGGTCTACATGCACCGCACTACTCGTCCAAAAAAAAAGTAGGTATTTTCGGGACGTTTTACTTAAATAACTATTACAATCAGAACCACGATTCTGTTACAAATATCTTTATTTTTATATAAACTGTTCACAAAACATCATTACATCATCATCATCTTAGTCCGTGATCGCAGTTGTGGATTGGTTCTGCTGCAGATACATATCAGAATTAAATTTTGCATACATAGCTTTGCTAGGCCCTACAATTCTTTTCAGCAAATCTCATTTATTGCAAGGTGAGATCTAATAGGCACAACTGAATTTAACATTTTTAGCATCATTTTGTTTCGAATTTTACATTTAACAATATTGATCTATGAAAATACTCTCTCTACAAATGCATTGGATGACGGTGAGCTTAGAAAAGTAAATGCAAATAAAGCTAAATCTTTAAACATGAATTGGTTGGCTGCATTTTCTAAATCTATAACCTTCCTCCAAAAAATAATAGGGTTATCAGGGACCGATTTCACCAAACATCACGGTATATAGAATATACCGTGCTTTCACATTTTCCTACATGTAGCATATGTTTCTTCTTAGCAAGTGACAGTGATTGACTCAGTGATGCCGCCACAAAACCCAACCAGTGATGAATAAAGAGAATCGAATACATCGAATCGATAATCGAATGCAAATATCGTCGAGACGATAAGTGACTAAATATGAACAGAGTACACAGTGTGAAGGCGCAATTCACCTGATAATAAATCGCCCAATTTGCGACTTGCGTTGCGATATTGGCAAATTTCTAGTCGCAATTTAAATTTAAAAGTAGCCCAATTTGCGATAAATCGCCTAATCTGGCCGCCTTGCTTAGGTAGGCAAAAGCACGATAGTTCACGCAAATATCGTGCTTTAACATTTCCCTACAAATTTATTAATTATCGACAACAAAAGTTAGGTTAGCTTACGCTTAGTGTTAAGCGTTTGTGAGCGCGAGTCGACCACAGAAAACGAAGCTTCTAAGCGTGTAAGCGCCCAACGCGAATGCACAATGCACCCTTTGTCTTCAGCACCACAATTACTGAATAATATGATGCTCAGGGCCGTATGCTCCGGTGTACCAGTTTTCGTCAGCCGCGCGCATGACGTCACTCTCTGAGTGATATGCATTACAGACATGGGCGTTTGAACGTATTTTTGCTGTTAACGTATTTAATTTTATAGTTAGAAAAAAAAGCCCCGTATAAAAGATGTTTGCTATGGTCCATTATATAATCCCAAGACATAAAATTACGGGTTTTTTGCGTGGCTGTGCTCATAAAGGCCTTTTTATGTATATATAGAAAAGGAACAAAAAAAGGCAGCAATAAAATGATTACAATTAACAATAATCCCTGGTATTATTACTACAAAAAAATGGGAATAAAAACCAATAATTTGAAATGGAATAGATTTGTGTATTAAGAGCCCAAAATGATATATTGTCGATTGAAAGAGACAGTTTCCGCGCTCCTTCGTCGGACGGCAATCTCTTGAAATTGACAATGAATTTGTGCTCGAATTACACCCAAGATTTATTCTACAATCAAGGAGTTCACATATTTCCAAAAATTTATTTAATTTGATGAATGAAAATTAAAAGTACAGTTTTTACAATTTTTTATGACAATTCCAAATTTTTCAGTCACTAACTAAGAAACAACTTTTTTCCATTTTCTTTTAAGATTAGTGTTGTCCTTCAGCGCTTTATTGAGATCCTTAATTCGAAAGAACATTCTGCTCCTGAAAAATAATCGCTTGGCTTTCATAGAGCACTCAATACTACTACTTTTCTCTAAAAGATCATGGATAAAATTTTTTTCGAAGGTCCCAATAATGAAACACATTGGAATTGTGGTAAATTTTGCGTGGGGATTGCATTATCCTTTAAACCACGATAATTCATAGGGGTGTAATCCAAAAGAATATGTTTTAAATTCACCTTAAAATCGCTTTCACAGAAATGCTTGGAGCAAATTACAGCGTTTTTATATTAACTTCGTCCTCCCTTTTGGTTGAATGTAACTATTTCTTGCTAAGACTGAGGTCTTTAGGAAAACTAAAAAACTTAACGTCTTTGCACGGAGTCCGTTTTGACTGGTTATCGGATCCACACCTACGATGGCACACCGCGTTTTTAACTATTAAATATCCAAATATATGTCTATAAAAAACGTGTAAAGATAAATTTGAAATACCAGAGTATAAATAAAAAGTTAATTTGGCGCGGAAAACACAAAAATACAAATCAGAGCGTCCAAGAAAGTAAATTAAACAATTCTGTACGATATACCAACGATGTACACAACGGATAACTCTGTGAGTGACGTCACACGTAATAATAAGCTCCGCCCACCATGCGCAACATCCTATCTTCTGTGGGTATATCGTGTATGATGCTTGAATATAATAGATATTTGAGAAAGCTGTTAGGTGAAAATATGTGAAAAAAGTTAATAAATTGTTTTTTAAAGACAACTCGTTGATTTATATTGGTAACGAAGAGTGATAGGTCTATCTACTTTAATTTCTAATTCCTTTCTAAGTAGCTGATGTCAAAGAAATTGGGATCCCTCAGAAAAGAAAAAGATCGATTTATCAAATTTATCTATGGTTAAATAAAACAAATGTCAGTTTTGAAATTCAGAATTTGTTTTGAATAATTAATTGGTTAATTTAAAAAACATAACATTTTCATAATATCTAATTCACATAACTGATATTCAACAGCTTGATCTCCAATTTTCCAACTTAAATTTGGATTAATATAAATTAAAATCTCACTACAAAACAAAAATATCAATGACCTTAATATAAAGTTTTAAAAAAATGTTTAAACTCTGCAGGTTGTTTAAACTCGGTAGAAAACCAGTAGGCCCAATTAGTGGAATTTATTCAACATACACAACATCAACAGATACAGATGAATCATATGAAGAATATTTCGAAAAACACCGTATCCCAATATCTAATTTTCAAAGAGTACTGCTTACTGTTGGTTCAGCTGCTACTGCAATAATAGACCCTTATCGAGCTGACATGGTAGCTTGCTTGGGAGAAACTACAGGTAAAAATATGTATATATATATATATATATATATATATATATATATATATATATATATATATATATATATATATATATATATATAAATAGCTGCCTTGATAAAAATTTAAAACAGAATTCTTATGAGAATAGTTTGAACAATCAATTGCTTATAAAAGATAAAATATAACTGTAATGTTTGTATACAATGATTATTGAATTGGATCATTATGAATTGTTAATTTTTCAGGATCTTTAGCTCTAGAGTATATATACTCAGAAATGGAGAAATCAGAAGAAGGTTCACGTATTCTTAAAGAAAAACCTAGAATC
The DNA here is from genome assembly GCA_030704885.1 of Cynegetis impunctata. Taxonomy (NCBI): domain Eukaryota; kingdom Metazoa; phylum Arthropoda; class Insecta; order Coleoptera; family Coccinellidae; genus Cynegetis; species Cynegetis impunctata. The sequence continues at coordinate 303,660 of JARQZK010004425.1, forward strand.
AATACAAACACCATCGACCTCAATAAACTGAGAAATATGCCTCATAATTCTTTGGCTGAATGCTACCTAAACTTTTTGGATGAAAATAAAGTAACGCCAGATACTAGAGACCCAGTAAGATTTGTAGAAGATGTAAAACTTGCTTATGTCTTACAGCGGTATAGGGAAATCCACGATTTTGCACATGCCCTTTTAGGAATGAATATCAGCATATTGGGAGAAATCACGATAAAATGGTTTGAGGCTGTACAGAATAAGTTACCAATGTGTTATCTTGGAGCTCTGATGGGTCCTTTCTTATTGAATTCTAAAGAGAGAATTTATTTGAAAAAGTATTACATACCTTGGGCTATAGAAACTGGAATGAATAGTGCTTTGTTGATGAATGTTTATTTTGAGGAAAGGTGGGACCAGCCTATTGATGAATTAAGAAAAGAATTAAATATAAAGCCATTAGTTCTACCTGACGGCAAGTGATTGTTTTACATTTGTAGCCCTTCTTATTTAATGATAGAATAATTTATTATTGTTTGAAGTATCTGCTTGGACTATCAAAATTAAGACATATACAACTTTTTAAGTAATAATTGAGAATCTGATGAAAGTTAAGAATTTCATCATTTCAACAAAATTGCTTTAAGATTTGAATATTAGAAGCCGTTACATGATTCAAATAAATTTAAATGAGAGAAGAAATGAAAACAATTATTTTTAAGAGGTTTTATCACAATTTACTACATTGTGATGTATGTTTTGCATATAATAGGATTTCTTTTGACATTGTGACCGAATGTATATCAGTTTGTTGTTTTTGCATTGAAATAGGTTTATATAGGTTTTTTATAATTAAATGATTCAGGTATTGTTAACAGTATTTTGTTATTTATAGGAAATATATACCTAGTTATGTGTTTTTAATTCTTAGACCTTTATGGGCATATTTTTTTTTGTAATGAATAGTTTAAACTTTTGAAAAAGAATATTAGCATTAGTAGAGATAGAAGCGCAAAAAGAAAATCCATTCAAAATAATATAATCTTTCATAAAAACCAAATAACTAGTTACTACCTATGCAAAAGATGGAAAATTGTGCTATTGGTGTTCTGAAACTTATACCAAGATAATTAAGAATTACAATTAATGAAATCCAAAGATTGGGGATAAACTATCCTCATTTTACAGGCTCGATTTGAAAAATAAAACTTGATTGAAATTTTTTTATTGTAAAAGAATGAAAAAAGTAAAACATACCCAACAACTACAAGTGGTCACAAGAAAATTGATGACTTTAATCTACAGTCATATTTGGAAAAGTCTTCAAGTTAAACTATGCAAATTTACTGCACAACAGGTGTATCCTATCTATTTAAATTCACCTGTAGAGAAGCTTTAATAATTACAACTAATCCGATTGATTATAAAGAAGATTCGAGTGAAAGTTGAAAGAAATATAATATAATGGACAACCAAATGTTATGAGCTTAACAAAAGACTAAACTCGAAAGTGAAAATGAATGCTTTTAGTAGTTAATGAATTCTTGACTTTAAATTTTGAAATTTCTAGTAGTATGACACTTTGGGTGATATATCTTCTCAGTATACGATTATTGGAAAAATAATATTTCAATTTTGTTGGGAGACGTGACCAACTATTAGCTCAATTGAAGGTCAAAATTTTCTCCATAATTAACTCTTCAAGCCTTTCTCTTTTATTCATTCAACAATTATTGCTTTCCATATTTATAAACTGAATTTCGGAAATCAACATCCTCATACATTAGTTGTATATAGTTTCAACAATGCCATTCAAAATTTACAAATAACATGGTTAAAAATAAAATATTTTCAACAGTAAAAACACAAGAGCTTTTTTTTATAGGATAAATTTCTCTTTGTAACGAAACAGTTTTGTCAATCACTAATTTTACGAGAAAAACTGATATGATAAAATCGCGACACCGAAGGTGGAGCGATTTTATCTAATGTCAGTTTTTCGAGTAAATTTAGAGATTGGCAAAACTTTCGAGTTGAAGAGAAATTTATCTGATAGAAGAGAAGCTCGAGTGTTTTTTTGCAATATAAATTAACGACAGAATGTATCGTGGTTGCCGCTGTGAAACCTCCTATGTGACAAAAAATCCAAAACGTGATTTTGATATAATTGGAAACAAGATTTTACCACCTATGTGCTAGTATAAAGCATTCATATGTTAAAAGAACGTACCACGGTTTAAATTGATCAAAAAGAATCTTCCTATGTGTAAGAAGAGTTAACCGCACCGCTAAAGGTACCATACAAATCACCTATGTGACAATTCCAAGGCTCGGACGTTACATACGTGGTTTCAAAGTAGTTTATCTCTGTGGTTGAAGTTTCGTTTTTTCTGGGAAAAGGGTACTATTAAATTATTTACAAAACAGTTATTTGCTTCTCCTGTCAAATCATGTTTTTGTCACTTAGGAGGTTTCATCGCGGCAACGACGATATGCTCAGTCGAAACTTCACCAAAACGACTCATCTTTAAGGTTTTTATATCAACAAAGTTAAATAATCACCACTGGGAACAGGCGTTTTTATCGGTGATAAAAAAGGATGTACCTTTTTTATCGCTGTCAAACTGACAAAAATGTCATTGATAAATAGTATATTATTTCATGAGGAGAAGTGTCACTTTTCATGGCTAGCTTGAGCTTACCCGCCGAACGCAGTGAGGCGGGTAATTGAAAGCAAGCCATGAAAAGTCACTTCTACTCCGAATGAAATATGTTATTTTATTTTCAAACGTTTTGAAATTCATAAAAATCTGAATATCCACTTTTGGATTGATTCACATTTACGCACATAATTCTATCCACTTACGATCGTTATGAATTATGGAACATTTGCCTAGTTTCTGTTTCCACGCAAAATTGATTCTGACAGATATAAAGTAATATAATTGATAGTTATAATTCGCAACCTGGAGAGAAGTGAAAATGACGTTTGAATTGAAGAATTTTTTGTTCATGGTTACCAATTCATCTTTTGCATAGTAACACTTTTCCTGCCGCCGGCCGGAAAAGTGTTGCGTAGCAACACTTCTCCTCCTTGGCGGAGAAATAGAACTTTTCGATGATCCTGTCAATCGAGAAATGACGTTATTATTGTAAGTTTGAAAATAATAGTACATTATATATTGGAGTTAATTTATCATTAAAATATTGATCACAGAGATGAATTCCTCAATTTTATTCAATTATAGTAATATTTACAGCCTATCTATTCATTTAACTTTCTGAGAGAAAAACATACAATATAGTAATGGTGTTTGACATTGTTTTAAATTAAACTAAAATCCAGGGGCGATATTTTAATAAATAACTGTAAATCTTATATCATAGTTGATCTTAACCAACAATAAGAATTCCATCATCCATGAACTCATGAGATGGAACTTCTAAATTCAATGGAGCCGGCCCTTTCCTAATACGACCAGAAGCATCATAATGGGATCCGTGGCAAGGGCAATAGTATCCTCCAAAGTCACCAGCATTAGCAATTGGAACACAACCTAAGTGAGTGCATACACCTAAAACAACCAACCATTCCGGTTTCTGTACTCTTTCATTGTCATGCTGTGGATCTCTGAGCGTATTAACTGGGACACCTTGCTCAGAAGAAATTTCCTCTGCAGTTCTGTGCCTGATGAAAAGGGGTTTACCTAGGAAGAATAATATTAATTAGTACAAATAAATATCTAATAAATATTTTTTTATTTGATGTTATATTGTATCTACCTCAAATTTAAATATGCAGTTTGAAGAATTAAAAAAAACTACTTAAAAAGGCACATTGTGACTGAAAATTGAAAAAAAAAATTAATTTTCAAGTTTTAGAATCTATACATTTTTAGTGTTTGCTAGATTTGGTTCAACATGATATTTCCATTAAATTATACTAAGATTTGTAACCTCATATCTTCAATTTAACAACTATAGAAAATAATTAATTAATTCAGAAAACATAAGTTTTTACAGAAATTTAAAATCAACCTAAAATTCATTATGTACAAGCAGAATGTTACCTACAGTCAAATTCTTAGAAAGTATTGTCAGAAAATTGTCTAATAGTATCAAGTATAAACAGTACATAACACAAACTTTAGAAAAAAGATTTTAATCACTTAATAAAACCAGATTTACAATAACAATTAACACAATTGAAAAATATAAGGTTTCAATAAAATATCTGTATCTACTCATACATAAATATAACAATATTATAATGGTAATGAAAAAGTTGAAACCTTTCAAAGAATATCATGTTCGCATTTTCAAATTCAGGTTAAGTACTATTAATTGTAAAAACTGTGATTTTTGTATTTTTCAGACCATAAATACCTACCTCGCCATTTGAAGGTAACAGATTTGCCTTCTGGAATATCAGCTAATTTGATTTCAATTTTAGCTAAGGCCAATACATCAGCACTAGCACTCATTGAAGAAATAAAATGTGTGACAACTGCTTTAGCAGAATAAACTGCCGCAACTGATGAAGCCCCAGCGAGCAGATAAGTGAAATTTTTTCTTGAATCTTCACTTTTCGAACTTTTGACAGTTGGATCTTTGGTGTCATTTCTCCTATAGTTTGACCAGTCTGGCACATTTATGTCAGTGTGTGCCCATCTTATTTGGCTGGAGACTGCAGGGCCGCTGACAATACTTACATCACCATTTATAAGAGTATTTCCCAAGATGAAACCCTTAGATGGTAAAGTTTTAGCTTTTTTTGGAATAACTGCATTTGGCCCTCCTTTCTTCAAATTGTTGGAAACAACTTGGCTTGCACTTTTCAGGTATGAGGATACGTTAGGCTTCAGCATTTTATAGTTTAATTAAATTTTGTAATTATGTAACCAAATTATGCTCAGGTTCTAAGAGCACAACATGAAATAGAGATTGGTTTATGGTTTATGACAAATGACAGAAGATAGATTATATTTGGTCATAGAACTTGTCATTATACATCGACAAATGGTAGATTCCTTCATTCGTGTTGTTCGGGCAAGATCCCAGAGCCGCCTGGCGTTATTTATTTTCCCAGTAATAATATTTGTGGGATGAAGTAGTGCTTCTATGTACTTTCAGTGTATGGATACAAGATAGCGATCTTGTGCCGACGGCTAATTTCCAGGTATCAGGTGCTACATATGGAAAAAAACTCGACCCACTTTTCTTGTTTTCTCAGTCTTGATTTTTATAAATGATACTTAGGGAACTATTTCAATACCTTATGCAAGCTGCCAGACCGATCGTATGGGCCAAACATCCCGCCAGACACACATTAAGTGTGAGTATGACAGTATGAGCGAAATGTCATGATTCGCCCATTTAAGCGCGATAGTGATTAAATGGACGAACATGGGCCGAATTGCATTTATTAATTGAGGTTTAGTTCTTTCATTGCTCATTGGTATTCCAAAAATTACGTTATTTTCTGTTATTGTCAAATGTATCTGATTTTTAAGCTCTTGCACCGTATATTATTAAACCAAGTTTAATGATAAACTGAGTTTAATTTGACATTCTCGCTTCCCCAAAATATAAACGGCGTTTAAGCTTTCTTAAACCCCGCATAAACCAAGTTTAGTTAAACGACGTTTTACAATAAAACGGTGCAAGAGCCTCTTACACCAAATACAAGCAAATGACAGAAGGCGATATGTCTATGTACAGAAGAAGAGGATTATGATTTAAATCGTAGGTTTCTATATTCATACATAACCTGAAATTTTGTTTTTTACTGCTAATCTAACATATTTTTGATTTTTCCATAATTTTTATAAATAAGGTTTATAAAATGAACAAAATTAAAGTGTCAAATGTAGGATGCTCGATGATGAAAGAAGTACCTATGTCGGATATGCTATTTGAATAGTTTTAATAAATTCAATATTTCAGATTTCTCAGACAGAGGCAGCTATTAAAGAAAGTTTTGATAGGGCTCGTAAGGTTGAAGAACAATTAAAATTAAAAAAACTTCCACCAGAACAACAGAAGGCGATGGAATTAGAATTGGAAGAAGTTAAAAAATTGTTATTGACAAATAAAGAAATTCTCAAAAATTTGCACAAACACAATGTAGGAAATTTTTTCATAGCATGTGCCTTGTTATTACTATGTGTGGCATTTTTCATATTATTTCAATACATGAGAGATAATTTCTAGTTGTAATAATAATTTTAGCTTTTCACTCATATATTAATATTTGTGCAACTAAGTCATTTAAAAACATATTGGGAAATAGTTCATCTGAGCATCTTGTTGTCTAATCACATTTAAAACTTCATTCCTGTGTTGGAGTAAAATAGTTGTGAATTGATATAAGTAACTGAAGTTGGGTATTACATTTTGAATGAGTAATTTTGTGAAATATCCTTTGATTTAATCAAAACTATTGAACTTTATATTTAAAGTGTAAATAAATATAATTCACAATAACATTCCTTGTTTAGCAGTGAACTGATTTCTTAAAATTAAATATATCGAATATACAATATTTTAGTAATAAACATTCTGTAAATCACACACAGTAATTATAATTACATGACAGTGGATTTCTTTGATTAAAAAAAATTGCTGCATTTAATTTCTTTTGGAATGTATAGTAGGTTTGACTGTCATTCAGAAGAAATTTGGTAATTTCAGGCATCGGAAATGATTCATAATTATGTTACAAATTTAAGAAAAAAGGAAGACAATAACTTATGTTTTATATAATGCATTAACTTGTGATATATTTATGTATGTAATTTATATATCTTTATGAAATGTACAAATATTTTTTAAATCATTCTAATTTTCAAAATAAATGATTTATCTTTATATTGAAATAGTTTCATTTTAATACTTCACATTATTTAAAATTAAATTGAATCTCAAACTACATGTCATCTTATATTTTTTTAATTTCCTCAATATACACACAAAATGAAGTGACTGTAAAAAGTATATAAAAATTAGAAATAAATAAAGTTTTATAGGCACTACAAAAATATAAAATTTCCTACATTAAAATACAAGAGAAACATTTCAAAATTCAATTTTGTTTATTAAGTAAAGTTGGCATCCCACTAAATTTATGAAATACTTTTTTCTGTAGCTTCTGTTCAATCGATGTATTTATTTTTGCCACTAAACCGTCGAGATCATCCTCACTATATGTGTATAGAAGTTTACAGTTTTCAGGTGAAATAACCTTTTTTTCAATTTGTACAATGGCATGATCCAGGCAGTACGTTGCCTCTTCCTGCTGTTCGACAATCATCGAAACGAAGAGATTCATCCTACACACTTCACACTCATAATCTCCGCTATCTTGAGATTTCTTTTTCCTCCTCGCATTAGGAGTCTCCGGGGGAGGGAGAACCTCGAAGTTGGTAACTCCCAAGGATCGTATACTTTCCCTTTTCGTTTTCTCTCTGGAAGAAATCACAGTCACAATTGAAATCATTTGTTTCAAAACTTCAACGCTGGTCCTTTGATCGTTCACTATACTCAAATATAATCTGTCCAATGAAAACATCGACGGTTCACAACTGTTCCTGAGCAAATCGAAACTGAGCTGCGCAGTTTTCAACCAGGCGGGCGGTGCGAAAAATACACTTTCAGATACTACATAACCGGTGCTTACGCTCGACGTGAACGCTTTCGGGAACACAACAATAAATTGCCCGGGTTCTTGAACAGTTCGACTCAGGGAGACGCCGGACTCGATTAGAACACTAGGCGGCAACATTACGGTGTCGGATGGAAGCCAAACGCCTCGATTGCGGCAATAATTCGGCACCAATTTCATCAGCGCATTTTTGAAAAGATCGCCTACGGAATTTGGTATGCCATACCAAATTTTATTGCCGCCCGTATGAAGATATTCGATCCACGGCAAACTGTGAGGATCTCGATACCAGCAACACGCACTGAAGACCATGCCGACGTGTAAAGTAGGCACGGTAACCCCCATGAGAGGTCCGAGTGACCTCAGAACTGATCCGCTGTTATTCGTCAATACCTTCAAGTTCCAGGCATGCCTCGCGAAAGGACTATTTTTCGAAACGGCGAAACCATACCCCCAACTTCCCGAGTCTATGGAGCCAGAATGCACGCATATATGATTCTGTCGGAGCACCACGTGTCTCCAGAACTCCTGTTCGATTTCCTGGGCTGCAGGTTCCGCATTTTTGAACCACATACTCATGGTGTTTCTTGCTATCCTGTAAAAAGCGTTCAGCGCCATGTTACGACCTTTGGTGATGCATTCCTCGACTTCGTTGTCGTACTCTGAATCTGAGTCGTTATCGGGTTCTGTGTTCTCTGATTTCTGCATTGTTAACAAAGTCTTCGATTCCCTCTTCGCCCACTCAGTTTCTACTTCGTCAAGTAACTTCTCTCTTTCATCCGGAGACAGAGTATCATACGGAAGTAAATATTTACAATATATATCGTCTAGTTTTGTCACTCTATCTTGAGCGGATTTGGGTATTCTCATGATGTCGGACACTTTAGACCATTTTTCTTTTTCGATAACTTCCTTCAACCCTCCAAGACTCTGAACAGTTTGGTAAAGCCTAGGAAGGTCCACTTCCATTCCTCCGATCCATGGCGGTTGCGTCAAATTTATATTCTGCGTTTGCAGATACTTCTTGATCGCCATCAGTTCCTTGAAATTGGGTCCCCATCGATGCAACATTTTGTGAACGTACTGATTGTACGAAGTGAACCTCATATCGTCGCTCACCTTGCATTCCGGTTTGAATGTACTAGGAGGAACTATCTTACAAATTCCAAATTGCTCCGCTTTTGTGCCAATTTTTTCTATATATTCTAGCGGATCTTGAAATTCTTTTTCCGTTGGGTAGAATGTTGGTGCCTCAACCAGTTCTCCTGGACCATTACAAGGAAAATCTGTCATTTTTATCGGGTTGCAAACTTCAACAGGCTTCGGTTTCTGCTTATTTTGTTTTTTATATAATTTTGCACTAGACGATGAACTGGCGCTAGGGGAACTTGGAACTTTATATTTGACATCGTCTAAATGATCAGAGTTAGATCTTTTCAACGTTTTACCCACAATACACCGAGAAGCCTTAAACGTTGATTTTTGACTAGTTAATGTTTGTTTTACAGTTAAATCTGTTTCTTTAGCTTTTGGTTTTGCTTCTTCTTTAACAGTATCAATTTTAAGAATAGGTTTTCTAAATTGTCCCAATTTCATCTGTTCGTCAGTTTTTAAAAATTCATCTTCCGACTTTGAAGTAGCAGTTGAAGAAGGTCGTCTAGCAGGTCTTCTAAAAGGTGTACTTACTACATCATCAATTTCTTCTTCAAATGCATATATACTACTCTCGTTGTTCGCAGAAAATGCACCCACTGTTGGAGCTGTTTTAACTTTTTCTTTTTTGAAAATCGGTTTCCTATCTCCAGGTGACTTGTAAACTGGAGACTTTTGAGCATTTTCATGATTAGGCGATTTTTTTGGTTCTATAATTACTTCCTTTGTAACTGATGATACCTTCTGGGTAGTCAACAAAGAAGTCTTCAATTTTTCTGTGTCAATGGTAATCTTTGTACTGAGGGACGTTTCTGTAGGAATTTCTTCGCAAAATTTTAATTCCTCATCCTTTTTGCCATCATCTCCAGCCATTGCAGAATCCTTGAGCCATTTCTCAATCTGCTCTTTGGACATGTTAACTTTTTCTTTGCCAAAACGTCGCCCCAAACCTTTGGATAAAAAATCCAATGACGAATGAGAATATATACTTTCAATTTTCTTATCATCTTTGGGTGAAAACCCATGAAAAAACTTTTCCTCGTCATCCGAAGAGGAAAACATTGGAAGATAATTTGAAGGTAGTTTGGCGCACTCTCTTTTCGGTTTCCCTACCGACGTTGACGTTTCCTTATCCGAACAATTTTTTGTACCTTCTCCAGTGACTTTTTCTTTACTTTTTGGAGTTTTCTTGAACTTATTCTTATGAGGTGGTGATTCAATTAACGCCTTCTGCTTTCTCAAAATGTCTTCTTTCAATTCTTCAGTTGACTTTTCTGCTTCTTTTTTGATAATGGTGAGTTTTGATAAAGGTTCTTCATCAGAATCACTAAAGTTATTGTCCTTCCTAAGATCAGTTTTCTTTTTAGTGAATTTCTTGGCCGAGTTATTTTTATTTTTTAATGCTGTCGATTCATCAGATTCGTCATTATTGCTGGACATGTTACACTTGCCTGATGATTTAGTCCTTGAAGATGTAGAAAATTTAGATCTACTTCTAGTTATTAGTTTCTTTTTAGAAGTTTTGACGTCTAAGTGAAAGGAATCTTCAGATCCATTAGATTCTACTTGTGTATTCATCAGCATGCTATGCCGTGTTCGTCGCTTATGGGATGAGGCTGTCTTGATTTTCAAATTATTTGTTCTGCTTATATTAGCTAAACACTCATCATCAGAATCCAAGGAAACATTGAGATTAGTTTTAACTATTGTTTGTGTTTTAGTTTTGCCATCATTTAATTTTTCTGGAATGTTTTGTTTGATTTCAGCAATTTTATTTAATTTACAATCTTTGTTGAGTTTTGGTATATTCGCTAATATTTCATCAGAATCTGTTGAATCATTAGATGGAATGCTCTTTGGAATTAATTGTTGTTTAATTTCATTTTCACTTTTTAGCAAAAGTTTGTCTGTATCACTTCTTAACTTCTTTTCTTGGATAAGATTATCACTACTTGCAACAACTTTCTTTTCTGTTAATGGTTTTTTTAATTCTATATCTATTAATTTGATTTCCTTGTCTTTCACTGATTCCTTCATTTCAACATTTTTACTAATTTGGGCCTCCGCTGAAACTACTTTACTGAATTTTTCTATATCACAACAATCTTTTATTTCTTTCTTAATCAACTCTTTTTTTACTGTATCACTAGAAGTTTGTTCTAATTGTTGACATAAAATTTGTTTATCAGTAATTTCAGTTTTCGTTTCCTTTTTAATTTTAACATTATCCAACTCTAATTTCACCTTCTTAGCATCTAAAGTTTCATTATCAATTTTAGTTTGTACAGAATTTGCTTGTTTCATATCATTTATATTAACATTTTCTTTAAGTACCTCATTGTTTATTATTGACGTTTCTGAAAGAACCAATACTTCTGGCTCTTTATTAGCATCTTTAATTTTACGTCTTCGAACAGGCTGTGATTTGACTTGCTTTTTCTTAAATTCAGAATCAGATTGTGAATCTGTATCATTCTTAGTCATTTTATGTTTCTCTATATATTTTTCCCTTCCAGAAGAACAAGTTTCTACTTTACCTAAATCTTCTTGTTTATTAATTTTTCTTACTTTTGATATGTTGGCTTTAGCCTTGAGTTCATTTTCTCTTTGTTCAGTTCTTTTAACATTCGGCAATTCTGGAAAACTATCTATAGAAACATTGTCGTCATCTGTTTTCTTCTCATTTACAAGCTTATGACTCAAAATTTCCATGTAAACAGCAGCTGCTTCCTTAGTTTTACGAGAAGGTCGCTGAGAGCATTTTTGTTCTTTAACATCCATTTGCTCTTGTGAATCTTCTTGTGGAGGTTTAATATCTTTATGTTCCTTTGCTTTTTGAATTTCACTTGATTTAGTTTCAATGAGTTTGCTTTTTTTAGTTATTAACACTTTGTCTACCTCTTTTTTACTTAAATCCTCAGATGTTGATATCTTTGATTTATCTGTGTTGTTTTGATCTACTATCTTGCATTTTTCTAGGCTTTTCTTATCTTTTTTAATATCTTCTTTCTGTTCCATGTTTTGTGCTAATTTAACTATTTCTTTCTTAACCAAATCAACATTTGTTTGCTTCAATTCTTTAGGCTTTTTATCCTTGATATTTTGTGAGTTACTTGCAGTCTCATTCCTCAATACTCTATCTGAACCTTTACAAAGCCTATTTGGTTTGAGAACTTCTGATTCTACCTTTGACATATCACTACTCAGAACTTTATCAACTTTTTGAGGAACATTTTCAAACCTAGTTTTTTCTTTAACTGTCTCTTCAGTTTTCTTCGCAACTGATTTGAATTTTTGTTCTATTTTTGATCTCCCTTTTTGTGTAGCAGAAATTTTTTTGTAAAATCGTTTTGGCAATTTTTCAATAAGTACACTAGGTCCATTGCGGTTTAAACACTTTTTTGTCCTTCTAGATTGATTTGAGTTGTCATTTTTCAAAGTTTCTGATCTCAACACTCGAGATTTAACTAAAGCAGAGGAAGTGGGAATTAAAATTCTCCGCTTGATAATTTTTTTAATTTTCAACTGAGATTGCACTGGAACCTTGTTTGACCTTAAAACCCTTATTCCATCCTGATTCTTCTTCTTGACTTCTTTCTTTTTCACTGTACTTGCAACTTTCTTTTCAATTGAAACAACTTCATTTTTACTAGGTGCAACAGGTTCAGCGGTTTTTCTTAAATCTTCTTTTTTCTTTATAGGTTTTTTGAGGATTATCTTCTTATCAGGTACTTTATGTTTTTTAACAGCTCTGAATGGCAATTCTTGTTGAACAAATCTACCTCTAAAGCTTCTCAAACACATTCTTGGCTTAATTTTAGAGCTTACAGTTCTCACAGATTGTGTGGTTACGTGTATATTTTTTGAAGATATAATTTTGCTTTTCTGAATGGTAGGTTTCTCTGTTACAATTGGTTGCACTTTTATTACTTTTGATATAGAATTTGACCTCACTGTGGCTCTATTGGAAGGTTTCTCTGACAACTTGCTTATAGTAACAGCTCTAATTTTAGCCATTTTTTGTTCTTGATACTTACGCCGGAGTGCTTGAAGTGCAAGGGCATGTCTCCTTTTCTTCTCCATTTGTTTGCTAATGACAATAGGATCCGCCCTTTTTCTCACACCAAATGCTATAAAAGGCCTATCTGATGGGCCACTACCACCTTTTGTGATGACTGAAGTATCTATAGGTCCATTTTTTGGGGACTCACTCTTAATCTCATGAACTTGCCCATTTGTATCAACAATGGAAGCTGTATTGAAAAAATTCAAATTAGGTGGTAATAAAGGAGTTCCACGAAAACATAAAAAAGTCAAAAAATCTTCTGTATTTGGCCTACGAATTGGAAGTAGTTCTACTGGTTCTGGGGTAAGATCAAGGGATGTTCTATCAACTCCTTCAAATTCTTTCACTGGTGTTATAACAGGACTGTTCACATTCGAGCCTTGTGCAAATTTACGTTGAGCATGGACTTTAGTTCTCTTTGGGCCTTCATCTAATAAAGGTGATTGGCACTGATCGCGCCGTTTTCGTTTCATTTTGTTACATTTCATGGATTATGAATTGCTGAAAGTAAAGGAATATACATGAAACATTTCCACAATTGAATAATTCTTGAAATTCAACTTGTTTAATATTAGATATTACATCAAAATACTACAGGACTGTTTATTAAATAAAATTTCTCCAAGATATCAAAATGAGAATCTTAGGAAATACCATTACAATTAATAAAAGTATTCATTTAAAATACATACCAATATGAAATTCGGTATACCTGAAATTCTTATAATTATCAAAATAATAGAAAAAAATATTTTTCATTTCTCTGAAGTCATATTTCTTCTGGTAACATCTTATTTATTTTTTAAACAATTCTAACCTCAATACATGAAGTTTCTTCACAGCGTTGTTCTTCATGACCATAGAAAATCTAAGATGTAACTATCCCGTTTATCCCATTTACCTAGCAGAAGTGGCTACTATATGCAATATCTGTCCGGCTTGGACTTTAGGGCTGATTGCTAGTTTGCATTCAGAAAGGTAGACATACTTACCTTCCTATGTGTTTTCATTATGTCATCTTCATCTATCATATATGTGAAGTGGGAGATACATCAGTATGCTAGACATGAGGACTTGCACAGTTTTTGTATAAGAAATAGAAATGATATCTTAGTGGCCTGATGCCACTAGATTAGCTAAATGCAAGAAAATAACCAAATCCGTGATAATGGCACTTTATAATGAATTGCCGCTATATGATAGGCACTTGAGAATTGATCATTTTAAGACGAGGGCAAAGAATTTTTCATTTATAAATGCATTTTATGGCGTTAATTGATATTTGTTATGTAACATTCTGTTGGGTATACTACAAGCCGCCTTTTGAATATTTTCAAAATTACGGAACTACTTGACCATCAGTTTAGAATGGTGGTTTCCTCTATTACTAATTACTTGTAACCATTCTTCTATTCCTCACAAGAATGACAGGCAATTGGATGCAGAGCGCTCAAGACAGGAGGCAGTGGAAAAGATTGGGGGAGGCATATATTCAGCAGTGGATGCAAAGGGCTGAGTGATTATTCTTCTATTTACCCCCTCTACATAATTTGCCATTTATTTATTTCTTGTATTCGATATAACAGAGAAATGTATTCAGGCTGCATTTAGCATCTGAAGAAGGTTAATTTTCACCGAAACGTGCGTCAAGCATATTTTTCTAATAACGTGTAAATTGTTTTCATTAACCATTGTTTTAATATGTATATTAATTTACATCATGTATCGGCCCAATCAATCCAATATATATATATAAACATATATATATATATATATATATATATATATAAACATATATATATATATATATATATATAATATATATATATATATAATATATATATATATATATATATATATATATATATATATATATATATATATATATAATATATATATATATATATATTATATATATATATATATATAATATATATATATATATATATATATATATATATATATATATATATATATATATATAAATATATATATATATATATATATATATATATATATATATATATAATAATATATATATATATAATAATGTAAAATCCTTTTAATGATTTTGATAATCACCAATTATTATTAAAATAAAGTTCAGATCTCTGAACTACCAATAATTTGTTTCAAAGATATTTTCATATATAAATATTTTTAAAAAATAATTTTTATGAATATGTATAATTGTTTAATGCAATATATTATGTACCTAATAGTGTCAGCTTATTTCACAATACAACAAATTAGTTACTAATCTTTGCGAATATCCATATCCTAATAAATTAAAATGGCAAAACAATTAGTTAAAAACTCTGTGGTGTTTGGTTGGAACAAGTCAACACTGGGTCCATTGCCAACTTTCGAACAAAACCGATCTTCTGCCGACTGTGTATAGTATACCTAACGAATGATATGTGAATCATTCCAAATTCCAAAAAAAAGAAATGTTTAGGTAGGAGGATGAAATAATTCAGACGAATGTTTTGAAGGTTCTCAGGGACTTCCTTCACAATTTATCCAGTAGGAGGATTATGATATCTGTGATATGTGTTATGTTTGTTGCTCGTCAATAATCGACACATTTTCATCAAAAGGTGAGTTCCGACAATGTCAACATTCAGTGAGTATCAGTGATGAGAGAAGTGTTTGAATTCATATGAATTACAGATTTATAATTATGCCAAGGCTTAAAATTGTTAAGCCCTAATTAAGGAGTGTCTAATTGATATTGGAGATGTTTGATTAATGAAGCCCATGATATTATCTGGTATTAAATCGCCTTGTTGGAGAGGAGTGAAATTTCATGAGGTTGGTGGAATCATTTAAGTTTATCTGAAATCGGTGATTTGAAGATAATAAAATAATTAGCATAAAGAAACACAGATAAGTGCTCTATTTTCAAAATATTTTGATTTAATTAGTTCGCACCTTCATAAAAAAGCATTAAACTTGCTTATCGAAGAGGTAAATAATTATTGTTTCAAATAATTATTACCTTTAATTAATGACGTGATAAAACTGGCTAAACTGGAATATTATTTATTCTTTTAAGGTTTCAATTCATTTTTAATTAAGAATAATTTTAATTATTTTTCATGACTTTCATTGAATCAACTTTTTCTATTATTAAGTGTATTTGAGATATTCAATTTATGTTTTATTCAATTTTGTATACTTAATTCTTTATAGTGACAAGGCAAGTTAAATATTTATAGTTTTTAGTACTTGAGAATTTTAATTCAATTTTTAATATTATAAAATCATATTGAATATTATCAGAATATCTACTTTTTATTTGATGTATTGATATTCATGGAGTTCAAATTTATAAATTAATTTCAAAAGTGAAGAAAAAAATGATTTGGGATAAATTATTCTGATTGTTAATGCCTTTGAATTTCTATTACAAATTATATTAGGGGAGATTGATAACGTTTGGGGCTTGTTTCAGGAGTGTTATTTTTTAGAAATCTATAAAGATATCTGTTAAAGTCTCGGTTAAAGTTGGTTTGGCAGTTTTTTTTTGTCTTAAGGATACAGCAAATTGAACACATTGTAAGGTATTCAATAATAATAACTACTTTTATTTTGCATATTTACATTTTAAGTCATAATTTCAAAAGATTTGAAAGAGATTATCATTTCTTATTTTTAATTTAGGACTTTACTCGGAAATTGATGCATCATAATTTTGAAAAGCTCTCACATTGCGCATTCCAATTATATCAAAAATTTTGAGTAATATACCAACTTCTGAATATTTTTATTTGTGCCTTGACTGAGTTGTTGAATAGTTTATTGTATTATATTCAATGTGTTACATTTTTTAGAAATGTACCTTCTTACAAGTTGGTTAAAATTTATTCACATTTTCCTAATTTTTCTCATTCAGGTTATAAAAATAATTGTTCGAATTGGGGATGAAAATTGTCGAAACAGTGAATAATTACAGAGATCTTTATAATTTGATATATTGTAAACTCATCATGCATAATTTGAATCTTAATAACATGAAGGAATATATAAACTTGTCCTGTTGAAGCTGTTTTTAAACATAGATTCATTAAAATTTGTTTAGTGTAATACGAAATTTGAAAGTATAAAATTAATTTTTCTATAAAAAATTCAAAGTTATTAATTTCTCTAGGGTTTACTCTGTATTAAGACGATATATTTTCATATAAAATAAGAATTTATGACTTTCAGTAGTATTTTCCAGAATAAAATATTGCACTGTTTCAAATGTCAACAGGAGTGGTTTTAAATCTGCTTTCCACATTTTTTGGTTGATATATATATATATATATATATATATATATATATATATATATATATATATATATATATATATATATATATATATATATATATATATATATATATAAAATGGCTAGACCGATTCCCGACATTTTGTGTGCATATCGGTTAGGTCTAAGAATCGGACAACATCTATTTTTCATCCCCCTGAATGTTGAGGGTGGTCCTCCACTTAATTTTTTTTTCAGACAATATTTTCTGTTCTATTTTTTTTATGATACAGCATTCAAAAATACATACAACCCTAAATTTTCAACCCTCTACGATCAACTCCCATTTTTTATTTGTTAATTATAAACTTCAATTTTTCTGGCAAGATTTTTATTTTTATTTTGTCATGACTTATATATGAATAATATGAATAAAAAAATTCATATTACTCTCAAATTTTCACCCTTTTACGATAAACCCGTATTTTTCCATCGCAATTTTCATTTTTTTTAAATTTTATCCACAGGATTGCAAGATGGCAATCGAAAATAACAATAGTCGGTCTGAGAATAGGTCGTTATATATTTTTCATACCCCTATAATAATATAATAAAGTGATTAGGGTGGTTCACAACAAACACTTTTATAAATTTTTTATACAAAATTTTTATTTTCATTTTTTTAAGATATTGCATTAAAAATACATATAACCCTAAATTTTCACCCTTCTATCAACAACACATATTTTTTCATAGCCATTTTCATAATTTAAACAATGTTTGCCGGGTCAGATAGATTGATAGATAGATATAATGATAGATAGATAGAGATGCATCGGCAGATAGATGAATAGATAGAAAGATAGATAGGTAAAAATAATTTATATGGCAGAACTACGTTTGCCGGGTTAGATAGATTGATAGATAGAGAGATAGATAGATAGATAGTTAGATAGATTAGTATCTAGATAGATAGATAGATAAAAATAATTTATATGGCAGAACAACGTTTGCCGGGTCAGCCAGTATATATATATATATATATATATATATATATATATATATATATATATATATATATATATATATAGTGGGGTCGGTTAACTAAAAATACAAAATATTTCACATCTGGCAACCACTGCGCTCTTGTGGATTCTGAGAGTACATGGATAGACGCGTTAAAAAAGACCGGGACACAAATTTCTCTGGACCTCGAGTGGCGTTGATGATGTACTCTATATCTCCGCCATAGTTTTGTAAACACTCTTTTAAATTTCCTGTTATAACACGGATTTATGTTAGAATATCACACGATATTAACAGTGGTCATTAATGAGGAGAAAATGCGCTTTTCAACGGTATAAGTGACATTATTGACAGCTTTGTAATTATAGAAATAATTGTAACATAATCATTATTTTTTGATTACATTTTGGTTTTTGTCCAAACATTTTGCTAAATATCTCGAAACCTGTTGCATATAGCTGAAAATTCGTAAAATACTTTTTGTTTGTCAATAAATTAGCTTTCAAACGGTGTACTGACTTCTATTTTATAACAAACAGTTACGAAAAATGTGCCAAAACAGTGTAGCATTGCACAGTTATGGCATCAATGTAATTTATATGGTTCAGTAAAGTGAGCGGCTTGATGACTGTTATAAGTAGGAATGTAATTAGTTTAATTCTTTGGTATATATCAAATAATTTGCATCTTGTTCAAAGCAATTGGCACTTTCTTTTTCGTTTTAAAATCAGTGACAATGAGGACATCTAAAGATAACTGTAAGATACGCTTCAATCATTAGGTACAAGAATGAGAAATAAGCAGAATCCTATAATACAATATTATTATACTTAATATGCAAATTAAGTATACATATATATATATATATATATATATATATATATTATATATATATATATAATATATATTATATATATATATACTTATATATATATATATATATATATATATATATATATATATATATATATACTATCTTCTTGTCATATATATCCTCTCACATACACACAG
Organism: Cynegetis impunctata; assembly: GCA_030704885.1. Classification (NCBI taxonomy): domain Eukaryota; kingdom Metazoa; phylum Arthropoda; class Insecta; order Coleoptera; family Coccinellidae; genus Cynegetis; species Cynegetis impunctata. The sequence goes on from JARQZK010004425.1 coordinate 322,825, forward strand.
TTTTGTACATCGTATTCCCATTTTAACACATTTACAAGATGTGCATCTCTTCTGTTTCTTCTCGCGAGACAGTCTTCGGCTTTTTGACTGTCATATTTGTTCTTGTAATTTTAAGTTTGTTGATATTTTGCTTCACGGCTACAAGTGTCTGTAAAATACCATTTCCATCGTCCAACTGATTCAAGTTTCTAATAGCACTTGGAAGCTCACCATGTTCTGCAAAAACTATAAGATTCTTCGCCGTTGTAAAATAACCTTCATACTTCGGAATTATTAGGCGCTCTTTGGAATGCTTTTGGCATAGCAAACACAGGTCCCATACAAACGGAGCTAACACTGTATAGTTGTAGCATCAACCAATTCATGTTTCCTCTTAGTTGACATGATTGGGTAATCTTTTTTCGATATGTCGAATTAATAGACCGGAAGATGGTGACACAAAATATTAGGTCATTTGTACCAGTATGGCGATTCTTCAGGGGTGTAATTACGTAAAGGTAAAAAGGAAAATGATGGACATAGTGCTGGTACCGGCGGCCCAATCGCGTGGGCGTTAATCGAACGCGTCGGATAATAATTTTTGCATAGCTAATCATCGTCGAGTAGCCATTCACGAAAATCACCTTGCCATACTTTGCCAACAGTTCCCAATGGCCGCCATACCACTGCAAAGGAGTACCAGTATTGCATTTGAATGTTTGGAAAGTATTCGACAAAATGTGACTGTTATTATTTTTCCCATACTTCTAGTAGGGGGAAAAAGTGCTGCCATACTGGTACAAATCGTTCGAATTACGAATAAAATCTTTGAAAGGATATTGTTCACATTCGCCACCTCCCACAGGTATGTCATTATCAGACTTCTATTTATGATCATACAGAGTACTGTTAAAAAAAGTTTCAGGGTGGTACAAATCGTTTGGCGAAAAAAAAAATTACTCCTTTACAGTGGTATGGCTGCCATTGAAAATCCTTTGTGGATTTCAAGTTTTTTTCCTTCAACCGCCATCTTAATGTGGATATTTCATGTTTTTTCGTGGGGTTTGAAGCTTTGCTCCACATCAACGCTAAATTGACTTAGGGGGGTTAAGAATTTGTATTTAAAAAAAATAAGGGAAAAATAATACATTTGTGACAGAGAGTTTAATCTCACAATTTATTGGACTAGAAGATCCTCAATATACAAATGTTGAACTTTATGGCGGGCTACACACGGACGTTGATGTCTTGATACATCGGCGTGCATCCAAAAAACGTGCAACCAATAACGTGCAACCTGATTGCGTACACACGTACGTACAAAACCATGGTTTTGTCCAGTCTGCTTAAATGTTTGGCCAGATGTCTCAGCAGGAGGAATATTTAGTTCTGGTGACAGTGGCGTGTACAAAGGAAAATGAAAATCGTCGCCGAATGTGGTCTAAAGGCTGGTTTCTAAAACGATAAAATTTTTCATACATTCACCTGTTAGAAAAATGGAGGTTAGAATATTATGTATATATTATGAATATTACGTAATTGCGAGAGGACTCTCGCAATTACGTATAGGCGAGCGGCGTACCCCAAAAAAGTGCTCTCGTTAATGAAGAACCCATAACTTTTTGTTAACCGACAAATATTGGTACCAAAATGTTCGTTGCAAAAATATGCACAACTTTTCTCAATAAAATTTTTCGATTGGAGTGGGGGAACATTGTGTTTTTTGAGAAAAACTGGTTTTTTTTCGAAAGTAATACGCGCGCTGATTACGATTCAACTCGCTGTCAATTTTTTCCACTTTTATATATTGAAATGAAACTTTCACGGTTTGATCGTGATATTAAGCACTTTCAAAAAATGTTTAGATTGTTAACCAAAATTGACCTGTTTTGATGTTACGTAACTATATATAATTATTTAACGAATAATCGGGTTTTTATCTTCGTCGAATAAAAGAGTCGAAGAAATTTTCAAAATGATGCTTACAAGTAATAAGGTTTTGATTAATATAGTTTAAAGAAGTTTTTGGCAAAATTGCAAGAACTTGTGTTGCAAAGAACGAAATCTATAGCACTTCGAATATACTGCGCGCGATTATCGTTTGAATGTACACTCGCTATTAATTATCCTCTCACTATCTATCGCTATTAATAAATCAAATTTTTATGTAACTATCTTCTTTAAAAAGTGGATGAATGTTTTAAATGAATTTTACAGACCTTTATTACCATAAATTTTTATTATTTTTTTACATTTTTTTATATTTTTTGTATGATAAAGTTATAGAAAAGTAATATATACAAAGGTAAAGAGAAATAATATCATTTATTTGTTAACAAAATTCATTATTTAGCTCTGGATCATCACATGCATTTTCATCGCATTGGTTTTTACTCATATTGCAACATCATTCAGAACAAGAGCATATATCACAACAGTCTAATTCAGATGCAAAACATGGGCACACAATGTTTGTACAGGGTTTATTTCTGCTCTTGCACGAACAAATATATTTTAGCAGATATTCCATCGCGGTATTACCTTCGAAATAATTTGGAAGTAACACTTCATCTTGTTGAATCCAACCATAGTACGTTACTTCAAAAGATATCATTTCTGATAAAGTAGCTTGATTCCACTCATTAATTTGCCAAATAGATCCTAAAATATGTTGTTTTAATGCTGATTCCGACGGGGGCAGTTTATCTATAGGAGTATATTTTTCAATGGCTAAACAAGATCTAAGAGAATGTACACAATACCTATCAGCTTTTGATTTTTTTGAGGGGTCACATGCTGAAGCTAGGAAATTACTAACAATCTTTATAGCCTGCTGTATCTGTAAATTTGTCAAATTTGAAAAAGTTCGTAAATCATTCTCACTCGTTTTTTGTAAAGCAGCGTACGCTTTTTTCTTTCCAATGGAGAAGAAACTGGAAGTAGTATAACATCCACTTATAGCGTGAAGAGGCAGAAGTGAATCAGTGATGCTTGAACCAAGTTTGTTAGCCAAAATATGTATTGGTATGTATCTTCGTTGATTTAATAAAGGAGTTACAGTCCCTGAATAAAACCATATTGAATGATGAAGTGTTACTTCCAAATTATTTCGAAGGAAATACCGCGATGGAATATCTGCTAAAATATTTTTGTTCGTACAAGAGCAGAAATAAACCCTGTACAAACATTGTGTGCCCATGTTTTGCACCTGAATTAGACTGTTGTGATATATGCTCTTGTTCTGAATCATGTTGCAATATGAGTAAAAACCAATGCGATGAAAATGCATGTGATGATCCAGAGCTAAATAATGAATTTTGTTAACAAATAAATGATATTATTTTTCTTTACCATTGTATATATTACTTTTCTATAACTTTTTAATACAAAAAATATAAAAAAATTCATCCACTTTTTAAAGAAGATAGTTACATAAAAATTTGATTTATTAATAGCGATAGATATTGAGAGGATAATTAATAGCGAGTGTACGTTCAAACGATAATCGCGCGCAGTATATTCGAAGTGCTATAGATTTCGTTCTTTTCAACACAAGTTCTTGCAATTTTGCCAAAAACTTCTTAAAACTATATTAATTAAAACCTTATTAATTGTAAGCATCATTTTGAAAATTTCCTCGACTCTTTTATTCGACGAAGATAAAAACCCGATTATTCGTTAAATAATTATATATAGTTACGTAACATCAAAATAGGTCAACTTTGGTTATCAATCTAAACATTTTTTGAAAGTGCGTAATATCATGATCAAACCGTAAAAGTTTCATTTCAATATATAAAAGTGGAAAAAATTGACAGCGAGTTGAATCGTAACCCGCGCTAGTATTACTTTCGAAAAATAAACCAGTTTTTCTCAAAAAACACAACTCCAATCGAAAAATTTTATTGGGAAAAGTTGTGCATATTTTTGCATCGAACATTTTGGTACCAAAATTTGTCGGTTACCAAAAAGTTATGGGTAGGTGTCATAATTTTGGGGGTACGCAGCTCGTCTAGTAAGGATGGACGAAGAAACCTATTCGTAACTATTGGACATGGTTATTCCATTAATAAAACGTCAAGACACAATGATGAGATTGGCAATAACTGCAGAAATTACTGCAAGAAATCACCAAGATTTAAAATTCACTTCTTTAATATCTCCGAAAGCCTCACCGTACTTCTCTTCGAGATAAAAACTTTTTCATTTTATCTCTGAAACCCACCACGAAGACTATTGATTTTAGCGACAACTGTACTTTTTCCATCATTTGGTTGAATGATTTGCAGCTTCTCTATCAATATTTTGTATGCTTAATTTTTTTATGTCGGTCCAAATAGTGCTTTGATTTCGTCTGCCACAAGCAGGGTAGCTCCCTGTACAACTCCACAAATTCCCGTAGAAATTCCCGGGACATTTTTCTGCAGTCAGACATAATGATGAAACTATCTGCAAACATTTTTAGTAAATATTATACAAATTCGTGAAATATTTAACGTATTATTTTAAATACCTACTGCAGTAACAAATTATTTCATAAACTTAACCGCCGCTACTGCTTTAAAAACGCACAATCCACGGTAATTTGCATCCACACGTAGAGACTTGAATGCATTCGTTGGAATGCGCATCCAAAAATTCAAGCGATTCCTGAAAACATCAATGCGTTTTTTGCATCCACACACGTTTTGGTTGCACGTTCTTTGATGCACGTTGATGTATTAAGACATCCACGCCCGTGTGTGGGGGCCTTAACGCTGGGTTACTCTACTGACAATTTCTTGACGGAAATAAATTTTGCCCTCTTGAACTCCTGGTGATTTCAGCTAGAGTCTCGAGCATCTGTCGTTCGATTATCCGATCATCAGAAGTTCCTCCTATTGGTCTAATATAAATGGCTAGCGCCTTATCTGAATATTGTCCATATGAATGGAATTGAAATAACTATAACTATCAACCTATTTCGTAAGTATTGGATGAATTTGTTCATTGCTCTGTGATAATCCATTTCAATTATAAATGGTAAACAATATACTTTGTTTATTAGGGAGATTTTGAGTTTCTATTTAAAGTCAACGTAATTATCGTAAACCGCTATGTTGAGTTTGCGCAGAACGTAAAACGTTATTAACGGGTTGAAGATCCTAAAAGAGTTTTTGAATTCAAATTTATTGCGAACGTCAAATAAGTATAACCTCTCTTGTGTTCTTGTATTATTTTTTGTCGGGTGATTTTTCCAATTTTCATCAACTATTATTAGCGTCCTTTGGGTAAATTATCATGGAAGATGTAATAGACTATATAGCGATCAGGCGCGGGGGTGTAGATCATAATTTAATGAGAGGTATAATCTTACATAACATCTTTGAAGAGGAACAAGAACGTGAAAATATTGATGGAAACATACCCGGATTCGATTTGTATAATATTGAGGTTGAAGAGGTGAAAAGAAGTTTCCGTTTTCAAAGAGAGGATTTGCCACGGTTATGCCAAAGTTTGCAGATACCAAACCCAATTGTCTGGACATAAAGCAACAGGTAAATGCAATAGTTTGTAGTAATAATTGTGATTAATTTGGGCAAATATATTTCTTAGACATCGAAGGTTATGTATTTTACTGTTCTCATTGAAAATAATTTTCCTGTTATAAGGGAAATGTACTGCTGAATCGCAGACCAAATATCTGAGTTTTCAAATGGATTATTACTTGGAACCACTCTAAGAAGTAGCAGATCCTCCATATCTGTGAATCGTAGTCTTTTTTTAACTATCGTGGCAAGTGAACAAAACCCGTTGAAAAAATATCAAAATTAGCTGTAAATAAACAAACCAAAATAGCACTGTGACATAACCAATAAAAATACGGAAACTGTCAATCTCAGAACATCAGATCGCAGACTCGATTGATGGTTGCCACATAGTAAGAAATAACATTTTTTGCGAATTTTTAATACAAAGGAAGAAGTTTGGAACGAATTAATACGATAGTATATATGATATTAGTCACTTATCATAGTTTAAATAGTCTATTTTTCTTTAGTTTGTAACAATTTAACACAAGCGCGTTTAAACTTGTCAACACCGCGAATATAACGGATGTTTATTAAGCGAACGTTAAGGTCCCGTTGATAACGTAGTACGTTATCGGTTAATAACCGTCTCGGTAATTTCAAAGCTTCTGCGCATGCTCAGAATAACCGAAAACGTAATTTACGTGTAAATTTAGGGTCTCAAAAACTCCCTATTATCACTATTTTTATTGAAATGTTTTATAAATAAAAAACCCTATCGCAGCGAGCTGCATTAGAAAAGCAGGTTTTCAAAACGTATCCAGTTTGAAAAATCTATTTATTCAATTATGATTTTTGTTCCAAATCCTGAAAACAAAAATTGCACCCTCTATCATTTCCTCTTCCGGGGGGTCAACTCCCCAACCAATTTATATCGAAATAAATACCATCCAAGATATCATACGAAACTACCTACATACAAAGTTTCAACCCTATGGTCCCAAAATTGCGCCTGCTATCATGAAGACAAGATTTGTTTCCTCTTCTGGGAGGTCCACCGCAGAAGCAATTCATACCAAAACCAATCCCATCCAATATATCATACGAAACTACCTACTCACAAACTTTCAATCTTATTGATACAAAATTAAGCCCTTTATCGTGTAAAGAAGGTTTATTTCCTCCCCCGAGGGGTCAAGCCCCAACCAATTCGAACCAAAACCAATCCCATTCAAGATATCATACAAAACTATCTAGATACAAACTTTCAACCATATTGCTTTAAAATTGCGCCTTCTGTGGTGTAAACAAGATTTATTTTCCTCCTGGTGGGTCAACCCCCTAACCAATTCGAACTAAAACCAATCCCATCCACGATATCATAGGAAACTACCTATTTACAAAGTTTCAGCCCTATTGCTTCAAAATTGCGCCCTTTATGGTGTAAACAAGATTTATTTTCCCTCAGGGGGGTCAACCCCCCCAACCAATTCGAACCAAAACTAATCCCATCCAGTAGTTATCATTCGAAACTACTTATTTACAAAGTTTCAACCCTATTGCTTCAAAATTGCGCCCTTTTTCGTGTAAACAAGATTTATTTCCTCCCCCAGGGGGTCAACACCCCAACCAATTCGAACCAAAACCAATCCCATTCAAGATATCATACAAAACTACCTAGATAGAAACTCTCAACTCTATTGCTATAAAATTGCGCCCTTTATCGTGTAAACAACTTGAAAATACATAAGCTCTTACATACATACAAACAATACAAACATATATACAGGGTGATTAATTAATAAGTGTAAATATTTTAAAGGGAAAATTTTGAGCTCAAATTATGAAGATCTAACCCAATTTGCCTATACAAAATATTTCTCCTTACTGATTTACAGGGTGTTTTATTTAGATCATTAAAAATGAATTTTGTTCATTACTTGAATGCTGCTCTATATTTCTTTATGATATTTGGCAGTAAGTTAAAGTATTTTGGGACACATCAAATGATAGTAAAGAAGACTCTCGCTATCATCAGTGGCGTACGGCAGAGGCTCGGGAAGAGTTCTTGTTTCCTAAATTCTACGCCACTGGCAGAATTGTCATTTTAGTATAATTTTTTGATTCTCCAATATTTTCTCTGTAAATAAGGCACTCTTGTTTCGTAACGCTAGAGCCACTATTTTTCGAGATATTTAACGTTGAACATATGGCTGCACAATTCTTTTAATTTTTATGTACGAGTCTGTCGGTGTTTTTTTGTCATACGATTGCATGTATTACGTTAAATAAACATTATTAGGTATTTTATCAATTTATAATAATATTAACAAACAATTTAAAACAGAACAACTACAAAAATATCCCAAACGATAAATACTTGCCAGAAACTATGGCAGCAAATTGCAAATTCCGCTAATTTTATTGCGAATCAGCCAAACATATTTTTTAAAGTTAGAAGATCGTTTAGCGAAAGAATGGATAATCTCATTGAGGTTAACGGAGATCACATTGAACATATGTTGTAAATTGTTTTTAAGTTTTGTTCATGAATTTGATATTCTTCCAAAAATTGTAAAGAAGATCTTGATAATTAAGTATTTATTTTGACTTATGTAGCGCTGGATATTTTTGTAGTTGTTCTGTTTTAAATTGTTTGTTAATATTATTATAAATTGAAACAAAATACCTAATAATGATTATTTTAAGTAATACATCCAATCGTATGACAAAAAACACCGACATGACTCTTACATAAAAATCAAAAGAATTGTGCAGCCATATGTTCAACGTTAAATTTCTCGAAAAATAGTGGCTCTAGCGTTACGGAACAGGAGTGCCTTATTTACAGAGAAAATATTGGAGAATCGAAAAATTATACTAAAATGACCATTCTGCCAGTGGCGTAGAATTTAGGAAACAAGAACTCTTCCCGTGCCCCTGCCGTACGCCACTGGTGATAGCGAGAAAGTCTTCTGTACTATAAGTTGATGTCTCCCAAACTACTTTAACTTACTGCCAAATATCATAAAGAAATATCAAGCAGCATTCGAGTAATGAACAAATTTCATTTTTAATAATCTAAATAAAACACCCTGTAAATCAGTAAGGAGAAATATTTTGTATAAGCAAATCGGGTTAGATCTTCATATTTTGAGCTCAAAATTTTTCTGTTAAAATATTTACACATATTAATGAATCACCCTGTATATATATATATATATATATATATATATATATAAATATAAATATATATATAAATAAATATATATATATATATATATATATATATATATATAAATATATATATATATATATATATATATATATATATATATATATATATATATATATATATATATATATATATATATATATATATCAAGAGATTATATATACATAGATATATGAAATTGAGTTTTTGGTGTCATGAAACGAAAAACTATCTTGGTCCTAGGTCCAACTTTGCTAATCGCACCCATTTTAAAAAGCAGGTTTTCATAGTGAAAGAAAACCTGCTAAAAACAAAAACAAATAATGCTCTCATATCAAACTAGAAAAACAAACACATACATCATTAACTTATTTTAGTTCAATGTCCATTAAAATCGGCAACATTATCTTCAAACATAATATTTGAGTAGCTCCCTAACCATCACGAAAAATTATCATCTATTTTTGAATATGAGAGATAAAACTATACCTAATATTAATTCTGGAATTTTTAAGCTTAGTCGCAATGAGTGTAACAGCTTTTACAAACAGGGCAAACAGTAAGAAACTTTGCCACTAGAATAAAGGGTGGTCATCAGTATTCCTTCAGAATAAATGAAGAAAACTCAAATTTCGCAGAATACTTTCTAGATTCAGGTGATACATTTTAAGACATAAATAAAATAAAAATCTTACATACAGCTATAAAAAGAAAAAAAACTAAAAATTTCAAAATCTATAGAACTATATAAACATAATAAAAATACCTCGGTCAATTTATTAAATGACCAAAACGGTTGTACGGAAGTCCTTATTATTTTATATTTTCTAAAATAATTGTGTGTTAGTAGTATGCCCTTAATTTATTTAGCGTAAAAAAATTAGGGAATTCCTTGTAATGGTAATATTCCAACCTCTTCCTTTTTATATTTGTCTACTATTATTGAAACTGTATAATGTCAAAAATGTTAATTTGCTGGAAAATGTGTAGTAGAACTACGAAACTGCGCTTGCAAACATTTAATTAAAAATAATGATAAAAAGCAAAGTATATTGTTTATCATTTATAACTATCCGAAGGTTTTTAACCTCACGTCTATTTACTTTAATCAGTATTAGACATTGGCTTGCCTTTTATCTTCTGTTTGATACTTATACCTGTAAAAAGATTAAAAATAAATATAGAGCAAACGGAGAGTTGTAGGTGTTGCATTCGCAGTTAAATTCCTTTAATATCCATAACTTTATAAAGAAATAAAAAACTAACTTTTCACAGATTGAAATAAAAATCTATTGAGTAAACGCGTTTCGTCATAACATTGACTTCATCTCGTACTAAACTATGGTATTACAAAACAATCTATTTATACGAAAATTGAATATAACAGAGGGATTCTTAGAGAAACTAAATAACAATAAGCAATTCATTCAGAGCCATTAGTAGGTACCTACATTGAACAGATTAAGGATTATTTTCTTTAGATGTGAACAATCTGTTTCCTAGCACTCCGCCTAACGAAACTGTAAATTTAATCAAAAATTTTCTTATTTCTAATAATGTTCATCCACTTATACAGTCAGATATTACTCATTTACTGGAAATTTGTTTAGAACAAAAATTATTTCAGTTTCAACAACGTGTGTTATAGTAATGAGGAAGGTTTGATTATGGGAAATCCCTTAAGCCCTTTGTTATCAGAAATCTTTATGGATAATTTAGAGAAAACTATTATGAACCACTTCAGCAGTAAATACTTTCTTTATTGGTATATATACGTTGATGACGTCATTGTTTGCTACACTGGTGCAGATAGACAATTGGATAATTTCATTACTTATATTAATTCCATACACCTTCGTATTAAATTTTCTCTAGAAACTGAAATGAATAATTCTATTAATTACTTAGATTTAACTATTACCAGAAAAAGCAACAAACACGAATTTTCAATTTTTCATAAACCATCGCATACAGATATTACAATTCATAACACATCACTACACCCTTTTTCACATAAATTAGCGGCTTATCATAGTATGATTCATAGACTTTTCAAAATTCCGTTGTCCGAAGCTAATTTTCAGAAGGAATTGCATATAATTAAACAAATGACAGTAAATAATGGTTATTCACCTAATATGATCGACAGCCTCATTCAGAGGAAAAAATACAAAATGGCAATTTCAGAAATTTACCCAATTATATCCGAAAAAAGTAGAGTATTTAACAGTTTGACATACTTGGGCAAAACTTCCGAAAACCTGAAATTGTTTTTTCAAAAACAAAATTTCATATAAAACCAATAATAGCATTGGAAAATTGATTAAAAACAACAAATCAAAAATTCATAGAGATGAACGTACTGGTGTTTATAAACTCGACTGTAACGATTGTGAAAAATTCTATATAGGACGTACAATTAGAAATTTCAAAACTCGAATACACGAACACCAACGTAGCTATATTAAGCAGAAAACTGATTCTAATTATGCGTGCCATCTTATTCAAGAAAACCATACCTTTAATCACAATCATAATATATTACAATTTGAAAATAGTCTCCATAAAACCAACTGTTGGGAATCCCTATATATCAATAAATATAAAAATTCCGGAAATTTAGTTAACGACCAGATTGAAGTAAACCCTTCTCCTCTCCTTAATCTGTTCAATGGACCTACTAATAACTCTGAATGAATTGCTTATTATTATTTAATTTCTCTAGGAACCCCCCTGTTATGTTCAATTTTCGTATAAATAGATTGTTTTGTAATACCATAGTTTAGTACGAGATGAAGTCAATGTTATGACGAAACGCGTTTACTCAATAGATTTTTATTTCAACCTGTGAAAAGTTAGTTTTTTATTTTTTATTTCTTTATAAAGTTATGAATATGAACTTTCACCAGGTAAATGCCAATTCCATTCAATCCTTTAATATCCACGGAATGGAATTAAATAATTTATGAAAGAAATATTTAGAAATATAAGTGATATATTATCGCTAATGAATCTAAGAAGAATCAATTTAATTTTGCCAGTTTGTGTGATATTCACTTGAATCAGAGGAGAGTGTTAAAAACTTCGATACTCGTCCACACACGGTGGAGACACTAGGTCTTTCAGATCTGAAGGGTGATACTTGACGCTTCCGATGGATGACTCTGTAATTTTGTTCGATTGTCATAAGTGCTCATCAAGTGATTCATCTCCGATTACTCAAATGAATTTCCCAATAGTTATTATCTTTATCGACCACGCTGCGCCTGTTTTGTTGATTTGATTAATCTTGGGTTTTTCATGTATATATATTTCGCATTTTTAAGGTCATAAACCCGCATACAGAAGCAGCTGTTTAGCTGTTTACACGTGTTTCGGATTTTTTGGTCCTCATCAAAATGAGCTGCTTCCGTATGCGGTTTAAGATTTAGTTCATCCGAGGTCCCGTAGAAGACATAAATTGCCTCCGTGGCTTATGTGAAGATCTTGCTCCTGAATTTGGAGTGTTCAAGTTGTTAGCTGCAATGTGCGATGGTCTTTTACAATGGGGGATTTAGATTGTTTTATTTCTCCATCTCCAAGTTTGTCCAACCATAATTTGGCTACGTGGTCTGATGAGGACCAAAAAGTCCGAAATACGTATGCGGGTTTATGACCTTAAAAATGCGTAATATCTTGATATTTCTCCGTTTCTTAATTTTTATATCGTGTTCAGTGAAACCTGATGTCAGATATATTGATTTCGTATGTGAAAAAATTCATAATTATGTCTGAGATAAGCCACCCAAATTTCAATAAAATCGTAGAACCCATTAAAAAGATATAGGGGTGGCACATCACTCATATACACCCGGTATATATATATATATATATATATATATATATATATAAATATATATATATATATATATATATATATATATATATATATATATATATATATATATATATATATATATATATATATGTCATGGAATTACTAGAAGAAATATGTATGACCGTTTGAAATGTTGGTTTGGTTATCACTCTCGGTGGATGGATGATACTGATGAGCCCCAATAAGGGCGAAACAGTCTGTCTATCAATTTCCATCGATTGTGATAAACAAATTAACATTTCCAACAATTACCGTCTAGGGTAGATGTTGATATTTCGATGCTTCGTGAACTCTTATAACCAGCTCCGCTAGGAGGTTTGTTTGATTAGTTTCAAATAAATGTCCTAGTTCACTTAATTTTATAACCACGGGCGTGTTTTCCGTTTAACACGAATAATTCTTACCTATATTCATTTGCCATTGCGATTAAATTCGGAGCGATTGCT